>JAYESD010000004.1:1200000-1707446 GCA_036927565.1 Tuctoria greenei
TCGTGTGCCCGGGCTTGATTGCGTTCCAGATCTGAGGCACCTGCCCGGTGGATTCCGAGAATCCCAGCACGAACTCGACAGGGAGTTCATAAGAGAAAAAGGTGAGCCCCCCTTTTCTTCTCCTTGCTCATCCACCATTGCCAAACTGCCAGCCAGTGAAGTACTTGTCGTGTAGCCTTTGCTTCGATTGGCGCGCTCCATTTGTTGTCCCTTGATCTGAATTTGCGCTATGTCCTGGATGATTGATGCTTTGCACGTACGATATTATGAGCTGGATGCGAGTTTTTGATCCATGCCACCGCGCGCCACCAGCTCCCGCTCATAAAGAAACGTTGATTTTTTTGACTCTTTTGATTCCGTCTTTTGTTTCGATTCAACAGAGGAGGACGGTGGAGATAAGGGCGACTTGGGTCTCGGTGGATGCCGTCTAGAAACCGCGTGGAGGGGAGGAGGACGATGAAATGAGGGATGCTGGCCGCGGTGATGGATTATTTCAAGTCCTGCTGTGGTCCGCAATCTCGGGCCGGGCACCGGGGCAAGGGCTCCGATGCGGCCGGCCGGCAGGACGGGCTTCTCTGGTACAAGGATGCCGGCCAGCTTGTCACCGGGGATTTCTCCATGGCGGTGGTGCAGGCCAACCAGCTGCTCGAGGACCAGAGCCAGGTGGAGTCAGGCCCGCTCTCACTGGCTGAGCCCGGGCCGCAGGGCACCTTTGTCGGCGTCTATGATGGCCACGGCGGCCCGGAGACGTCCCGGTTCATCAATGACCACCTGTTCAACCACCTCAGAAGTAAGTACCTCTATCTTGATTTTTCCGTTTCTTCTGACTTTTCGAGGCACTAAATGTGATTATGCGACATATATTAGCTTTTGTTGTGTTGATTTGATCAAGGGTTGGACCGTTGCATTTGTGAGACTATTAGCACGGTGATGATGCTGGCTGTATGTCACAAAAAGTGCATTATTATAATTGCCTTTAGAAAACAAATAATCATTGGTTGCCTGGATCTGCTGTAAATATGCATCAGATATCGCGCGCTAATTGTTAGGCTTCTATTTATTTGAATATGTTGATGAGTGTTTATACTGTCTTCGTGAATGTATTTCATCTCTTATTATAAATCTTCTCCACCTGTTCGGTGTCTGAAACTATGTCTCTTTCCCAGGATTTGCAACTGAGCACAAGTGCATGTCAGCAGAAGTGATCCGGAAAGCCTTCCAAGCAACTGAGGAGGGCTTTCTTTCTCTAGTCACCAAAGAATGGGCTGTCAAGCCTCAACTTGCAGCAGTAGGCTCTTGTTGCCTAGTCGGTGTAATTTGTGCAGGGACACTATATGTTGCAAACCTCGGTGATTCTCGTGCAGTGCTTGGAAGACTTGTCAAGGCGACTGGAAAGGTTCTGGCCACACAATTGTCTTCAGAGCACAATGCGTGCTATGAAAAAGTTAGACAAGAGTTGCAGTCATCACATCCTGATGATCCACATATCGTAGTTCTAAAACACAACGTTTGGCGTGTGAAGGGTATCATCCAGGTAGACAAAGATCTATACTATATCAAATTTATAGAATTATAGTTTTGTCACTTTATAGTGTAGAGCCGTCAGCAAATTCAAATATGAAAGTCTTCTTACCTTTTGACACTTTAGGTTGCTATCACCATAATTCCACTATCCTTGTTGTGGGCTATGGACAATTGCTTTTGTATTCACATTATTTCCTGTAAGTTAGGTATTAGGTAAATTCTCATCCCTAAAGCTAAAGTTATCTTCCCTTTTTATGGTAATGTCATCAGTTTCTGCAACTGATACCAGTTGCCTTCCCTAGTTGTTCGTGCTTTCACTCTTGTGAAAGTTTAGCACGCCAACCATATACAGGAGAAAACGACGTATCCAGCATACACGTGTTGCTCTTGATTGGTTGAAGTATTGATTTCCTCATCCACATAGCCATTAAGCTAATTTAATACCATCTGTGAGTTTCTATAGGTTAACCAGCCTTGTCAAAATTGCTATATAATGTATTATATTCTGCAGATATCAAGATCTATCGGTGATGTATATCTAAAGAGACCTGAGTATAACAGAGAACCTCTTCATAGCAAGTTTCGGCTTCGGGAATCCTTCCAGAAGCCAATTCTTAGTTCTGAACCTCAAATTACTGAACACCAAATACAGCCCAATGACCAATTTGTCATATTTGCCTCTGATGGGCTATGGGAGCACCTCAGCAATCAGGAAGCAGTTGAGCTTGTCCAAAGTAGTCCCCGTAATGTATGTTCTCTTCTCCTGTGCTACAATTGCCATGGCTTTGAATCAAGTTTTCTTTTGAGGCTAAATGCTTCAACTTTATTTGACATTTATGAACCTATGACGGAAAATGCTACACCTTTATCGGATAGCTATTTTTTCTCTTAATTAAAAGTATTGCATTTTGGTAACACTTGAAATTTAGTTTTCAGGAGTATTGATAGCTTGCTAGTGTTTCTGCAGCAAGTCAAATATATGTTTAACAGAGTGCAGATTATGCTTTTGACATTCCACAGTTGTAGCAGTCGAGCCATGCTGGTAGTTTTATTCCTCTAGTGTGGGATCTATCCTTCAGTTATATGATTAGCTATATTCAAATGAAATGAACCCTGGCATCACTATATTTCAATGCCTCAAGTCTAACTGCTACACATTTCGCTGATGCCTATTTGTCTCAACGAAGTTTATATTGCATTATAACAGAATATTGAACAATTAAGCACGAGCTGTTTCACTAATCTGCTCACATCTCCAGATTGCTGCTTGTTTTGAAACTCCAGATTGTTGTTGTTGTCTGCTCTTAAGAAAACTGTAATTTCTTTTCACCAGGGGATTGCTCGAAGACTAGTGAAAACTGCAATGCAAGAAGCAGCCAAGAAGAGAGAAATGAGATATTCAGACCTCAAGAAAATTGATCGTGGAGTGAGGCGTCATTTCCATGACGATATAACTGTCATTGTGTTATTCCTTGATTCGAATGCCATGAGCAAAGCTACCTGGAGCAAAGGCCCTTCAGTTTCTCTCCGAGGTGGTGGTGTCAGTGTTCCCGCGAAATCCCTCGCGCCTTTCTCAGCTCCAGCACAGTTGAACAGCACCTACTGAAGAAGTCAATACTGAAAAGAACAGAGTACAGCGCAGATGGGAGAACGATCAAACCAGCAGCTGCTCCAGTCAGGGCGTAGTGGTGCAACACCTGCTATGTTGCTCTTCGCAAAAGTGTTCTAGACTACACCTGGTAATTAGTGTACTGATAGCGAGGTATAAAATTAGATTATTTCTTAGCAACGCAATCCTTTTTTTTTCGTCCTTTATTCTTATCTTTTCTGGTTACCCATGAGAGAACAACACGTGGTTGTAAATTGCCCAGAACATCTTTCCGTAATAGTCCATCACTCCACCTTTTTTTTCGTGTTGATACGAAGGCAGCATCACCTCAAGATAATGTTCAGTGCATGATTTGACCAGTTCAGATCAAATCCTTTGATAAGTTGTAGTAGCATGTTGCTCTCAAGGTAGGTCCTGACAGCGGGTTCTCCTTTCATTTTTTTAAACAAAAATCTGGACGCGTGGCTTAACCATTTATAGGTTGATACGTCCGTGATTTCTGAGACAGCTAAGAGCATCAGTGTGCTGACATGATTACATGAAAGGAATATCACATACAATTTCAAAGATTTTGTGAGCCTGAAGCCTTGTAGCATGTCAGCATACGAGTGGAGATGATAGGACAGCCCGATAAGCTTTTGAGTGAGGGTTGGGCTGTGAGCTCAATGTGACATTGCCCATGGGAATCCTGAAAAGTCGAGTTCCTTCGAAATTCTTCCTCATGAAAACGGTTGCAAAGAAATAAAATACTCCGTAATACCCAAAAGGTACTCCATAAGTTCACTGAAATTGATAACACCCATGAGTTCACATCCATCTCTTTTAATAAATTATAAAACGAAGGGAGATGTATTTTGCAAGTTACTCCCTCCGTTCTGAAATAATTGTCATAATTGTCGTTTCAGACAACCAAATGAACTAGAAATGAACTAATTAAAGTTGTCCTAACGACAATTAAAACGAAACAGAGGGAGTATTTAGCACGTGTTGTAGTTTTGCGTAACACGCATGAGCCAGAAAACTTGATCACCGAAAATTCAGTTACCTTACTTTTTCCCCTTCGGCCGGAGTAATAGCAAACACACAAAGTAACAACAAATACTAATGGCAGATTTCACACTTCCACAGCCACACCATCACAGACGATACAATGATTCATGTGAGGCAATCCAAAAAGAAGCAGGTGCTATAAACATGATGTAATCAGGCTTCACAGTAAACCTTGAGCCACTAAGTCCTGCAATCCTGATAAACAAATCTAGGTAGAAATACAAACTAACAGACTAAATTCTAGTTAAAGAACTGCATGCGTAATACGAAATTAAGTGTAAAGAGTTGCTCATAGGACCCAAGGAGTCCAGCCGGGCAAGCAGCAGCTTTGCCGCACCAGAGAAGGGATTAAAGGTGCAGCTCGATGGAAGAAAATGCATGTTTCTAACAAAAAACATTGTTTTTGAGCTAGACAGGGAAGATACAAGTGATATATTCTATGGACAGAGATGTCAATGTACTGCTTGCTATACACAGCTGCTTCTCCATCTTGTATGGAAAATAACCATTTTCTGAACCTTGAGCTTGGTAAGATTCAGTTAATTACATGCCCGGTTGACAAATTGTTTGCATGACCTACCTAACACACAGCGAGACCAACAACTGGGAGAACAAAATAAATTCACTGACAACAACAGCGGGGGAGTGGATGCCTAGAAAGGGCACGATGTCAACCTGCAGGAAATTCTCCACAGCAGATCCGACAGTTGCACCGGCTGCAAGTCCCCCGACAGTGATCAATGCAGCCTTACCTGCACAAAGGACCACAGAAGTATTTGTCATCCCACATCCAACCATGAACATTAGGATATGACCAGCATCCTCCCATAAGTAAGCAATGCCATAATAAGCACAAAAGCAGATAGGAGGTTTCTGAACTTTTATGCTAGGAAGCCCAGATGGTCACTCACTATCAGCATTCTACATAAGTACATAGCCAATTCAAACCAAAGGTATATTAAATTAAATGGCTGCAGGATGAAGTTATTTAGCTACAAGACTTAACACTCTGGTAAAAGATTGTGGACAGCCATGATATATCGTAGCCCAACGATTTTAACGAATTGTGGGCCTCTTAAGAATGGTCATCTTTAAAGTTTGTCTGGAAAAATCATTCATTGCTTTTATTTGGTTATTGTTACTGTAGTTGAAACCTCTATTTGATTCTGAGCTACAAACCAACTTTTCTTTTCATCATATGCACCCATAACTCTTTAATCAAACCTTTACTGTTGCACGAAGCCAATGAAATGGCCTGCAGTATAGTTTTAGGTACACATTACAGGACAGTCACCATACAAAAAGAATGATGGGTCATGTATGACTTGCCTCCCATGTACTTAGAGTATACAACCAGTGGAATCTCTGGACCTTGTTACTGTATTCTAAAACATTTTTCTCCTGTAATCTAAATGGTGCATACAAAAAGTACCATCCTACGTTGCTTAAAGCAAGAGGATAATAAATGTTTCATGTATAGTGATAAATGTTTCATATGATTCTGCAATACAAACTGCCCAGGTGCCGTACAAAATTATAAGAACAAATGCCCAAATGAAACAGCACAGATAAGATAATATATATTATGGAATAGTGTGGAGGATCAACTTACCTAGGTTCATATTTTTCTTTGCCAGGAAATACAATGATGCACCAAATCCTGTTGCTAGGATAAAACCAGGAACATCAGGGCTAGTGTATGAAGATGGCAAAGACGTTGAACTTCCGCTAGCATAAGTGAAAACCATCAGTGCCCCATAAACGCATGACTGGATGCCCAAACTGCTCGAAGATGGAGCTTCAAATGTAACAGGAACATTTTTCATGGTTGCCTGCATCCACTGGGGGACTGTGCCTGCTCCTGCATTTTTTACAGCTTTAACATCAGCATAGCGGATGCTGCTATCAACAACCTTTCCAGCCCTTCGCCGTGATAAACTTTGCATAAGCAGCATGTCGTAGGCAGCTTCAACCTGTAATGTAACAAGAATGGGAGTAAAACAAGGCATCATGGACGTGAATGTGATTGGATGTTAGTTCATAGAAGATCATAGGTTAGAACATCTAACAGCAGATGCTGCCAAAAAAACTTGTCTGTCTTCTTTTCACAGAAGTTCCAATCCTACTCTCATAAAGCTAACGTGAAACAGACAGCATAGAAATTAGGCAGGGACATGAGAAACACCCACAAGCAAGTATCCTTATCAAGAGGATGACTTGCAGAAGGAAACAAAGAAAGAACAGAAGATTGTTTATTGGAATAAGAAAGGTTCACAAAATCTAAAAAAATATATTAGTAATTTACATTAAAAACGAGTAGTAGAACTAAGTGAAACAGGGTTACAAAAAATTTAAACATGTTCCCATCCTACGAAGCAGGTTATTTATTGAATAAGGGCAATACATCTATGATCATTTCCAAATTCCACCATTGATGTACAAAGATGATTACCTTCTAAAGGCTTAAGCTACTGCGTTGCATGTCACTTTTAGAGTCACGCATGACACACCACACATCAAAACAAGATAATTTACATTTCAAAAAAGAAGAAAAGGTAATTTAGCAGCCCCAGTCCACATGAGCCAACGAACAGCCAGCCCAGATCAAAGAAATGAACCGGGTAGAGTCACCACTGTTTACCCCTATAAGAGTAATTGTATTCGTAACAAAATTTGCTTCTGCACTGAACCGTCAGATAGTCATAATAATTCACATCGTTTAACGAGCTCTTGATTGATCAAGCTGGCTTCCAATACATCAATCGAAGGTACCAGGGGGGCAATAAAGAACCGCCTGTTGCCCTGAGCGACTGCATGCAAAAGAAAAAAAAAAAGCAGACACGGAAGGAATAATAAGGAGCGGAGGAGAAGTCCCCGGGACCTGGGCGACGGCGTCCTGGTCGTCCTTGCAGGAGGCAAGGACGGCGTTCTTGGCGCGAAGGATTTCGTCGAAGGACGCGCCCTCGGCGACGCCGAGCAGTTTGAGCGCGCCCTCCACCGTCATCTCGAACGGCGCCGGCGAGGAGTCGTCCGCGCGGGAGGCCGCCAGGAGAGGCGGCCTCCACCGCGAGCGGGGGAAGGCGCAGCATCGACCTGCCGCGGCCGTGTACCTGCGGACGAGGGGGCCGCCGCAGCCCCCGCGGCCCCCGCCGCCGCTCAGGGAGAGGGCCGTCGCCGTGGCCATCTCAATTTTTGTTTGGCTGCGCTCGCTCGCTTGGAGCCTCTAGTGTGGCGTGCGCGTGCCTGCTGCTGCTGCGTGTGTGTGTGTGCCGCGGCTTCTGGCGTCGCGGATGGTGGCGTTAAGATCTTTTTTCAAGGGTGGATTTGGGCCCCTTGCGTTTCCGGACAATTTTGGGCCATTTCTCTGGAGCAAGAAACACGTTTCCTTTTGGATAATCATGAAAAAACAAGGCATCCTTATCACTTTTAATGATACTTTTTGACCTGGAAACTCCGTTCCATTATTAAGTAAAACCAAGTTCACGCTTATTCATCTTTGGAATAAAAATAACCACTTCTATCCAGCGTCCAGGAAGTTTGCAAGTCGTTACACTTACGCATGGAGACACGGACACGCATGCCGGGGCCCTCCGTGCTCGCCGTCAAGCTAGCTCCTCGCCGCCTACCACGCCACCGCATCGCAGATCCCGCTCCACTGCGGCGCCGATGCCGACGAGTTCCTCCTCTTCGAGCGGGCGTCCTTTGTCGTCCTCGCCACCGTCGCCTGGCCTTGCGCTCAACCTCCTCGCGGGTGACGCGGCTGTCGTCGACCAGCTCTGTGTACAATTACGTAGATCAACTCTTTGCGTTTTAGAGGCAGTTGTTTTTGTCAGAAATGACAAGCACATGCACTTTAGATCATTAACTTGGCCAATTAGAAATTCCATGTGGAGAAACTACTCCGTTTCCAAAAACTTGTGGTTTTGTAATTCATTTTTGAACTATAAAGCGACAAATTCTGTGGAACGAAAGGAGTACTTCTTAAGCTGCATGATGGAATCACTTTATTGAAGTTTCTTCTGATCTAAGCAGTTATATGACCATGTCAGTTTTGGACTATTGTTCGTGACCATAACATTAACATGTGCTAACGTATGGGTGGTTGATTTTTCATGGATCTTCAAAAACTGTTTATGTGGTTTTAAAGAAAACTTCCAGGTTTCCAACGTTTAGCACAAATACGTCGCGCGGCTAGCGCCGGGATTTAGCGCATTTCTGACCCATGATCCATGAAAAATTAACCACCCATTTTTCATTGTAACACAACAAGTCTAGTAGCAGGCCCAGCTTGCAGCAACTAAGCATCTAGTTAAACGGTTTTAAATAAACAACATGGGCCGTCGTGGGCCGCGACAAGAAGAACCACGCAACCTGCGTGCTGGTGCCTGTGCGGGCGTTGGGGTCGCCGGCGTGGGATTCCAAACCTAGGAGGACTCTTCCATTCCACCCGAGCCTCGCCGCTTGCCCGCTTCTCCTCTCACTCCTCCGCCCGCTCCGCCGCCGCCGCCGCTCCTGTCCGGGTCTGGTGGCGCGGTGAATCATCCGAGTGGCGCAGCAACCACGGCTAGCAGCGCCTCGGTCGCGTGCGTCCAACGCACGGTGAACAGAACGGGCACAAGCCTGCCACCTTTGGTTGGGTTGGGTACTCGGGTTGGCCCTCCTCGTCCAGCTTCGACGGTGACAACGGAAGGTGAGAACTGAGCTCTCCTCCCCAATTCTCTAGTCCTTCTTCTGTAGTCGACATTTAGGTTGGATGTAGTGGGGGTGGGTCGATCGCTGAGCGGAGACGTCGGCGGGAACGCTGACCGGGAGACTTGATCCCGATCGGGGATGGGGATGTAGACTTCTTCCTGGAACGGTAGGCCCTCGAAACAACTCAAGCGGCAGGAATCCACGCCACCATTTCCACGCAACTGTGTCGGACGGCCTGTGGCCTGGGGGCCGGGGCTCTCGGAGGAGAGGGGATGAGTGGGTCTCTCCAGTGGCTTTAGGTCAAGCGGGTGCCCCGTTGGACCGTCCGCTTCTGATATTTCCAGTTCTAGATAGTCGTTGTGTTCGGTGACTAGTTGCGAGTTCACGTAAACACCCTGTACCACGTTTATTGATCACGCTATTAATGACTTTCTTATCAGGTAATACACCGGATTGCCAAGTTTGGGACAGATGGACAAAGGCCCAATTCCGTTCAGCAGCTTCGGGAAGAGAGCAAAAGGCAAGCACCTTCCTCTCAAAAGACTTTGTGCATGCTAGTTTTCTATTACAGATTTTGCAGTGTTCATGCCATTCACGCTTTGTTGATCAGTTTCTGGTTTGCTGCGTGTGACCCTTCGTAATTCAGTTCTGTTGCGGTTGGTTGTAGTAATGCAATGTCTGTATGAGAATCATGGGTAACTTTAGAAAATCATGTATACTTGAATGCGTTGCTGGATGCCCATACGACCATCAATGCTGATTGTGGATACCTGATACTAACACAATAGGTTTAGAATTCAGTTACTGCTTTAGTTTGCTTCTGGTGTATGTATCTGTGGACAACCCTCCATTAATATTGTCAGTGCGATCTGCGGACGCGGCTTCTCTATTCCCATATGTCCTCCCATGCGTGCTCCTGCTGATGTGTCATAATTTTACTGGTAGTGGAGGTATGGTAGTTAGACTGGGCATAAATGAAGAGATCAATAAAATTATGACACGTCAGCAGGAGTACGCATGGAAGGACCGAACGGGGGTATACAAGCCGTATCCGTGATCTGCTTGGATAGCTCAGTTGTGTGAGTCCTATAGACCACCGAACATTCTCTGGGATTTTTTGTACATCCAGACTTGTCTAGTTTACCATCTCCATCATTTCATATTAATTTATAACAATGACATTGCCGTGCTTTTAGTTTTGTGGTTTGATGAACATTTATAAGTTTTTCATTGTTTTATTGATAGCAAACCTAATACTCTTCCCAGATCTTTTTATTTGTCACCGGCTAGTTCATTTTTGAACTAACCGGTGACAAATAAAAAGATCCCGGGGAAGTATGTCAGTAGCATCCAATAACAAATATCTGTTTTGTTTTATTTATAGATCTTTTGTACAAGGACTACAACTTTGACCAAAAGGTTTCCGTATCAACATCGAACAACTCTGGTTTGGTAAGACCTTCACACTTCTACATGTCGTCTAGCTCCTTTTAAACAATGAATTTATTTTGCTCATAACCAGTGCTTCTCTCATAGGGTATCACAGCCACTGGCGTGAAGATCAATGAAGACTTTATTGGTGACATACAAGCACAGCATAAAAGCGGTCGAACCACTGTTGATGTCATAATTGATAGTGTCTCTAAAGTAGGTTCTTTAAACTTTGTTTTGATTTTATTCATTTTAATTTATTTGTAGAGCCTGACATTACACTATAAGTTCTATGCTTTCTGGATCAGGGCTGTTAATTTTGGCTTTGCTCCCTCTGTTGAGATTTATTTGACCTTTGGAGGGGGTATCTTTTAATTTAGCTAGTGGTAAATATCTGAATATGATGCATATATTAAAATGTGTTACCCTTCCAATTTTAGGCTAATATTTTTTGCTTATTCCATATGATTGGGACAAATACATTGGTGACTGTAAGCAGAAGGCATAGTGCTTGAATTTTTGCGGTTAGCATGTAGCTTTTAATTTAGCTAATAAAAGGCTTCGTTGTTGTATATAGCTTTTATTTAGCTAGTAGTAATCATAATCATTCAGTACGGAATGTGAGCTTTAGGCACATGCAGGTTGCTATATCATTTCTAGTGATGTACTTGTGACACATTCATCTTATTTTTGTGGTATATCCACTTTTGCTTTGGTCATTTCCTTCCTTTGTATGTTAGCATTGGACACCATTTTTGTTTCTTACAATTTTGCTTGGCTCCTCTCTTTTGCAGGTGTCAACCACTGTCACTGTTGATGAAGCACTTACTGGTCTGAAGACTTCACTCAACTTCAGGGTTCCTGACAACAAGTCAGGGAAGGTTAGTATGTCTTGGTGTAGCATCAGATTTACCAAAAATTAGTAGTGAATATAGTTGACTCACAATGTGCTTTGACTATCTTAATACCTCAGTCTGCCAGTTTTTACTGTCATATGTCAATGTTTGATGTGTACTAGTAATTTCAATTTGACAGCTTGATCTGCAATACATTCATAATCGTTTTGCGCTGAATTCTACGATTGGTTTGGCATCAACACCCTTGGTTGAGCTGGCTGCAACTATCGGCACAAATGAACTCAGTGTTGGTGCTGAAGTTGGGTTTGACAGTACCTATGCTTCTGTTACCAAGTACAACTCAGGGATTGTGTACAACAAGTCGGATTTCTCTGCTTCCTTGCATCTGTAAGTTGTGCAAGTTTCTTCCTTATTTTGTTTATACGTACAAAACGTTACTACGCTCTCAGCTGTTACAAATCTGATATTCATGTAAAAAATAAAAGTATATACATATGCATAATACTTTTGTTTTTTATTTCTATTACATATATGCAATATTTTGCTAATATAACAGTTAAATTTAAGTTATATCTTATTAGCAACCTCCCTTATCAACGAGCCTAGAAAATTTTCCAATGTTTGCTGCGCAGGGCTGATAAGGGGGAGACTTTAAAGGCATCATATATTCACTTGTTCAATCCAACCAGTGGAGCTACAGTGGCAGCTGAGGTAACACACAAGATGAAAACAAAGGAGAACTATTTCACCATTGGAAGCTCCCATGCTTTTGATTCTTCAACATTGCTGAAGACAAGATTCAGCAACACCGGGAAAATTGGATTCCTCTGTCAGCATGAGTGGAGGCCTAAGTCCCTTGTGACTCTTTCAGCGGAGTATGACCCGAAGATTGTACGGTCGCCATCAAGATTTGGCTTGGCCGTGTCATTCAAGCCCTGATGAGTCGAATCATCTCCTGTACAATGTTACGGTGTTACATACTGTCTCCAAGAACGTATGTTTGTTGGAGCAATACCTAGAAAAAATTCTCCCAATTTTTAGCCTTTTTGGAGAAAATCCTGGCCCAAGGAATACTGTCTGGGAGTTGGACTTGTTTTGCGGAATGTTTCCATCAAAGCCAACACCACCACACTGGGAATTGAAAATACAGAGGTTCGCATTAGCACAGAAGCTTGGCTCTTTGTTGTTTTTTCCGTGTTATTAGGCCACAAGGCATAAAATGATTTGGAGGGTAACTCCATGCCTAAAATCTTGATCATGATAATAGTTGACATATTTGATGACAAGGAACGTTTGTACTCTGCGGTTAAAGGGTGAACACTGGGTATCTTCCCGAATTGGTATTTTTGGATAAATTCTTGTGTTTTATTGATTCTTGTTAAATTTCTGTATCCCATGAGGGGCCTATTGTTGTGATGGACCCCACAAAGTACGTTTGTGTGCTTGTTTTCATAGTTGAATGCGACTAGACTCGAGATCAGCCTATGGAAGCTTATCGGCACTTGGGGCCGATAGCCGCGCTGCATGTGCTCCACGCTGCAAAGTCCTTCGTGAGAGCATCCAATTCATTGTACGTGCACGCTGTCGCGGACCCTGATCCTAGCAGACTGGTCACTCGCGCGTGTGCTCGCCTTGCATCAGGGCATCAGGCAATTGCGCTCTAGTCCTTCAATGAGAGAAAACCTTGTTGCATCTTACGATTATTTTAACAGTTACAAATCGTGTCAGGATACATGCCAATGGAACCTTAAAAAAAGGGATGTGCTTCTTATTTACGAGCTTAAACATACTTATCCCACAACTATTTGAACTATTGATATACACATACCAAAGTAGTCCTATTACAGTCCTTCCAGTCAGAAGGAACTGTGAATAAGAACGCCATCACCAACATAATGGTAAAGCTTGCATGGATTCCTCAAATGCTGCAATCAACTGCTGAGTAGCTTGTTCCTCCAAGCATATCCAAACAGTATGATGGTAAGAAGCAAGCAGAAAGACGAGGTGCTCCCTACGAATGGCCAAAAAGAGCCTACAGCAGTGTTCCTATCCCCATTGTGAGGCAAGTTCATGCCAAATGATGCAGCAATCAATGTGTTAATTGCTATGCCAAAGGATGCGATGATCAGTGTCAAACGAAACCTAATGAGTCCATTCCGTTGGTTGTCAAGTTGGATGTTGAGGTAGTCTTCTGTGTCAACAATATACCCTCGAACCTGTGAAATTTACCAAATAAGAAAACACCATAACTCTTGGCCTCTAGCCCAACATCAAGTTATCCTTCATCATTCCAGTGAAACTATAAGTCTACTGCCAATCATTACAAAAATTTAAAGGATTGCAATTAGACTTCCAACTTTCACTAGTTTGCTTGATAATAAGAAAGAAAACCTCTGGAGAATAATATAAATGCTGGCAATATAACATCTAAAATATATTTGTAATGTCAAGGAATGTCTGGAGGAGGTATGGTGCATGCAGTGAAGGTTTCAGAGAAAGGAAAGAACGGACCAGAACAATTCTGTTGTGAATCCCAACCAACTGCATGAAATAAGCTTCAAGTAACATCTCTAGGCTTCCTGCATCACTGTCCAGTGGCGCACTTGTAGCAGTGCCCGTGCTTTGCTTAATGATAGAATGTGGTTGAACCATCCTCGTTTCTAAAGGGAATATGGTTTTCGAAGCAGTAGAAGCCAATGAAGCTTCATCATGCTGACCTTTTGTTAGCTTCCTCGATAGCTGTATTTGTGCCATGTTTTCATCATCATCCAAAAGGTGCCCTAATTCATCTCTAACCTGGAAGTTCATAGACCAGTATCATAGTATTATCACAAGAATTTTAGAATGGTATATGTGCACAGATATATGATGCCTAGTGGAATAAGAGAAGCCTAATGCAATATGTCATGATAAATATTAAAGTTTTAGTAGTATGAATCAAGCAATCAGATTCTCATCATTTTCACATTTGTAAATTAAATGTTTATGATGTTGGAAATCCGGCGTGTAGATCTCCTGTTCTTCCTCTGGTTCAGATCTGATCTGTTCTGTTTGCACAGAACAGCAGCACTTGATCTGGCAGAGAGAGACAGGACCTGGTGCGCAGAACGGAGAGGATGATCAGAAGCAGGTTCTGTTCTGGGGAACAAACCAGGGACAAAAGTTGCTAGGTCTTGTACTTGGCTGAACTTGTCAGGTTCAACAGGGAAGAACTATGCTAGATGAAGCTGCCTAGGAGCTGCTGCCGTGAGGGCTATTCAGGCTGGTGGAATCTTTTTGTTTATTTCTCTGACCTGATTGGTACAGGAAGCCAGGGCTTCTTTTTATAGACATGGTTGCCTAGAGTCCTTATTTATTACATGAGACCAACTCAAGCCTATCTCTAACTCTTATCTCTAAGTAATTAAGGCAGTTTGACTTATCTGGTGCTGCTGCACCTGTACATAATTTAACCTGGACTCATCTACATCTATAAGCTACTCTAGGACTCTCCTAATACTAGGACTCTTACTTAAAGAAGGAAACTCTCTTGGACAGGTGCTGCCGCACCAGGGGTAAGTCCGACTGGGACTCTGCCCCTCCCCTGGTGTGCGCCTCCCCCTTTTTATAGTCCTACACCAAGTAGGACAGGGGTTGTTCAGCTGCACTGGGCCCAGCTCAAGGTCACCAACAATCTCCTCCTGATCCTGACGCTGGTGCACATCTACTCCAGGATCCCAATCCTTCCCATCTTGACGGTCTTCTATCTTCCAACTTCCTAGGTCAAGATGTCCGTCTCCACCTTGTTGATGGCCATCGCCCTTGGTTGCCAACAGTTTTTCAAGCTTCATCATCTCATCATGCCACATCTCATCTTCTTCACTGGACTTGATCTCCATGAACGACGTAGGCTCCTCCGTGGTGATGAACTTGAGCTCACCCTCCTCCAGGTTTCGTGAAGCATGGCTTGGAGGGGTGATAGACGCATCATCTCCTTCGTGGTAGGCGTTGACGTGGCTATCGATGTTCGTCGACGATGTGACCACCCGAATGAGTCTTGGAGGATGCTCAGAAGTCTTGTGAGAGTTCCAGTCTTCAACCTCGTGCTTCCCCGTAGGGACAACAACACGTTCTGGGCCTCTGACGCCCTGTGCTGCCCCTGTTGGGTGCTGTCCAGCACCCCTAGGGTGCTGTTTAGGACTCCCAATACCTTCAGCGCTCCTCCCAGCTGCTGCAGCGCATCTCCCAACAACTCCAGCGCCCTGTACAGGGCCTCCTGCCCCTTGCAGAGCCGTTCCAGCACCTCCGGAGCCCTCCGTTTCAGGGCCTGGAACATTTGGTCCAGCGGCTGCTGGACCCGTGGCGTCGATGTAGAACGTGTTGCAGTCTTCTTTTGTTTGCGTGATCAGGCAAACTGGATGCATGATGTTAAGCTTGACGAAGTACAACTTACTGTCGTCGTGTTGCACTCGTGTGAGAAGACGATTCTCCTCGTCCCATATCTGCATCACTCCTCCATATATTGTGATGCGGTAGCCATCCTCATCCAGTTGGCTGATGCTTATGACGTTGGTGGTGAGGCGCGAGATGTAGTAGACGCCGGTGAGCCACCTGTGCTCACTCGTCTTGGCAGCGAAGATGATTGTACCCTTCCCCTGGATCTGCACGATCGAGTTGTCGCCGAACTTGATCGTCCCGACGACGTTCTCATCGAGCTCGGAGAAAACGGCGCGCGAACCTGTCATGTGATTGGTCGCGCCCGTGTCGAGGTACCATGTGTCGCCGTCGGAATCGTCGTTGTTGTCGCGATGCGTGAAGACACGTCCCTCCACTATCTCAAGTGGGCACGTGGGACGCTGTTGTACAGGCTCCACCTGTACTGAGGTCGTCCTTATCATGAACAAGACACCCTCCTCTTCTGCCTCAGCCATGAGAGCCTGCTGTTGCGGCTCCTCCTGCTCGGACTTCGACCGACACTCCTTGGCCCAATGACCATTCTTCCCGCACTTCCTGCATTGGTCCCGCGGAATGTCCTTCCCGGAACCTTTCTTGTTCTTCTTTGGCGCACCCTTCCGGCCGCCCTTCTTTGAAGACTCGGCAGCCCGCTCCTCCTCCACCTGCTTCTCCCACTCTTCCCGAGTGAGGTACAGCTGGCCGTCATGAACTCCTCCACTTCGCTGCGTCGTGTCGAAGGCGTTTTCGGCAACCCTGAGTCGCCCCGTCACATCCGACAATGTGAGGGTCGACACGTCCAGCAAAGTTGTGATCGCCACCACGATCTGTTGGAAGCGTTCTGGAACGCTTCGTAGGAGCTTCTGCACGACCACCGACTCCTCCAGCGGCTCCCCGAGCGAGGCAAGGCGCGACACCATGCCGCTTAGCCGGAGGGAGAAGTCCTCGATCCCCTCGCCATGCTTGAAGGCGGCGGCCTCGAACTCACGTCGGAGTTGCTGCACCGTCGTCTTCTTCACGCGGTTGGCCCCGACCCGCATGAGGGCGATCGTTTCCCATGCCTCCTTAGCCGTCTTCTTCTCCCCGATCGTCGTGATCATCTCCGGCGGGACAGCGCTGACGAGGATGTCTAGTGCCATCATGTCCTCCTGCTCGCTTGCATTGCCTTTCTCCACCGCCTCCCAAAGCAGTCGCACTCGCAGCTTGATCTTCATTATGACAGCCCACTCTACGTAGTTGGTCTTGGTGAGCATTGGGAACCCAGTTCCCATGTTCACCTCACGAACCGTCGGATGGGTTGTCGTAATGGTCTTGCCACCGGTGACGCTGCCGCTGCTTGGAGGGGTCTTCAGGTCCGTCGACATGTTGTTGAATTCAACCCAAGGTCAAATCCGGCTCTGATGCCACGAATGTTGGAATTCCGGCGTGTAGATCTCCTGTTCTTCCTCTGGTTCAGATCTGATCTGTTCTGTTTGCACAGAACAGCAGCACTTGATCTGGCAGAGAGAGACAGGACCTGGTGCGCAGAACGGAGAGGATGATCAGAAGCAGGTTTTGTTCTGGGGAACAAACCAGGGACAAAAGTTGCTAGGTCTTGTACTTGGCTGAACTTGTCAGGTTCAACAGGGAAGAACTATGCTAGATGAAGCTGCCTAGGAGCTGCTGCCGTGAGGGCTATTCAGGCTGGTGGAATCTTTTTGTTTATTTCTCTGACCTGATTGGTACAGGAAGCCAGGGCTTCTTTTTATAGACATGGTTGCCTAGAGGAGCGCACAGCAGAACAGAGGGAGAGAGAAAAAATATTCTGTGCAAAATAGACTTGAACTAGGCGACTTGGACAGGGCACTGGGGCATAATATTATGCTATTCAATGGGATGATATGAACCGGGGGGCAGGCGGTTCTATTTATAAGAGCCCCTTACAAGAGTCCTAAGGTACATCCAAAGTGATTACCTGTAAAAGACTCAAACTCTATCTATTAGTCTTTAAACTAAATAGGACTCTACTATATCTTTAAGGACAGACTCCTGGTTCTCCCTGCTGGTGTGCAACACCTATTGAGTCCCAGTCAGACTCTTCTGCAGATTTGGTGCATGCCCTCCTAGAGTCCAATTCGGACTCAGCATGGCTGACCGCACCAGCACCCCTGCGCAGGATCAACCAACATATGAAGATATTCATATCAAGAGTTCAACAGAATTTCAATATTTTTGGAATGGATGGATTCACTTATTTTTATATGATGTTGATAATCAACAGCAGGCAAATGTATGGCAGATGTTACTTTTCAGAAGTTCACAAGGTATTCCACAGCTACATGCACAGTGGTGGTCAAGCTAACAAAAAACATTCGTTTGCAAATTACTCCCTCCTTCCCTAATTATTTGTCGTTAGGACAAGTTTTTTAGTTCAATTTTAAATTAAAAGACTTGTCCTAACGAAAATTAATTAGGGAATGAGGGAGTATTAACAACTAGTTTGATCATCAGTTAAGAAGTATGGAGCATGAAGTGACAAAATGTGTCTAACAATACCTTGTGCACACGAGCAAGCAGACTAGTGAGATTGCTTTTCAGGCACCGGACGCGCTCAAGATTTCTAGTGCTCACGTTCTTAGTCAAATCCTCCAGTACAGAAATGGCATGCCTATTAAGATCAGCCACACTGGAATTAAATGACAAGCTTACAGTTTCCAGGGCAAGCTCCAACACCTGAAACTCAAACGGAAGCTCACACTCGGAACCAATTTCAGTATGCTTGGCATCGTGATTATTCACATGTCTGGAATCAACGTGAACCTCCAGGCTCTTAAGTGGGAAATGTCGCCTCAATTTATCAACGAAAGGAAGAACCTCATGAGCAAGAGGTTCCAGCAGCAGGACTTCATCAGCAGTGACAATTGCCCTTATGAATTCTAGATTGATTACCATAGCCTTCTCTCTAGCTGCAAAACAAGCAAAATACGATGATAATCTCACCTATTGCACTTCATAGCATGCTAGAAATCAGGATATTATCACGAATTAAGAGACTGGTACTTGTACCACGCTCACTAGAAGTGCACGATTCCACAAATAAATGAGTGATCCAACTTTTGTGCAAGCCAAGGACAAAAGTTTTGGAACGTCAGCTCACCGAGGATGCTGGGAGACCGAGAGTGAAGGGGTCCAACGACGCGGAGGTCGCGCGCGTGCACCCCGGAGCGTTCAGCGACGAAAGCCTTGTCGCACATGAATACCTCGCAACCGCCTTGCCGGTCCATCCGCATCCAAAGCCGGGCGGGCGCCTTCCTCCCTCTCCTCCCGGTGACAAGCGGCGCTGGCGGGGCGAGATGAGGCGGCCGGGGGAGCGATGGAACGCGGCGGACGAAGCGGGAGCGCTTGGAGAACGACGACGAGAAGGACGACGAGGAGGGGTGGAGGAACGGAGGCGGCTTCCTGCCGCCGCCGCCCGTTCGCCTCCCCATCGCGGCGGCGGGAGGCGGCAACCATTGTGGAGAGCGGGCGGGGAAGTAGGTGTTGGGATTTTGGACGGCGCGGTGGCACGGGCGGAGCGACGGAGGCAGCCGAGGGCGAGAGGCTTGGCCGCGAGCGACGCGCGGTGGCCGGCGAGGCGGAGCGGACGAGATCAAAACTCAAAAGGCCTAGCTGCAAGTTCAGGTTTACTCGATACAGTATTAGCCCAACTTATCTCAAGCCCAGTTTCTCTATTGCCGTTTCGGGCCGTGGATCTCGTACTCGATCACCGATGCGTGGTGGCCCAGATCTTGAGGTCGAAAGAAGGGGAATCAAGATACGGTCAAAAACTCCGAGAGCGTGCTGGGGGCAAACAGACATGGGGTTTGACGCCGCTTTCTGTCATACTCCCCCCGTTTCGTTTTAATTGTCGTTAGGACAACCTTCATTAGTTCATTTCTAGTTCATTTGGTTGTCTGAAACGACAATTATTTCAGAACGGAGGGAGTACTCGCAAAAATTTCACGCTCCTTGCGACGCACTGGCATACATGTAGCTAGAAAAAGCAATGGTATTTTATACCGGTTGATAGACAAAGAGATCCCAGTGACGACTGAAAACGCTGAGCGCTTTCAGTCGTCGTCTCAGACACCCCAGGCTGAATCAAACGACGACGCTGAAAGTAGGGCGCTGTTCGGTTCCTCCGTCCTTGCATGCTGCTGCTGCTGCCGGCTGAGGAAGGAAGGAAGGAATACGAGTACTACCCCACCCGTGACGTGAACCGAGCAGGAGAGAGGGTTTTGTTTTTAGCTTCCCGAGCGCCTCGGGCCTCAAGCTGTCTGTCAAGTGGACGTGGAGTGGACCCGACCACCCGCGCTGACAGGTGGTGCTCGCTGTCAAGTGGCCCGACCACCCACCGTGACTACTGTCCGCTCACTGGGTGTGGGTGGCCCGCATGTCGATGAGAATCGCGTGGAGAAGGTTCAGGGGGGAATGACCCGGCCCACCCGGCGCTGTGCGACTTGGCGCGAGATTTTGGCGGGAGAGCATGCTTCAGTTTTCGCGGTTTGAGGGAGAATTTACCAGGGGCAGTAGGCAGTAGTACTACTTCGGTCGACTGACTCCAAGTTCGAAGCAACGCTCCCACGCGCGACAGGTAAAACAAAACAGTCGCTGCGCTGCGATGGAAAAAAACCCGGCTTTTACTGCTCGCATGCATCATGGCCTTGGGCCTGGGCTTCTTCAGGGTCAGGTCAGGTCAGGTCTGGTCCTCCTAGTAACTAAAACAGCCGCAGTCGCAGCCGGAGAAACGAACGCGCGCCGCTTTTGAACAACCAGGAACGAACAAAAAAACGAGCAAAGGCGTCAGAGAGAGAGAGAGAGAGGGGTAGGCCCGGCCGAGATGGGCGAGAAAATCCCCGTCAGACGACATCAACAGAGCGTCAGCAGCAGGTGCGCCAGATCGAGACCATACCTGATCATGATCTCGCTGTCTGCCTCGACTCGTCCTTCAATGATTACCGCCACATTTTGAATCCTTCACCTTTTTGCTGCGAATGAAATATTGCCTGGCATTTGAATGAATACGCACGATGTGATCAGCTAGTACTGTTACTTAATCGCTCCTTCAGTTTCGAGAGCATAATAAAAGGTGAGGATTTAATCCGCTTGGATCTCTCTCTCTCTTTGAAACCTGCACCATTCATCTCGATAGGACACAGGTCATGTCAGCAGCGGCATGTCATGATGCGCGATGCGATATCGGTGAGTACGATATGAGCCGAGCCACCGATATTCTTCACCCCCGTCGATGTCATGACCACGATTTCAAAATCTTCTCCGCACAGCGCCGGACGGAGAATCTGTTGGAATTAATGGGTTTGGCCCAATATTAATTCAGAAATAAATCCTAGAAAATCTCAAAGGCCTATTAGGGCAAGATGGAGTGGTGCTAAGTGTTTAGTCCCACATGGGAAGTGGAAGTGGAGCAACCCCTACATATAAGGGAGGTTGATCTTCCACTCCTTGAGTGAGAGAGAAGAGAGGAAGAGAGGGGTGGCCCACGCGCGCTCCTCCTCCTCGCTCGCTCGCCTCGCCTCCTCCTCCTCGCTCGCTCGCCTCGCCTCGCCTCGCGCGCGTGTGAATTCGAGCCTCGAGCTGAGCCCAGATAAATTAAATTGGGCTTTTGGGCCTCCGAATTTTTGGGGCTACCGAGTCAGAGTCCAAGTCGTTAGAGACGGACGCGTCTACGACTGCAGAGTCGGTTAGGATCCAGATCGCATACGAACCGCCTCCTGGGACTCTATAAATACGGGCGTCCGCGGTACGGCAGAGAACCCCACGATCAAATCGTTCCCACGTTCGCGTTCCTTGCGCCGCCTTCTAGTCTACTCCATCCCGAGAGCCGGCGTGCACCGACGACCGGGAGAGCAGGTCTCCGGAACCGCTCGCCCTTGCGATCCTGCACCGGGAGAGGGCGAATAAGGTTTTTGGGAAGCGCACTGCGCGACTGCTCGCGTTCTTCACCACGGCTCGTCTACCGACCAGATCGGGCGCTGCGGCTCAACGTCGTCATCAACGCCTGCAGCGGCGATCTACAGCGGTGCGATCGACTTCAAATCGGTACGCGTTATTTCTCGTCCCGTCTGTCCGCCGATCGCTGTTGTTTTTCTCGTATTTTTCCGGAATTATTCAGTAAATTGCCTCTTACTTTCCAACAATCCAAAAACCTTAATAGGCAATTTCCTGAATTGAACATGATGACTTTGGCCGATGCACTGAGGCCGGAGAAATTCTCTGGCGTGCACTTCAAGAGGTGGCAAGTTAAGGCCACGCTCTGGCTCCAATCGCTGAAGATCTTCTGGGTAACTGAGGGCAGGCCTCAAGGTCCTTTGTCTGTTGAAGAACAGACAAAGTTCGAGGAAGCCAATTCTGCCTTGAGAGGATGCATTCTAAGCGTTCTTGATAATAAACTCTGTGATGTCTATCTAACAGTCACAGATGGGAAGGAGCTCTGGGATGCACTTAACGCTAAGTATGGTGCAGCCGATGCAGGTGGTGAACTGTATATCATGGAGAATTTTCATGACTACAAGATGGTTAACAACCGTCCTGTAGTTGAACAAGCTCATGAAATACAGTGCCTTGCGAGAGAGCTCAATCTCCTTAAGTGTGCTTTACCCGACAAGTTTGTGGCTGAGTGCATTATTGCAAAGTTACCTCCATCATGGAGGAACTTCGCTACAGCCCTCAAACACAAGAGACAGAAAATATCAGTTGAAAACCTGATAGCATCTCTTGATGTTGAGGAGAAGGCTCGGGCTAAGGACGCTACTGAGAAAGGAGGTGAGGGTCAATCTAGCGCCAATGCTAATATGGTGCAGAAACCCTATGTCAAGAACAAAGGGAACAAGTCTCTATTCAAGCCAAACAAAACTACTGCTTTCAAGAAGAAGAAGTCAAACAAAGCCAATGATAGCTGCTGCTACATCTGTGGGGAGCAGGGACATATTTCCAAGAACTGTCCTGAGAGGGCAGATCGCAAAGGGAAAAAGAATGTCAACATCGTGACATCCAGCAATGCAGATGGGTACGGTAATTCCTTTACTGTTCTTTCTGTTTCTCAAACATCATCTTGGTGGTTTGATACGGGTGCTAATGTTCATGTATGTTCTGACATGTCCATGTTTACTTCTTACCAGTTCGTCCGGGATTCCGCCGTCCTAATGGGGAATGGATCACATGCTTCTGTTCGTGGTGTTGGCACGGTCGATCTGAAGTTCACTTCGGGAAAGATTGTCCAGCTGAAGAACATGCAGCATGTCCCTACTATGAACAAGAATCTTGTTAGCGGTACCCTTCTATGTAGAGATGGGTTTAAAGTAGTTTTAGAGTCCAATAAAATAGTTGTGTCTAAGCATGGACAATTTATTGGTAAAGGCTATGAATGCGGAGGCCTGTTCCGCTTTTCTCTTTCGGAGTTTAATAATAAGTCAGTAAACCATATTTGTGGCGGTATTAATGATAATGCAAGTGTTTGGCATTCTCGTTTATGTCACGTTAATTTTGGTTTAATGAATCGGCTATCTAGTCTCAAATTAATTCCGGAATTCACTATTGTCAAAGGTTCTAAGTGTCATAGTTGTGTGCAGTAAAAGCAACCTCGAAAGCCTCACAAGGCAGCCGAGGAGAGAAACTTGGCACCATTAGAACTCATACATTCTGATCTATGCGAGATGAATGGTGTGTTGACAAAAGGTGGAAAGAAATATTTTATGACATTAATAGACGATTCTACTAGATTCTGCTACGTTTACCTGTTGCAAACTAAAGATGAAGCTTTAGACTACTTTAAAATCTATAAATCTGAAGTAGAAACTCAATTAGAAAGAAAGATCAAACGTCTTAGGTCAGATCGTGGTGGTGAGTATTTTCCCAAAATATTTGATGATTTTTGTGTGGAACACGGTATTATACATGAAAGGACGCCTCCCTATTCACCCCAATCAAACGGGGTAGCCGAGAGGAAAAACCGCACATTGTGTGACTTGGTGAATGCCATGTTAGACACGTCCGGTTTATCTAAGGCATGGTGGGGGGGCTCTATTGACTTCATGTCATGTCCTAAACCGCGTTCCAAACAAGAATAAAGAGAAAACCCCTTATGAGGAGTGGGTTGGGAGAAAACCATCACTCTCATACTTGCGTACTTGGGGATGTTTGGCAAAAGTCAATGTGTCAATTACCAAGAAACGCAAGCTAGGACCAAAGACAGTGGATTGTATCTTTCTAGGCTATGCTCATCGGAGCATCGCATATAGATTTTTAGTAGTTAAATCTGAGGTACCTGATATGCATGTTGATACTATTATGGAATCTCGTGATGCAACATTTTTTGAGAATATTTTTCCTATGAAAGATATGCATAGTATTGCTAGGATCTCTTCTGAAATTTGTCCTGAATCCACCACAACTAGCGAGTTTCTTGATACACCATTCGAGAATGTCCCAGAGGAAGAATACAATGAAATAACTCAGTCGAGTAAGAGATCACGGATTGCAAAATCCTTTGGTGATGATTTCATTGTGTACCTTGTGGATGATACTCCTAGATCCATAGCAGAGGCATATGCATCACCTGATGCAGATGACTGGAAAGAAGCAGTTCATAGTGAGATGGACTCAATTCTTTCCAATGGAACCTGGGAGTTAACTGAACGGCTATACGGGTGCAAACCAGTAGGCTGCAAGTGGGTGTTCAAGAAGAAGCTCAGACCTGACGGTACTATTGAAAAGTACAAGGCAAGACTAGTTGCAAAGGGCTATACTCAAAAGGAAGGAGAAGACTATTTTGACACCTATTCACCTGTCGCCAGAATGACGACAATTCGTGTACTACTTTCTTTGGCTGCCTCTTATGGTCTAATCATCCATCAAATGGATGTAAAGACAGCTTTCCTGAACGGAGAGTTGGAAGAGGAGATTTATATGGAACAACCTGATGGATTCGTAGTAAAAGGTGAAGAGACAAAGGTGTGCAAATTGTTGAAATCCTTGTATGGCCTGAAACAAGCACCTAAGCAATGGCATGAGAAGTTCGATAGTACTTTGATGTCTGCGGGCTTTGTCATTAATGAGGCTGATCGGTGCGTGTACTATCGCCATGGTGGGGGCGATAGCGTTATGTTATGCTTGTATGTAGATGATATACTCATTTTTGGTTCGAGCATTGATATAATTTCTGAGGTCAAGTCTTTTCTATCAAAGTGTTTTGATATGAAAGATCTGGGAGAAGCTAATGTTATTTTGAACATTAAGCTGAATAAGGATGAGAGTGGAATTACTTTAAGTCAATCCCACTATGTTGAGAAAATCTTGAGCCGGTTCGGCTTTATGGATAGCAAGATTTCTCCAACGCCTTATGATCCCAGCGTGATACTTAGAAAGAACATGAAAGAGTCAAGAGATCAACTCAGATATTCTGAGATGATTGGTTCACTCATGTACTTAGCTAGCGCAACCCGTCCTGATATCTCGTTTGCTGTAAGCAAACTGAGCAGGTTCATGTCAAACCCGGGTACAGATCATTGGCATGCACTTGAAAGGGTTATGCACTTGAAAGCTTGAGAGGTACAATGAGTTATGAAATTCACTATACTGGGCATCCGGCCGTGCCTGAGGGTTATAGTGATTCGAACTGGATCTCTGATGTTGATGAACTCTATGCCACGAGTGGATATGTGTTCACTCTAGCTGGTGGTGCTATATCATGGAGGTCTTGCAAACAGACCATTTTGACGAGGTCAACCATGGAAGCAGAACTCACTGCTTTAGAGACAGCCACTGCGGAGGCAGAATGGCTGCGAGAGCTCTTGATGGATTTGCCTATAGTTGAGAAACCATTGCCGGCAATCCTTATGAACTGTGACAATCAGACGGTGATTGCCAAAGTGACTAGTTATAAGGATAATGCAAAATCATCAAGACATGTTAAAAGAGACGTTTAAAATCTGTCAGGAAAATGAGAAACTCCGGAGTTATTACTGTTTCGTATATACAAACAGACAAAAACCTGGCAGATCCCTTTACGAAGGGTCTATCACGTAATGTGATAGAAAGTGCATCGAGAGAGATGGGTCTGAGACCCATTGATGTGACACCATAGTAGTAACCCAACCTATGTGATCGGAGATCCCGTGAATTAGGACATGGGAAAACAAGCTAGTGATTCACCGAGGAGAGTACTTCCTTTATACCCTCTCTATGTGAAGATGCACACTTGTACTCTCAAACTGTAAGGCAGGTTGGCGAATTGCCTTAATGTGTTTCTGTTGGCTATGTGTAGCAAAGATGCCGTCCTACAGGGCAGTCTTGAAGGAAACACACCTATATGAGTTTCGACTGTCTAACGTCGCAGTCTGTGAGATTTGGGTGATCTCTAGAAAGCTCATGAAGAGACCAGGGAGTACGACGCATATGCTTCACCCGCGGGGTAGACTACTGGTAGCCAAGTACTGGTAATGGTCTTTGGGTGAAGTCAGTTCACACAAAACTTGCAATTCAAGGCGTAGTCCATTGTTCAAGTTGTGACCTGATAAAACTTGAGGATCTAGGCAGAAGTTCAACTTTACAGTCTCTGCCGAAAACACTAGTATATTAAACAAGGAACGAGAATGACCTCTCTCCTAGTGGCTTTGAGATCTGGTGGGGGATTGTTGGAATTAATGGGCTTGGCCCAATATTAATTCAGAAATAAATCCTAGAAAATCTCAAAGGCCCATTAGGGCAAGAGGGAGTGGTGCTAAGTGTTTAGTCCCAAATGGGAAGTGGAAGTGGAGCAACCCCTACATATAAGGGAGGGGTGGCCCACGCGCGCTCCTCCTCCTCCTCCTCCTCCTCGCTCGCTCGCCTCGCCACGCCACGCCACGCCTCGCCTCGCCCCGCCCCGCACAGCGCGCGCGCGCGCGCGCGCGCGTGTGTTCGTGTGAATTCGAGTCTCGAGCCGAGCTCAGATTTTATATTTTTGCAGAAAATTAAATTGGGCTTTTGGGCCTCCGAATTTTTGGGGCTACCGAGTCAGAGTCCAAGTCGTTAGAGACGGACGCGTCTACGACTGCAGAGTCGGTTAGGATCCAGATCGCATACGAACCGCCTCCTGGGACTCTATAAATACGGGCGTCCGCGGTACGGCAGAGAACCCCACGATCAAATCGTTCCCACGTTCGCGTTCCTTGCGCCGCCTTCTAGTCTACTCCATCCCGAGCGCCGGCGTGCACCGACGACCGGGAGAGCAGGTCTCCGGAACCGCTCGCCCTTGCGATCCTGCACCGGGAGAGGGCGAATAAGGTTTTTGGGAAGCGCACTGCGCGACTGCTCGCGTTCTTCACCACGGCTCGTCTACCGACCAGATCGGGCGCTGCGGCTCAACGTCGTCATCAACGCCTGCAGCGGCGATCTACAGCGGTGCGATCGACTTCAAATCGGTACGCGTTATTTCTCGTCCCGTCTGTCCGCCGATCGCTGTTGTTTTTCTCGTATTTTTCCGGAATTATTCAGTAAATTGCCTCTTACTTTCCAACAGAATCTCTCTCTCTCTCTTTTTCTATGAAGCTTTTGAGACTAAATTTCAGTTTCAAAAGCGTTTGTTTTGTTGCCGTGTGGGGTTGCATTGCATGCGCCACTTTCCACGTGCTCCTCGACTGCGACGAGTTCGGTCGGAATGGGCGACGACGCCGGACGTTGCTTGTGCTTGGCACCGTTACGTATCGCGCAACTCGCGCTGTGTAGACGGTAGAGGCGGCGTCCGAGAACGGTAGAGGCGGCGTCCGAGCGCAGCAGACCACACGGCATGGAGACGGTGCCTGCACGAGCTACCTACGACATCGACGGTGCCCACGGTGGCGCGTATCCGACAGGGACGGCATCCAAAGGTGGCGCGCGCCCTCAGGCACGGTCCACGACGGCGATGTCCGCTCGGTGCGGCTGTGCGGGCGGCTCCTTCAGGTACTAGCGATGGCGCGTTCACAATGAGGTTCGCAAAGGCGGCGACGGCCGGCCCGTCGCGGCTATGGTGATGGTGGCGGCGGTGCCCCACCAAGGGGAATGGGAAACCCTAACCGCACCTCATGCCGGACCCGCATGGGCGCGGGCCTCTACAGGCCGGAACAAAAATGGAAGAAAAGGAAATGGTCCGCAGCCCCTGAAACAACTGCAGAGAAGTTGTCAGAGTTCTAATGCTTTGTTTGGATTCTATAATTTTATGTATTTGCGCTCAATGATGAATACTCGCTCTGCTACTAAATATTTGTCATTTGTTAGTTTATTTTTATACAAACAAGTGACAAGTATTACTATTATTATGTCACGGCAATGAAATGACACTTAATTTATTTTGTGTCGTTCCCTTGAGTCTCTTTGCTCGTTTTACTGCAAACAGGCGGATGAACAATTCAAAGTTATTTTAGTATCCCAGCCCCGGCGGGCAAAGATAAGGAGCATTGGTTCAACAGCCATCAGAGCTACAGTAGAAAGAAGATGGTGTTGCTAGACTAGAAAGAGACGGCATGGACGCTGGCTAGACAGTAGACACGCACGCATGCATGGCACATTGACATTGACATTGCGTCAGTAGAGGTCACACGGAGAGTGGGCATTGGATACCCTGACGCCGATGCCGCACGTGGCGACGTTAATACAGTGTACAAGTAGGGAGGGGGAGGCACGGCCGCAACTTTTGACGTCTCGCCGACGTGGGGAAGCGTGCACAACAAATAATTGCCGCGCGGAGGCTGGGACGAGGACCGTGTGTCGTCCGTGTCCTTCCGCCACGGCTCTCGCTCGCGCAGCCTCCCTTCATTCGGCTTCGTCGTGGTCCATGGCTCCATGTCCATGCATGGGCTAGCTCTGGTCCTCTGTCGCTAGCTAATCGTCCAGCTCAGCCACGTCATCGGCAGGAAGGACATGGCTCCATGTCCGTAGGCTGGCTGGTCCTCTGTCGCTAGCTATAATCATCCAGCTCAGCCGCGCCATCATCGGCAGGAGGGCATTAGTTAACCTGTTGTCTCGCGACGGTTTCGCCGGGCCCCCGTACGTGTGTAATCCCCATAGGAATTGGGATGGCATGGGCCCGATTTTTCTACTGCTGTTCCGTACGTGCTCTCGCTGAGCCGCCCAAGGCGAGATGCCTTTAACAACTGTTGTTGTAAATTCAAAAGTCAGAGCCGGGATTCGGATCCGATGGAACCGACGTTCCTCGGATGCGTCGGAAGGTTAATGTTTGTCAGTGCCTGAGCTCGAATTAAACCTCAGATCAGGTATCTATCTACTACGTCCTATTCTGCTCCTACGTAAGCGCGAAACCTAATCTTAGTTTGCTTGAATTTTTAGCAGACGATGATGTTGGCCTAGCTAGTTCAATTTACTCATGCGTTTACAAGATGCAGATTGCTCGCGGTATCTTTGGTGTTTTTTACAGACATTGTGTCGCCATTTATCCAGATATGTAACGCTGAATACAGTGCTGTGCTGTGGCAACATTACTGTAAGTAGCTACCGTACAGCCGGTGCTTTGGCACCCACAGACAGAATCTGCTTAGTTTGACGCGGTACCAGCAGCAGGAGGCGAAGCTGAATTCAAGGCGGTTCACTGTGTGTGTACAAAGGACGGTTCAAATGGACCGCCGAATGACGAGTCGGTGATACCGCCGCGCGCCGGCAGCGCAGTTATTACAGACCCCCACATTAACATTAACTCATCAGTAAGGATAGTCCAAATGTCAAGTTTGATTCTTTTTCGAAGTCTGACATATAAGTCGTTTTCAAAAAACACGTACAACAGAGAAAACTACATTGAAAACGGTGTACCTTTACCTATCAGTTTTTACCACATCATAAAAAAGGATAACATGACATCCTATCTAATAAAAATGAATTATTTTCAGAGAAATTCTCCGCCAGAGTAGCATAAAAAAGTTTAATTATCCAATCATCTCTAGATACGAGAAGTTTTTAAAGGTTTGGGTATCTTGTCCGTTGAATTCAAGTTCCTCTAATCTCGGCTTACCCCGTACCCTGACGACCGTACTCCCTCCTTTCTTAAAAGATTGTCACCTTCTAGTACAAAAATGAACTAGAAGGTGACAATCTTTTGAGAAAGGAGGAAATATTAAACACGAAGATAATTAAGAGCCCCTTTGTTGTAAGTGTAGTAACGAGCACCGGCATAATCTCCTTGGTCCGGCAGAAAGATACGTACCGGGTTGTACCGCGCGGCGTGACTGATTGCTCTCCGTGTTACTACTAGTGCCTTTGAATTCGAGCCAGAGGTGTCGCAGTACGAACGGCGGTGCCGCCGCACGCTCGCTCGCGTTGTTACAGTAGCTTCATTCATGACGTTCCTGGTACGCGCAATTACAGGCCCTTACTTTGGTCCCGTATTAGGGCATGCAGGAATTAACGGAGGGTTTCGCTCGCCGACGGAAAACAATGACCAGAAACGCACGAACGCCGTGGGGTCTTGGTACGAACGTCGCGCCGTCGTGGACGACAGGCGAGTAGTACTACCAGTATTATTCTGTGGTTCGAAGACCATGGGGCGGGCCCTCGGCAGATTCATCGTCCCACACCACGTCGCGAGCGCACGAGCGCGTCCGGTGAACCAACTTCCTCGCGTGTCCGCCGGCAGCTGGTTAGCATCACTACGCGGCGAGGTGATGCGTGCGTGCACGGACTCGTCGGCAGCACAGTGCTCTTCCTAGGACAGGCGACCACCGAGCGGCACGTTTCGTGACGGAAATGCACGGGTAGGAGCGAGGGTGATGTAGTTGTGGTAGGATAGCTGGGCTGTTAGTACCTGGGAGCCTACTAGCCTATCCGCTGCTGTGGCCTGCCTGGGCGTCATATCATATCGGAAGACTGAAACGGGACACTGACGTGAAAGGTTCAATCGCGAGGTATCCAAAGGTTCAACTTCGAGCGAAGGCCCCCATTTATGGAACCCAAGGGGTAAAATAGACTTCTTTTAAAAGATTTTATAAAGGCAATATTCTTACACAAGATTCCCTAGGAATAATGAGAAAATGCAGGGGGTTTAAAGGAAGCCCTACCTTTCCGCTGTTTCTTTCTCCCCATCCCCGTTCATCTCTCTGCCAGCCGGCCCCAACCACCGTCAGAACCCCAAAAATCCCACGCGGCAGCAGCCACAGCCTCCTCTGCCTTTCCCCTCTCCTCTCAAGTCCGAACTCTGTTTCTCTCTGTAAATAGCATCTACACTCGCGCGGGACGCCACCCTTTCCCCGCGCCTTTTTCCCGCTAGCCAACGCGCCACGGCTCCGCTTCCCCACCCCCCTGTGCCGCTGCTGCGCGCGCCTAGCCCTCCCTCGCATTCCCCTCCCCATTATTCCCGGGATTGCCTTGTGCTGCAGCTCCCCCACCCCCACCTACCTACCTACCTACCTACCGCCTCCTCCTCCTCGCTTCGAGCAGAGCCGCGAGGCGCCATGGGGAAATACATGCGCAAGGGTAAGGTGTCCGGCGAGGTGGCCGTCATGGAGGTCCCCGGCGGCGCGCTGCTCGGCGTCCGCACGCGCTCCCGCACGCTCGCGCTGCAGCAGCGGGCGCAGAGGCCGCCGCCGCCGGAGAAGGGGGAGGCGGAGGACACGGGGGAGTACCTCCAGCTCCGGAGCAGGAGGCTCGAGAAGCCGCCGCCCGCGCCCAGGAGGGTCGAAGCCGCGTCGGCCGCGGACGGGGACGACGTCGAGGTATCCTTCGGAGAGAACGTGCTCGACTTGGACGCCATGGAAAGGTGAGATTTTTTTTATTTAACTCACTGTCCCGTCCTTTTCGTCTCGTCCCCCTCCTTTTTTTTCTCTTTCTCCCCTCGCGTCGCGGGATTCGATTTAGGGTTTGCGACAACTTCGATTCCACTCCGCCTAATAAGTCGCCGCGGGATATTCCGCGATTCAAATTCTTATATGCGACGCCAAAGTCACTTAGGTATTTCTTCAATCAATACAAGATTTTTCTGACCGTGTGTCGTGCTCGGCAATTCGAGTAGCAACACGGCTCTCCTTGCTCCTCCATTTCCGTTCAATTTTTTAGGGTTCGATGTTGGGTTACGGTTGCGGGTGTGGGTTTAGGCCCGAGCTTCCTTGTTCTTCTGGGATTCGGAGAGTTGTCAGTGGCGGTGGCTCGCCGGAGGACAGAAAGTAGGATGAGGCGGCTCGCCGGTGGGATTGACAGGGAAATTTTGGCAGTGTTTTTATCGCCTTTTTTTCGTAGAGAAATTATGGAATCCGCAAATTCCTTTTGGTCAAATTTAGCGATTCAAACCTCGCTCTGTGCTCGAGAACCACTCGCAGAGCTACCCGTCCTTATTTTTTCGGCCATTTATTAGCTTAAATAAAAGTATTTACGGCAGATGGTTTGATTGGGCTGGACCTGTTCACTACTAAGCGATACCCAAAGGTTTCTTAGAAAATCTCATCTTCTTTAGAAACAAGTAATCCCTTCGACCTGAAATATACGATGTCTCAAAATTCTGAACTACATGTCACAATTAGAAAGAAACGGAAGGAGTAATACTCTACCTTGTGGCATGCAAAATTCTTTTGTAGCACCCAACCCAAATTAAAGCACCATCTCCTCCATCTTGCGAAAAGTTTCCTCCTTTCCCTTGTTCGCCCCCTTCGCTACACGAACACCCTCTGGTTTTCTGCAGCCCCCCTGTGCTCGGTTGGTGGTGGGGGCAGGTTGTGACCCGCCTAATCTTTTGCCAATCAAAGGTCCTTTTTCCACCTTTACTTGAAATTTCAGTCGCCCACCATCGGACCACCACCACTGTCGCTCTCAAGGTCCCATTTCTTGCGTGGTTGCTCACTTACCACTGAGTTATGTCTGGAAGGCAAAATGGCATTGTATTGGCAAGAAACTCATCATTAGCTGTGTGCGAAAGTGTCACCATTTGAATGTTCCCTGCCTGTAAGCTGCTTAAGATCATTGGGCCTTGAATGGACCACCTTTCTTGAAATTGCTAAGGTGAAATGGAGTCCCCTTCAATCCTCCATTGCTGTTCTGTTGCACAGAACTACTATCTGAAATTTGTAATGTTGGGTGCAATCTGAAGGACAGGACTCTGTTGGTGGTTGCGGTTCAATGTGTCTCCATGACTTCTATCTTTTGAAATGTTTTCAGTTTCATGAGTTTTTGTTAACATTATTTTAGTGTTGTCACCTGGTGTGTGTGGACCCATCTTTCCCTCCAGCATATGCTTGCTGACAATCCTATTTTTGTTCAGTTGGCTCTGTTAGGCCCAGTTGTTGTTTGTCTGTAGTAAGTATGCTTGCTGCACCAGAAATCAAGTACCTCACTGTGGGGGCATATGCTGGGAAGAGTGTGCTAGTATCCTGTGAGGAACGATATAATACACCCAATAAACTGTTATTTGTTGTCATGTGGTTCCCAATTCAGCTACAGCCTACAAGGGCTTTGTTTAGAGGTTGGAGGCTTTTGATTTAGGGATCAGGGATTTTAGCATAATCAAGGAGCAAATCTTGTTTCTTGTGAGTAACGTTTTGCAAATAATGTGCTCTAAGTTGAAAAGTACTATGGGTGGACTAGTTTCTTTTAGCTTGTGATCCTTGATCTTCATTGAATGTCCTCATGAATTTTCAAGTTTGGGCTTATCCGTTTAAAAGTTTGGAGCTGAAAATGTTGGCATTCTGCGGCGTTCATCATTTCCTTTTTTGTAGCCTGTTTTAATCTCTCTTGGTATTTTGCTGCCGTGTGGACTAAATTATCTGGGGGGGCAAACAAACTATGCAATATTACTTGTGCATTTCAGCACTGTTTCTTCATCCGAGTATTGTTTTGTAATACGCCTTTTGGTTGCAGGAGTACCAGAGAGACAACACCATGCAGTTTGATTAGGAACTCAGAAACAATAAGCACCCCAGGATCCACCACTAAAAGTAAAAGCAGCATGCCTTCCCGTTGCAGAATGGAAGCCTCAGTTTGCCGTTTCATACCGAGCTCTCTTGAGATGGAAGAATTCTTCTCAGCGGCTGAACAACATGAACACCATGCATTCAGAGAAAAGTACGAGTTGCTTCCTTACTTCTACCACATGAACATTTTTTTTTAATCTGGTTTCCCCTTAGTCCCTAGAGTATGGAGAAATGACTTATGATGATTTATCTGTGCACCATTTTCTCAAGATAAGGTTAATGAATTGCTAACATGGTACTGCTCGGTTCTGATCAGGTATAACTTCTGCCCGGTGGATGACTGTCCGCTCCCCGGACGGTACGAGTGGGCAAGGCTAGACTGCTAGGACGTTTTCATCACAGAGCACCATTGATCTGATATCTCACAATGACTTAGTGCCGTGAAAGATAGGCGCAATGGAATTGCATCTGCTGTCTTGTATGTTGTAAAAAAAGTTAGAGTAGTTAGCATGTACTACCTCAATGATCTGTGTAACGAACAGGAGTGACGCTGAGTTACACCCTGATCCCCAACATCACTGTAACCGTTAACTGCTCATGATGTAACGAACCACCCCATGTAGGATTTTAGCTTAATCATCTGTTGTAGTTCTGAGTTAATGAATTAGAGTTAGTTTTCCAAGGCAATAGCCTTATCTTCTGTCACTTGTTGATGACTTGTGCTATAGCTAGTCCGAAGAACAACAAGTTATGGTTGCGCTTGTGCGCCGTGAACACAACGGCTTTTGAGGTCCTTGAAAGGCCGCGTGATCTGTGGGGCTTCGCAAGACTTTTTTGTGCCTCCTCGAGGAGAGGGGCATTTGTTATAGTATTCCTGCTCGTCATTCGAACCGTAAACTGGTTTGGCTTCCATTCGGAGGTCGGTCTTGTGGCAACCGTTATGCTATCCGCATCCAATTCCTCTAAATCATACTGTACTCTGTACAATATTTTTCTTTTTTAGTATCTACGTTAAATTTATCTATATTTAATATGCTTTACAGTATTGCTACTGCAGACAGCCGCCTTGTGTGCCCTTTCCTTTTGTGTGGTCACTCCGTGATGCCATGATGGTCTTGCTTCGAGCGACCGATGTACCAATAACTGAAGGACTATGGGTTCTGGATACTGCATGTGACCTTGGCCTTCCTTGATAAGCTTCTTTCCATTGCAGGAGTATAGAGAGACTGCGCCTTGCACTTGCAGTTTGATTGGGGACTCAGAAACGATAATGACCCCAAGATCCACAACCAAAAGTAAAAAGAATTGCTAGTTGCTGCAAAAAAGGACTTGACATCTACCTATTCGGCAGAAAGGGGAGGCTTGCCATCGACTTCTGTCACACGCGCGCACACACGTGGATCTTTTCTGCAGTGGACTTGCTTATTGGTATCTCCTCTGCATCCAAGGCTGGCGCTAGTTTAATTACAAGAACATTCAAGATGGTCAAAAGCAAAACAACCCATAGTGCAAGCAGGCTACAGCTGCTGTTAAAGTATTGCTGACCTGTACAATAATTTTCCATCTTTTCAGTTTAGATGCCACTCCGATGTGACTTGACTTAAGCTTTTATCCTGTAAACTATAGAGCCATGCATGTGCATTTTTTTCCCTTAGCAAACTGACCACTCCTGTTAGTTTTGCTGATGCTAACTGCAGCCCATGCATGTTCTTATCCGACAGTGAGACAGCACTGCTTTTCACCAGCAGGGACATGTACGTGGACTGCAGCACAATAACGAGACATTTGTTGGTCCTGAAAGATGCAATGCTATCTACGTACTGTAAAACATGCACACCAGCTGAGCCACAGAGCCAGGGATGTTGGATGCATCATCAGGCATCCTGTTCTGGGTAATTGTTACTACTACCCGAACAGTCGTACGTCGCTGTTTGAAATGCTGAGTCAGCCCGTGCGGAATCCTGCCCGCAAGTTGTACACGCAGCCACGCAGGCCAGGTGCGACGGGACAGTTCACAGCTGGAGCTGCTCCCCCTTTCGGACGCCGAGTGACTGCTGCTGCAGCTGGGCTCATGATGACTGTGATGACGAGCAGCTGCCCAGCTCCGGCACGCTCATGAACTTTGTGTACGGCTGTCTCGTGTACAGCAGCAGTCGTCCTTAATGGAGCTCATCAGCTCCTGAAGCCTGAAGCTGAAGGCGGTGTGTTCAGTAGCTTGCTCGTATGTTTTTGTTACATATCGTATTGTTATCACACGGCCAATTGGAGCGAGGGAACATATTGCGACGGCGCCGAAGTTGAGGTGTTTCCATCTCAGGAGGATCGACCGGCGACGGCGAGGGACGGCGCCCGTGCAAGGCGCATGGTCCTGGAAGGTTTCGTTGGGGGTGCTTGGGACACGCAGCTACGTAGCTAGGCAGTATCCCGGCAGCAGTCATCGGCGCGGCGGCTAGGTTTCGACGCCGAGCGAGACGCGAGCACGACACGGCAGAGCTGCACTGCTCAGGCGTGCGAGGGCGACGCTGAGTCGGAGAGTCGAAAGCCGACGAGGCCATGCCTGTCCGACGTAGAAATTAGTTGGGCCGGAAGACTTGGGCCAGGCTCGATCATGGGCTCCACAACTAGGGCTGGCAAGAAAGTCAAAATCGATCCAGACTCACCGGCTGATCAAGGCAGTTACTACGGAGAGAAAAGCAGGCTGCGTGTGTGACCTTATATACGTGATTTCACAGTGTCATCTTATCGTATACTCCCTCCGTTCTGAAATAATTGTCGTTTCAGACAACCAAATAAACTAGAAATGAACTAACAAAGGTTGTCCTAACGACAATTAAAACGAAACAGATGGAGTAATTATTATCGACAGTAATACTGGTTAAAAGGTTGAAACCAGTACTACCGTGAGAAAAGTTACCGGATGAAATCTGGCAGGCTTTTTAGGATGCAACCTTTACACATTACTAGTATATTTCCTATGCTAACGCCATGGTGATGTAAATCGAACAATCAGAGATTAAAAATGAGCTAGAGAAATGAATCCGTTGATGCAGAGTGTAAGAGAGTCGTCTCCATCCCAAAAGTAAAGACAACATCGAGACCATCATCTAAAAGTTGAAGACAAATATGAAGATCACCGTCATCTAAAGATAGATAGTTTATCGAAGATAAAAGAACTTTTCGATAATGTCGTGCCTGTCGTTGACAGTATATGGATTATCGAAGATAAAAAAAATCTGACTACACATATCATAAAAGAGAGTGATAAGAAATGTACAATAGATATGAATTAGCGAGGAACAATAAAAGTTAAGCCGCGCGCGTGTTTGCCACCGATACCACCCCCTGCTTTGCCCTAGTGTCCCCATCATCCGCCTATACGCGCTCTCGCCTGATTCGTTCGCACACGGTTGTTCCTCCCCACCAATTCTCCGACCAATCCAACCCAGCCCAATCCAACAATTCCTGCATCGCTTCGGCACCAATTCCACTTCCCACGATCCGGCAATCCCCTGCCGCACGGCGATTTTGTTCCAAACTCGGTTAGTTTTTACTCCTACTTTCGCCAGTTACGTAGATTCGATTCCGTTATACTTAGTTGCAACCTCTCATTCGATTTGTTTTCGGTGTTCCGCGCTCTCTAAACTGGCCCCTTTTCGAAATTCGTGTGCAGTCTTCTTATTCTGCCTTAAAAACCCGGTTCAGATTTTACCCAGCCACATTCGCCATTGAATCCGCGGTCCCAGTTCGTCCGTACGCTGTTCTGGAGCACAGGAATCGAATCAAATGAATCAGGCTCGCGCGGCGCGGAGTTGATGCCACCCGGCGATGGATCGCCGCATCCTTAAGAGCGCGTCGTTCAACGGCAGCAGTAGGAACCCTCCCCCTCCCCCGCCGTCGGCGGGGTCCCGGCCGCCCGCCGCGCTCTCGGTCTCCAAGGACGACTCCGCCGCCGGCGAGCGCAAGGCCCTGCTGCGGCATCCGTCGGGCGGCATGGCGCGGAAGGGGCGCAAGGGGTCGTCGAACCGGCGCGTGCAGTGGAAGGATAGGCACGGCAAGAAGCTCACGGAGGTCAAGGAATTCCAGCCTAGGTATGTTAAAACATCATCCACGTACACTGCCTTCATCCTCTGATGACCCATGTTGTTGCAATTGTATTCGATTGATGATGCTGTATGTATCTGCTCGAAAAGAAGAGCAGTATACTGTTGCATTAGTTATGAGTATTATTTCCTTTTTGGGATGCAACACATATCTGGATATCACTGAATTAGTTAAGTTCTCTGTAACTAGCAAAATTCCTTGACTGGCACGCAACACCAATTTGTGTGCATGGAGTTCTGATAGGTATACATTTGTTTGGAGTCTTGCTTAGCATGAAATGGCAAAAAATGGGGTCATTATTTGTCCGTAGCTGCAACTTCAATGAAAACTGGCATGAGTTATCAGACAATATGTTCTCTTTTATGATACGACTTTAGAACATGTGGTTTGTTAGGAATATCGCTATCCGTCATTCTCGGCAATGAGTATTATTTCCTTTTTGGGAGGTAACACATCTGGATATCACTGAATTAGTTAAGTTCTCTGTAACTAGCAAAATTCCTTGACTGGCACGCAACACCAATTTGTGTGCAAGGAGTTCTGATATGTATACATTTGTTTGGAGTCTCGCAAAGCAGGAAATGACAAACAATGGGGCGATTATTTGTCCGTAGCTGCAACTTCAATGAAAACTGGCATGAGTTATCAGACAGTATGTTCTTTTTTATGATATGACATTAGAACATGTGGTTTGTTAGGAATATCGACATCCGTCATTTCTCGGCGATGTTAACTGAATCATTGGACTTGGGAGCATTCAATCATCCAATTCAAATAAGTCAGTTCAATGCCCATAGTTACCTTCTCTGTAGTACTCCCTCATTTCTCGAAAGATTGTCGTCTTCTAATACAAAAAGGAATAAGAAGACGACAACCTAAAGCTAAGTGGTATGTCTTGGTGTCATGTAAAGTTCCATTTAGACGTCTTTGTGCAGAGGTAAAACTTTCCATTAAATGAGATATAACTATAATTATGCTATAAATTTAATGTCTATTTTTATATCAGCAATGAACCTATAATGATTGGAATTTTTTGTTAGGTAAGTCAGTAGTAATTGATTTTTTCAATTCCCCAAATACTGATTAGCTATGCATGTGGAGCTCAATATGTTGATGATCTGTGATTATTTAATCATGTACCCTTTTGTCGAATAAGAAAAAAGTCTACTTACCCTCCTCAAGTATAACTAGAGATTAATTTACCCTCCAAACTACAAAACCAGATTATTAACATCCTAATCTACTCAAAACCATTTAGTTTACCCCATGAGCTGGTTTTCTTGAGTGGTTTTACCACGTCACATGCTTATGTGTCATTCCCTGCATATCCTTCATGGTGGGACCCACATGTCATTGAATGAATACAAAAAATCACAGGCCCATTGATCTCCGGCAATGGGATTAACCATACCTGGCGGCGCAAGTCTCCATCTGGCCCCTGCGGCGCTCCGTCCCTCCCAGCGGACGTACTGCTCCAGAAACATCTCCTAGTGGACGTATTGTCCCTCCCCGTTCTGCATTTCTACATGAAGAAATCAGCACCTAACTTGGTCAAATTACATTAATCTAAAAATATTAATGTAAGTACATTTATCAGTCCAAAAATTACTAATGCAGGAATGAGTGCTAGGAGTAAGAAATAACTTACAGTGGCGATGCAACATTCACACCTTAGCAGCTTAGCTTCCCTCGCACTCATTCTCCACAACGAAGCTTGTAGATCCACACAGTGCGGAGGCTACAGGGACCAGCGACTGGGACTTCCAGGACCGGTTTCCAGCGACGAGGGTTGTAGATCCATCAGGACCGGATGTTACTAGGACCAGCGATGGGAGAGAAGGTGGCAGAGGGGGCGCGGTCGCCAGGTGGACGCGGTGCTACCGCTGAGCTGACGCCTGACGGAGCCGATGAAGACCGTTGAGCTCGAGATAAGGCCTGTGATTTTTTTATTCACTCAATGACACGTGGGCCCCACCGTGTTGGACATGCAGGAAATGCCACATAAGCATGTGACGTGGCAAAACCACCTTTGAAAATCATCTTAGGGGGCAATCTAAATGGTTTTGAGTAGATTAAGGTGTTAATAATCCGGTTTTGTAGTTTGGGGGGTAAATTAATCTCTAGAGTATATTTGAGGAAGGTAAGTAGACTTTTTCCTGTCGAATAATAAATGAATATCCAGAAATACTTCAGAGTTGAGAAAATGAAGTCTCCCAAAGCTAAATCAAGACAGATTATGTTTGATTTATTTTCTTCTGTGCATGTGGAGGTGCACATGTCAGCAGTAGGAGATTCCCTTTTAGGTCAACAAATAATTGACCGTCTATAAATATTTAAGAGTTAGGGTTGCATTGCTTAAGTTCACTTGAGCCACCCAACTCTTTTGACCTACATCGGCTTATAATGAGAGGAAAGTTCATATAAAATTGAACTTCATGTTACAGTTACAGTTAGTATCATCCTTCTTTTCTTATGTTCATATTTAATCCACATATAGCACATCAATCGTGTCAACTACCTCACGGTTGCAGGACCACAGTCCTTTCTCCAGAAATTAAATCAATATATTCATGTTATATACTCGAGATTAGGGTTAATGTTCGCTGGTTTAATTGCTCAAATGACTATTCCAGTGCTTTGATAGTGAAATGAACATTTTTCTTAGTCTTGTGAGTCCCACATGTGATTTAAGCAAAAACTTTAGGCAATAATGTGGGTAATAGCATTTCTCATGTTACATTATGATCTGGTCTTTTTTTTTTCCATGATGTGGATTTTGTCTCTTTTCTTCCCAAGTTTACAACATCCTATTCATTACACCTTTTGGTTCTTGCAAACTGCTTATTTATTTGTTTGTTTATTTTTTTTTTTAAAAAAAACAGGGTTTTTTCTTGTACAACCATTTGTTGGCATTATAAATTTGAGATTTCATGAGTTCTGATTCTGTTAATATGATACAGTAATTGCTATTATTTTAATACAATAAGCATAATCAGTATTGGGGCTGTCAGAATTTTGGCTATCGCTGGAATTTTCGACTGAAGGGTCATATTCAGCACCGCTATTCAGTTTATTGGTTGAGCGAAAATTCTTAATTTACAGTGATCGTGTTTCAAATTTTTGGCTGACGTTATTCAGTTTATTATAAGACTATATTAGGCATCATGAATAGTTAGTCAGTTTGTTATAAAATCTATATTGGGCACGATGAATGTAGAATATGATTTTATTTAGGAAAAGTGTCCTGCTTCAGGCATTCCTCAGGTGGAGAGTGTGGCATGCTTTTTTAGGACTTTAAGTTCATATTCTTCAGAAGAAATGAGATGTATTCTGAAAGCTACTGTTTGTAATGTATTTGATGCTATAATCAAACTGTTCTGCCAAATTTTCATGTTGGCAATTGAAAAGGATACTGAACCTTACTGCTTCAACATACCATATTGATTTCTCCCTCTTAACTTTGATTCCTCGTTTAACTAATTTGCAGTGATTCAAGCGACTCAGATGACGAATACCTGGATACTTGCGTATGCTCAATCATGTAAATACGATGAAAACTTAATCTCTGGTGCATCTAGCACAGTTGGAGTCTATCATATTAGTATTCCTGTCTTCAGCTTGGACCCAACATTCGTCATGCATACGTAAGTTCAACAGTCCCCAGCTGTTTCTTCTACTCGACGAAGATGAAGACCTTATTGGTGATAAGCAATCCGATTTGCTTTGTATACTAATGGCCATAACTGTGAGTTACATCAAAATTCTAGGACATGATCACTGGATACAGTAGTTAGAAAGGGTAAAAGAAGTCAAGAAAGGTCCCGTTCTATTCACTTTTGGATCACACAGCATCCTTTCATTTTTGCCGAGCAATGCTCTATGGCATGAATTTGTTGTTAGAAGTGGACACAAAGAACATTATTTCGTGGCCACAATTCTTATTGGTTTTGTCGATAGTGTTTGATGTGTTAACATGTTTTGTTCCTTTCTTGATACCCGTTGCTGTCATCAGGTACATTATATTTATACATGAACTAATGTCCCAACCACTGTAGACAATTTATTCTGTAGAAATGTATATACCCAACTACACATTCATGCGTCCAATTTATGACTTGTTCTGACAAATGTGGATCTGGTTTGAGGTCTAAATATGCAAGACTATATTCAAACGTATGAAATCATCTTAAAAATGACAAAATGGAGTGAGTTGTTGGTCCAGTCTAGTCCTTTATCGGGAAAGGCTCGGCCCATCTTTATGCAGCCCGTTTTCATAGTGGCCCATCTTCCGTCCGCAGTGGAAGCAAACACCTCGGATTCCCCAAGGCTCCCCTCCACCAGTTCCGTCCATCCAACGGTCACTTGCCAGCTGGGTCAACATGACCGTTACCACTTGCGGCGCTTCCCCTTCCTTCCCAAACGGTTTCATCCCCCTCTGTTTACAGTTCTCCCTTCCTGCTCCTCCAAATGCCTCGTCACTAGCCATTCCCCGCTCCTCACCCACTCGGCTTCTTCTCCCCGCCACTGCGGAACCCGATGGGTTGCTTCCTTGGCTGCTTCGGGGGGGCCAAGGAGCGCCGCCGCCGCCGCAAGCGGTCGCCGGCACAGTCCCCCAACGGCCGCGCGCGGGTGATTCACTCGATCCGTTTCCTATTTTATTTCTCGCGTCGTTCGCTTCCATTTTTAGGGTTGGATTCTGATCATCTGATTGCTTGCGCGTGCGACGGGTTTCAGGCCGCGCCGCGGGTTTCTCCGAAGAAGGTTGATTTGGATGGGGAGGCCGTCTCCTCCGCCGCGCCGCTTCTGAGGAAGCTCCTGGAGTCGAGGTTTGTCGACCACTGCGATTTTTTCGATCCGCGAGGCGAGATTTTCTCGGCTGAGAACTCGTTTCATCTTTTTTTTGGTGGTGCTGCGTGTTGTTTGTTCAGGGACTCCACGGACGACCTGAGCTTGGCCGTCGTGAAGAAGAAGGTGACGTTTGATCCCAATGTCACCACCTACGAGGCGGCCGCGATCCCCGAGGACGACGGCGAGGGAGCCGATCCTGATGAGGATGATGCGAGCAGGGAGGGGGACTGGATGCTGGCGCCTAAGTGCGCCAAGTCAGAGGCCTTCCCTTTGAACCACAGATACAGCAACTGCGCCGACGGCGACAACGACAGCGAGTACGACGAGGAGGATGAGGAGGACGATGACGAGTATGAAGACTGCTACGAGCAGGAAGACGGGCTCGATGAGTGCGCCATCGACGATGAAGAGGAGGAGCACGGTCTTCTCGGCATTGCACGCGGCGAGGAGGAACTGTGCGAGTCGCTCTTCCTGCTTCCGATTAACAAGACGTCGAAGGAGAGCAGCGACAAGACAGCGCCTGACGTCACTGCGCCAGATGCCCCAGTGGCTTGCGCGACGCTCGACAGGAGCGAGCACGCCAGCCCTGTGCTCAGCTCGGTGGACAACCTCACCCAGTGGAAGGAACCAAAATCCCGTGCCGCCCCCGCACCAAGGTCCTTGGACAAGGAGAACGTCATGTTGGGGCAGGAGAATCGGATGGCCCTGCTCGCTGAGCCGGCGATAGTGTCCAAGAAGAAGGAGGAGAGGCAGGTGGTGTCGGAATACAGCTACAGCCCCAGCACCCCAAGCAAGCAGGAGGTCTCCGTGGACGCCAGCCTCTCCACATGGCTCGGCTCCTCTGGAACGCCTGAGAGCAACTCAGTGCGGTCCTACTCGCCGATCAGCCGAGAGGACCGGCCGATCCTTGGAGCCCTAACCTTGGAGGACATCAAGATATCATCGGCCAACTCAACGCCCAGGAGGTCAAGGTCTCCGAGCCCAAGTCCTGATGACGTGCCGATCCTGGGGACTGTTGGAGCCTACTGGAATTGCAGTGCCAAGGGGGATGATGCGGTGACAAGAGGGGGGTTTATGAGGACTCGAACCAGATTTGGTTAGGTGAGCTTCGTCTTGTGAATCTAACGTTCTGAGGCCCTGTTTGTTGCTCTCTCCAAATTTATTGTTCTGACGTTAAACGTATTTAGAATTTTGCAGGATGATGCGGCGAATTTCTGCTGAACACCCCCAAAAGCTCTGATTCAGTGGTGCGTTATGTTGGGGAGATGCGAATGGTGTGCCTTATTAATGTGGGGATACAGAATCTTATAGAATGTGGAACCAGTGTTTGGCATTCCCCTCTTCAAAGATGTGATCTGTCTATTCTTTCATTTGTTGTAAACATTGGTGTTACCCATATTCTAGTGTGGCCTTTTTGTGGGCGCTGTCAATATTGATGTATTATTTCAATATGATATTATGAATGTGAAGAATTGCTTTTGTGCCTGTTCCCAGTTCAGAATTATGCATTTGTGTGCCTTTACCTTGATTGGGTAAACTGGAACTACTATAGCAAAAGGGCCTGGTAAGAGTAAGAACAAAATCAGGTGCCTAATTTCTACTCTGATTATAATCTAGTACCAACATTGCAATGGTTTGAGCTGTAAGGGACTAATATTTGTTTTCAAAACAAGTACAGTACACATATACACATCCCCTGGTTCATGTACAAATTGAAGTCTGCAACACACATGACAGTCCTTGCCGCAAGAATAAAAACTTCCCCGCAAGCCTAGGTAGCAGCTTTTACCGCCTCTTGGGAAGCTGAAATGCGCGCTTCAAGAAGTGGCTAGCGACCTCATCGTCGCGGTGGCAGAGCACTCGAATTATGGTGTTTGGGTCTGTGCGGCTCCACCGCCTGGTCGTCGGCGGCATCGGTAGCCTCTGTCCGTCGGAACACGCCCGGGTGGACTCGCAGGACACAATGCCGAACTCCTCCACGAGCTGCTCCGTCGTCTGCCCCATGAGCATGACGACGCTTTCCGCCGCTTGGGCCTCCGCCTCGACCACATCCTCGGCCACCAGACCTTCGCCCCGCGTGCAAAATGCTCGCTTCAGGCTTCGGAAGTCCTCTTCGATCATGGCATGGTCCTCGATCGTGAAGCTCCGGTCACTGCCGCCGGCAAGCAGGACGATCAGGAACGCCTGGAACGAGGCCTTCATCACCTCCCGCACGGCCACCGGCTGCGCGCGGTCGACGAGGACGGAGACGAGCAACGACAAGTTCTGCTTCAGCGTCCGGAGCGCAGGGCGGATGCGTGCGTCCGCGACACCGCCGACATAGAGGCCGCCGTAGAACGAGTGGTGCGAGTCCAAGAATACGAGGCGGTACGCGGCGACCTCGGCGACACGGCCGATGGCGGACTGGGTCGCGGCTCGGGCATGGTCGAAATAGGAGGAGGGCGCGAGGCCGCGGCGGTTGGTTGAGGATGTCGGCGAGGTGCATCTGCCGCCTGAGAAGAAGGAGAGCGACTTGTCGAGCGCTTGGATGTGGCTGAGCAGGTAGTGGAGGGTGTTGAGCCGGATGTAGAGGCGCTGCGTGCCGCGGCTGGTGGACGGGCGCGGGTCGTGACCGCCGGCGGATGTCGAAAAGCTCTGGCTTTGGTACAAGCCGCCGCTGCCGCGCGGGCTCATGGGAACTCGGCACGGCGTCGCCGCCAGCTTCCAGAGTTTGGTGATCCTCGAGTCCTGGTTGCACCTCGTCAGGGGTGGCAGTGGCGGTAGATAGCTCTGCTTCGTGCCTGTTTTGTTGAACCACGAAACGAACGACATGTCAATCTCGCCACGGAAAAAGCAAAAGCTACCGAAAACGTGCGATTCAGTGTAGTGCCGGTCGTGGTGGTCCTCTCTCTCTACATACATACATACATACCGCAGGATGCGAGGAAGGAGATGTACTCCTGAAAGATGGTTCCCAGGCCGTCGGCGAGGTCCTGAACCATGTCGTCCCTCGCGCTCACCGGGATGCCGAAGAACTCATCAATGGTCGCCTTGGCCAGCTTCATCAGGGCCACCGCAGATTGAGCATACGGCTCATTTTTGGACTTCGGTGTCCAGCTCTGCACACAACATGCAACACATCTAATTCGACGTTCCATGAAGCAGTGTAATCAGATAAATTCGTGCGACGAGCTAAAGAGAAAACCTCTGTATCTTTGGCTCGCATGACGCACTCCTTGGCCGTCCCGAGCCTCTCCTCGATCCAAGTCTTGAGGAAGCGCGCCACAACGGACTCCACGTCGTAGGGGACCACCTCCCTCACCACCGACTTGCCGCCGCCGTCGTCGGTGTCGTCGGCCACGTCTTCGACCATCATGTGCACCAGGCTTTTCTCGAGCCTGCTCGCGGCGTGCAGCACGTGCACGAGCTCGTTGGTCAGGCAGGTGGCCTTGGTCAGGTGCTGCTTCAGCACGACGCCGAAGCAGCTGTGGAGGGTGACCGCCGCGGCCGCGCCCGCGAACCGGTGCCACCGCTTCAGCATCGGACTGAAGTTGTCGCGCTCGAACAGCGCGAGCTGCTCCGTGTCCTTGGCGAGCCGTACCAGGATCTCGTCGTCGCGGTCGTCGATGATCACGCTGCTGTTTCCTTGTCCGAGCTCGTTCTCCAATATCTGCGCATTGCAATGGATCAGACCAATTTTCAAAGCGTGGCAACCATTATTTTCAAAAGAAAAATAAACGTGGCAACCGGATACCAATGCGTCCATTATTTACGGCGTTGCTAACCTTGGTAAAGGCACTTCTCACGGAGCACCTCACGTAGTAATCAACACGGCCACCGGCGAAGCCCTCTGTGTCTCCGTTATCTCGTTCTATAATGTCTGCCGAATTGATGCAGGCACCTGCAGGTAAATTCTCTGCGATGATCCTGCCCGTGGAAAGTGCCAGTGACACGGCGCTCTCCATGGCCTCGGTGCTCATGCCGGCCATGCGCTTCCCGTACCACTCATGGTAGTCAAGCAGTCGTTTCTCCGACCAGTCATGCATTGCCGCGAGAACACTGGAAAGCACCCGGACGTACATTGGGTCACGGCGGCACTCCTGCTTGGCGTCGGATGCCACTTCAGTCAGCATCGTTAGCGCGGCGCCGGCAAGGTCCGGCTCGACCTGCCCGGTGGCCACGTACTGCTGGAAGAGGACCCAAGCCAAGCACGCGTTGTGCACCCTCTTGTCGATGCCGAGCGTCGCCCACGTCCTCTTCATGAGCTCTAGGAGCTCGTCCACCTCGTCGAGCACCACGGTCTCCTCCTTGCGGTCGAAGATGGCCTGGAGGAGCGAGACGTAGAGGAGCACGTTGAGAGGGTAGCCGTCGGCCCAGTTGCAGGACTCGCCTGCAGGTGGTCCGGTGCCGGGAGCGGAACGCCAGGCCAGGGCGAGGACGGCGTCGGAGAGGGCGCGCATGGTGTCCGAGGCCTTGCCGGTGTCGATGATAGGGCGGGTATCGGCGGCCTGCATGATCTCGCGGAAGCGGAGCACGTGGTTATTGCGGCGGTCAAGGGGAAGGGATGGGTGGAGGATGAGACCCGCCTCCAGGAGCCTGAACTGCCGGCGCTGCCACTGATGGTGCTCGCCGCTGTCGGCGAAGTCGGTGAGCTTTAGCTGCCGGAGCAGCTCCAGCGGCAGGACGATCGTGTCCGCTTTTCTCCCCACCTGTGCAACATCGTTCAATTCAGTCACCTTGAACCGGTCGAACGAATGCATGGGACTGCGATACTACGCGACGTGACGGACCTGTCCGACGAGGGTTCGCATGAGCGTCTTGCGCAGGCGGGCGTCGCTCTGCTCCGTGACCCGCATCTGCTGCCGCATGATCTCCGCCGAGGTCATCGGCCGCCTGGGCCTCCCGGGCGAGCCCGGCGCGGACTGCTGGTCTCGCGTCGTCGCGCGCACCGTCCGGCCCGGCGAGCCCGGCGCGGACGACGGGTTCACGCTGCTCCGCACGGTGGTGGTGGGCTGCGACGACCTCCGCGCCTTGAGCCCCAGCGTCCGCTTGACCCTGCTGCTGACGACGTTCATCCCCGTCCCGCCCCTCGGCCCGGCCCGGATCGTCGGCGACCCGTCCTCTCCGCTCTCCCCGCCGGCCGGATAGTAGCTCAACCCCCCGCCGCTGCCCCTGCCCCCGCCGGCGGCGCGGCACGACATGAAGAACACCTCGTACGCGGACTCCCGCAGCTCGACGCGCCCGAGGCCATCGATGGTGCCGAACGGGCATTCGACGGTCTCGGCCGGGGTAGCGGAACCAACGCTGCGGGCGTCTAGGTCGGCGGCGGTGGCGGTGGTGTCCGACGAGCGCGCGAAGGAGGAGGCGGAGCGCGATCGGTGGTGGTGCTGCAGGCGCCCCATCCCGTCCCGTCCCGGCCGGTCGAGCAGCAGGCTCCTTCGGCCTCAGGGAGAGGCGGGGCGCGCCAGAAAGGGAGGGACGGGCGGCTGCCATATGGCCGTGGCCGCTTGCCGCGCCGCCGTTCCAGGGCAGCGTGACAACTGTGCGCGCGGATCTTGGATTCCGTCGCTCGGTGATTCTCGGACCCTTGTCGAGCATTTTGACAGCGCGTGTCGGCATCCAAGGACTGACGACATTGGACCGACCGGCAACGTCGGAGCGGGTGCGGCGCCTCCACGTACACGGAGCCAGAGCCATGTCGCTCTCGCTTCACCTGTAGCCTTCGCCGTATCTCTCTTGATCCGTTGATCGCATCACCCGATCACACTGCTGCACCACAATTGGCAAGCGGATGGCGATGTGCCTTTGACCCGGGGAACTTCTCCAGGGCGTACTGATGTGTTAAACCAGCGCCGGCCTGGCGGGGATCGATGACGTCTAATTCAAGTACACACTCCTTACGTCATACTCCCTCCGTCCCAGAAAGTTTGTCGCTTTGTAGTTCAAAAATGAACTACAAAGCGACAAACTTTATGGGACGGAGGGAGTACTAGACTATAAGAGATTCAAGTTCTAGTTGAAGTCGAATTTATAAAATTTCGATTAGAAACATCTATAAGAATAAATTACTTTGAACCAAGAATTGCATGTTATGATAGTTGTTTTTACGGTAAATATAGTAGTATCAAATTTTTATGTTAATATTTATGAATCTTTCACTACTAACGGTTACATTTGAAAACTTTAACTTTGTTGAAACTCAAAGTTCCACATATTTTTAAGACAGGAGGGGGTATCACCCAGCAGCGGACGTCTATAAATGCAGGTCTCTGGAGTAGCCTCCTACCTGAACTTCGAGGCGAGGGCGAGAGTGACCGAGCAGCTCGCTTGCAATGGCCGCCATGGAGGAGAACGGCCTGGATCCGGTGGCAGAGTACACGCAAGACGGCTCGGTGGATCAGCGCGGCAACCCCGTGCTCCGGTCCAAGCGCGGTGGCTGGACGGCTTGCTCCTTCATCGTCGGTACGTATATATATATGCACGAGCTAATGAGCTTGTGTTCGTGTTCGTTCTTTTTTTGTTGTTGCTGTGCAGCATGCGAGACTGAGTAGCAACGGGCCTGCTCTCCGCCCGTGCCCATTGTTTTGCTGTGTGATGATGCAGTGTACGAGCTGTTCGAGAGGATGGCGTACTACGGCATCGCGTCGAACCTGGTGATCTACCTGACGGAGAATCTCCACCAGGGCACGGTGGAGGCGTCCAACAACGTCACCAACTGGACCGGCACCGTCTTCCTCACGCCGCTGCTCGGCGCCTTCGTCGCCGACGCGTACCTCGGCCGATACTGGACTTTCGTCATCGGCTCCGCCATATACTTCCTGGTATAGTAAGCGTCGTCTCATGCCTCCTGCCGACCTGCTAGTGGTGGTCAGTCCTCGTATGTCCTTGTAGCGCGCGTGCGCCACGATAGATGATCAAGTCTCGCCCTAAAAAAAGATAGAGAATCATGTCTTTCAATCTCTTGTTCAATGGATTAAAGGAACCCGCGAATTAAGATGCAGCGGCATACTCACTCCGTTTTTTTTTTAATTAGATGATGCTGCTTAATTTATTTTTGAATTAACTGATGTTCGGAAATGACTACAAACTATATGCCAAATCAAGATTCCTCCAAGGTGACTCGTGCCATCATACGGACTGCTGTTGAAAAGTTGCTAGACAATCTGGTCCTAGTTTCTTATACTCCTTCCTTATATTTTTAATTGACGTTCAGACATAAATCTTAGTTCATTTTTAGTTTAAAATCTTGTCTGAAACGTCAAATAAAAGAATAAGGAGGGGGTATATGGCAAATTATTCCGAGCTAATATAAGTAAGCTAATATCAACGTACGGTACCAGAATTTTCCGTGTCCTTTAGAAAAGAAAAATGGTACTCCGTGGAAAATAGCATAAAAATTATTTCAGAATCTATTGTGTTTCTGTTTGGCCTGAAATGCTGAAACCGTCACCCTCAGATAGTGTTACTGATGCAAGCAATCGCGACTGGTAGTAACCCGGAGAGAGTGAACAACAATGCATGCAGGGGATGGTGTTGCTGACGCTGTCCGTCACCCTGCCGGCGCTGAAACCGCCGCCGTGCGACGACGGCAGCGTCTGCCCGGCGGCCTCGACGCTGCAGCTCGGGGTCTACTTCGGCGCTCTGTACATCGTCGCCCTCGGCAACGGCGGCACCAAGCCCAACATCTCCACCATCGGCGCCGACCAGTTCGACGAGTTCGACCCGCGGGAGAAGAAGCGCAAGCTCTCCTTCTTCAACTGGTGGGTGTTCGCCATATTCACGGGCGTTCTCTTCTCCTCCACCGTCCTCGTCTACCTCCAGGACAACGTCAGCTGGTCCGTCGGCTACGGCATCCCCACGCTCGGGCTCATGATCTCCGTCTCCATCTTCCTCGCCGGCACGAAGCTGTACAGGCACAAGGTGCCGCAGGGTAGCCCGTTGACGCGCATCGGCAAGGTGATCGCCGCGGCGCTCTGCAAGTGGCGTCTCCCCGTCCCGGCGGACGCCGTGGAGCTGCACGAGCTGGACCGCGAGGTGTACACGAAGAAGCGAAAGTTCCGGATGGACTCTACCAGCACCATGAGGTTCCTTACCAAGGCCGCCGTGAAGGCCGACGACGACGACCACGACCACCCGAAATGGAGCCTGTGCACTGTGACCGAGGTGGAGGAGACGAAGCAGATCCTGAGGCTGCTCCCCATACTCGCGACCACGTTCGTGCCGTGCACGTTCGTCGCGCAGCCGTTTACGCTCTTCGTGAAGCAGGGCACCACATTGAACCGGCACGTGGGCCCGCACTTCCAGATCCCTCCGGCCAGCCTCAGCGCGTTCGTCACGCTGACCATGCTCGTCGGCATCGTGGCTTACGACCGGCTCTTCGTCAAGGCCGTCCGGCGGTACACCAAGAACCCTCGCGGGATCACCTTGCTGACGCGGATAGGCATTGGCATGGTCCTGCAGATCGTGACGATGGCGACCGCGTCGGTGACCGAGAACCGAAGGCTGGACTACGCTCGGAGCCACCACGGCCTGCTGCAGGACAAGACCGGCGGCGGCGGCGGACAGCAGCTCCCGCTCACCATCTTCGTGCTGCTGCCGCAGTTCGTGCTGATGGGCCTGTCCGACGCGTTCGTGGTCGTGGGATACATGGAGTTCTTCTACGACCAGCCGCCCGAGAGCATGAAGAGCCTGGGCACGGCCTTCGCCCTGGTCACGTACGGCGCCGGCAACATCCTCAGCAGCTTCCTGCTCTCCATCGTGACGCGCGTCACACGGCAGCGCGGGAAACCGTGGGTGACCAACAACCTCAACGCCTCTCACCTCGACTACTACTACGCCTTCCTCACCGTGCTCGGCGCCATCAACTTCCTCGTCTTCGCGGCGATCGCCAGCAGGTACAGGTACAAGATTGAGTTCACCGAGATCATAGAAGTTGCTACGGGCGTGCAGGCCGAGCAACCTACGATAGTTCAGTTGGAGACGAATGCTTGATGAGACGTACTCTGTATAAAAGCAGCAGCCACGATGCGAATCATTAGACATTATCACGTTGCAGATCATTGATATTGCAACTTGTACATATGTACAAGCACAGAGCAAAAGTTCTATGAATATTGATCGGTCAGATACTTTTGCAGAGAACTTGCTTGTGTTTGTACAAACAGAGAGCAAGGATCTCTGACTGCACGTTCTTTAAGACAATACATTGTACTGAATAAACAAGGGACAGAACAGTCGCCATATTTGCTCCCTTTCGAAGAATAAGTAGTCCAATATGGTAATGTTTTTGTGCAGTTATTTCAGATTACTCCAAGGTTTTATCCTTCAAACTGCAGAGGTTTGATCCATGGCTTTCTAAGCAACTGAATTAGTTAATTTGTGTTGGACCACCTTAGGAGGAACTAGGTGATACTCTCTCAGTCTTTCGGTCGTGTCCGTGTCCGGGAGCGCCGCCCCGGTGCATGGTCGCTAACCACCTCGAATCGCAACCGCCCGCTAACCGGAACTGATGCGTTGTTCGGGAGCAATGAGAGGAGGACGAAGATAGCATCCGCGGCGCTACGCGGGACTGAAGTGTGAAGACAACAACGGAGCTGGCCGTCGGCCGGTTCATCAACTACCACAGGAATACAACAAAGTCATATCCTAATCGAATTTCTTTAACATAGCAGCACCAGTGGTCTAGTGGTAGAATAGTACCCTGCCACGGTACAGACCCGGGTTCGATTCCCGGCTGGTGCATTTTTTTGGCCTTTGGCTTGCGTTACGGCTCGTGCATGTCTCAATGTTTCGATCACAGAATTCCTCAATATTCTCGTGGAGACCGGAACACGGACAGGTTGGTCGTTGGGCGCAGCGCGACAGACTCGTCTTTTGTAAAGCGGCCAGAGACCGGGGCGGCGGAAGCCGGCGAGATGCAGGATTAGGCACTGGATATGGCTGCCGCATGACGCCCGCCGGCTTCTTGAGGTGTGAAGGTACGAGGTGAGTCGTTGAATTTGAACTGTCCCTGCGTTTGTTCACTTGGGCTAACTTGGGCCGCTTATCCGTAGTCACCGGGTTGTGTAAAACCGAGGCGATGGAAGCATGTGGGCTGTACGTACGGACTAAAGAAGCAACAAAATGCGGCCCATGTGAATGGTAGCTTTCAATTTTGACGACGCGAAGCGAAGAGTGTGGATAATTTCACCCCGTCCCACCCGAGCGCAGATTCCCCGCCTGAGAATCCTCCCTCACCGGCCGCCTTACGCGACGATGCTTCACCTCACCGCCGCAGGCGTCTGCCTTTGCACTCCCGCACCGCAGAGCCTCACGCCCGGAGCGGCGCCTCGCCACCAGCACGTCCGCCTCCCTCCTCTTCCTCTCGTCTCCCTCCACTACCACCGCCGCCACCGCGCCATCAGGCTTCTCCGGCCGCTCCTCAGGGCGGCCCCCACGCCGCCGCCCGCGCCGTCCTCGCGACCGGCCAGGGACCGCGTGATCGAGTTCGGCAAGTACAGGGGCCAGATGCTGGGCACGCTCCCGCCGTCGTACCTCCGCTGGGTGGTGGCCGAGCTCGACTGCGGGGACGCCGCGCCCTGGGCGCGCCTCGCCCGCGACGTCCTCGATGACCCCGTTTACGTCGACCGCGTCGAGTGGGAGCACGCGCACCGCTTCCTCCGCGGCGACTCCGACTACGACTACGCCTACGCCTACGACCACGACGGCGGCGATGGCGACGGGCCGCTCCAGGAGATGGCCGAGCGGTTCGGGTGGGATCTCTCCGACGAGGAGGGATGGGGCCGCCTCGACTTACGCCTCCTCGGCACTTCCTACGGCGGTCGCATCCCAAGAAAGGGCGCCCGGAATCAAAGCAGCAGCAGCAGCTGCAGAAGCGACCCCGCCGGCAGCGCCAGGAAGGGCTCCCTGTTCGACGACGGCTCTGACTCGAACGGCCCGAGGGGCAAGCGGGATGACAGAAGGGAGCGGGTGCGGCTGAGACGGGGAGAGCAGATAAGGACGGCCAAGATGGGGATGCTCGGGGTGAATGCCGGCGTGTCGAACCACGGCGTTCCGGGGGCACCGAGGAATGCCCGGATTCGGACCGCGAAGAAGGAAATTCTGGGGTTGGGTCGGGGCAACCTCGCCGACGACGTGCTTGAGGAGAAGGGGAAGGCAGGGAAAGGCGGGCAGGGCGGTAGCCCGTTCCCCGGCCGGCAAGCATTCCTGGACAAGGTCAGAAAGCTGAAGGATGGTACTGCCTCCGATTTTTAGTCATCTAACTAGCTAATCACAATGTAGGATGATTCTTGTACATGTAAATTCTGCCAAATTTTTGCTTAGCTGAGGACCAGGGAAGTGAATCGTAACTGTGCATTCCATTTGTACAGTTAAATTATGCATGTCACATCGGTGTAGTAGCTCTCGTTGACAAAACAACAACCAAGATTAAGCTCCGTAATTTCTGAGATGAGGCAGTTTGAATTAGACATCACCTAAACTCGCTTGTGATATTTTTTTAGTGAGTGCTACTTGCAACTTGATCTTTAAATTGCAACTCCCGGTCGCTATTTTGAATAAATTCAAGCGTTCAACCGATCTCTATCAGAGTATCGACTGATTGACAAACATTGTGTTCACCAACACGAAATTTATGTTTTGTGAAACGTATATCAACATCTTAGGCTGTCGCAGTGGCATAATGAACTAACCGGTGATAATTATTTCGAAACAGATGGAGTAATATTTTGTATGTAAATTTTGAACGTGTTATTTTAAAATATTGAAGGAAGTATAAGAGAATATTAAATCTGTTGTTTTACAATGTTAAAATCTGATTGGTGGGGTCAAGTTAGAATAAATTACTTAGATTTAGTTCTTACTGATATATTGTTTCTTTTATAGTATACTTTACGTATGTATAGGAGCCCACGATCACCGCCATGAAAAAAACTTCGTGGGCCTGGTAATGGACTGAAAAATGCTGGACTGAATTTAGAGTGAAGATCACACCGTGGGCCGGTGTCCATTCGCGCGTAAGGACTTGGCAATCCTCGCACCATGAGCCCGTGTCCTGGCGGCGCGAAGGGCACTTTCGTCTGTAAAGTCATCCAAAACCCTAGCCCAGCAGATCTATATAAGCTGCGAGCCCGGCAGCCCTAGCGATCGGGTCCAGCACCAGCCGCCGCCATGTCGAAGCGAGGTAAAGCCCTTCTTCATCTCCCGAGCACAACTACTCGATCTGCCCATTTCATACTCGATCGATTAGCCGTCGCGTTGCAATCTCGCTTTCTGATCTCGTGTGCCTCTTGGCTTCGTTTTGTGATGCGATGCAGGGAGGGGTGGTTCCGCGGGGAACAAGTTCCGCATGTCACTGGGTCTGCCGGTGGCTGCGACGGTGAACTGCGCCGACAACACGGGGGCGAAGAACCTCTACATCATCTCCGTCAAAGGTATCAAGGGGCGCCTCAACCGTCTCCCGTCCGCCTGCGTCGGCGACATGGTGATGGCTACCGTTAAGAAGGGGAAGCCCGATCTCCGTAAGAAGGTCATGCCCGCCGTCATCGTCCGCCAGCGCAAGCCGTGGCGCCGCAAGGACGGTGTATACATGTACTTCGAAAGTAATATCCAGATCGCACCTCGCCAATATTATACCACATCTTTTAATCTGATGTAGATGATCTTAGACTGGAGTTCATTTACTTGTCTTAGGCACTGCGATCATCCGTATAACTTATTATAGATGTGTGACGGGAGGGCTGCGAGGTTCTCTACCTTTTGTTTTAATCTTTTGTAGAGATATTAGACTGGAGTTCATTTACTTGTCTTAGCCATTGTGCTCATTCTTGGAACTTATTATTGATGTGAGATTAGATTTTGTGACGGGAGGGCTGCGAGGCTCTCTACCTTTTGTTGGAGCAGACTTAACAGTGTCTGCATATTCCAAAGCAAACGTCATAGATTAAGCCTTCTGATGTCGAGGATCTCCATTGGAAGTTCAACTTTCATGTAGATAATCCGTCAGAAGAGTGTAGCCTCATATTCCATCGCCTTGTGTAGCGGCGTTGCTGCAATGAAAATTTGGGACTGGCCATGAGGCGCATATTTACTACATCACACTGTTAGTTCACTTGTTTGTGGATTTATTTCTAAACCATTTTTAGGGGCAATTTCTTATGTAGTTCCCATTTATGCCATAATTTCTCATTTCCATTTGAAAGCAATTGCTTCTCCATATGGATGGTTGCGTTTCCAATTTCCATTCTCTTGTATAGTTTCATCTCCATGATCCATGTAATCCAATTTTTTTGTTTGACGGTTGGACATCCACATCCTTCAGCTTTGTAAGGAGCAAGCGACTCATGCTTGCATATTCCTAAGCAAACGTCATAAATTGAGCCTTCTGATGTTGAGGCTTTCCTTTTTGGAATTTCTCCATCTGAAAGTTGTCTCATATTCCATCGCCCTTGGTAGTGGCGTTGCTGCATTGAAACTTTGGGACTGGCCATGAGACAAATATATCGTCTTGTCATTTTTTACTGGTATTTGTTTTCCTTTTGTAGCTTGTGTTAGCTGTCCTTGAGGTTTCTTTTATTTTTGGTAGTGAATGTGTCAATGACGGAAGGACTCCGAGGTCCTTCTGCTTTTTCTGGAGCAAACACTACATGTTTGTATATTCCTCAGCAAACGTCAGAAAAGAAGTTTTTGGTGTTTGAGGTTTCCCATAAAGGATTTTACATCTTTTGAGGGATTACTTCCATTTGAAAACGGTCTCATATTCCATTGCCTTGGGTAGTGGCATCGCTGCAGTGAAACTTTGGGACTGGCCATGAGACATATATTTCAATTTATAAAAAATGTGATACATCTGTTTCTTGTTTGCTGCTTTTTCTCTGACCTGGGACAGTATGCCATTCTTATGCAGTTATTTGTAATGTGAACTATTTAGCTATTTTCTGTGGACCTGGAATTTTATGTGCCTTTCATCTACAGTCTTGTGCAATTCTGATTCTGTGGTTCTACTTTTTGTCTTCAGATAATGCTGGAGTGATTGTGAATCCGAAGGGTGAGATGAAAGGTAAAAACATATTAACCTTGTCCGGAAGTTGGCTGATGCATCAAAATTTGAAAAATAAAACAAATGTTGCTTGTTTTGCAGGTTCTGCTATCACTGGACCCATTGGTAAGGAGTGCGCTGACCTTTGGCCTAGGATCGCTAGTGCAGCAAATGCCATTGTTTGAGAGCTTGTTTGAATGTGTTAAGACTGCTGTATGACCTCATTACCAGTTGTAACTTCGATACTAGGAGGGGCGTGGAACTTCTGTTTTGCCCCTTTTTTGTTTAGTTATTGCAGTTCTTTAGTGAACAGAGGTCTGTCTACCAATTATGATCAATATGACGGTGTTATTATTAATTTCGTTCCTCCCGTGACAGTGTTGCATCATTAGTAGAACAGAGAATATGCCCCTGTGGAATTCATTTCACTTTTTCGCAGTTTGCTTGCCTAGCTCCTTCCCAATCTCGCCTCATCAAAATTGTGTTCTGTCTCATGGGTATGGATTGAATAAACTCTCAAACAAAACTGGACTGCATTGTTGATCAAGGCATGATTTGTATGATAACCTCGAACGTGAAATGAAATACTGGGATATTTTCAGCCGAATAGAAGATTTTGGAGGGATGGGATCAAGGCATGTTATTTGTTTTTCCTTTGAAACTTGAAATCGAAAAAGTTTATTATATGTATATATATTAATCTTAAGCGGTATGCGTTATGCAGTTCTCTTCAGTCGACCACATTGACTAACTGATAAATTAGCAGGAGGAAGGCAGGTTGCCTGCTTTCTCTCTAGGATAAATATTCTCCAATCAACTATCTACGTGGCGCTAATTCACAATTTCGGGCGAAGCTGTGGTGCCTGGCTGTGCACAATCGCTATCCCTATTGAGAAGCACTGCAACGGCGAAAGGCTAGGGTCGAAGTAGAGGATGTACAGGTCCTCAGTGATGCTCGCAAGCCTTAACATTGTCTCGTTCTTCTTCGCGCCCTGAAAGTTCATGGAAGAAAATAGAAGAATCAGACGGCATTCTAAGGCAGTGAATTAATTGCCACAAAAGATACAATGTCACAGCAATCTGATATCTTGTATGAATCATAAATTTTTACTGTGGTGAAATTCAGGGTTACCTTAATTGATAATTTTACTGAATTTCTGTCCTGTGACTCTGCTTCAGGCAAGGAGGCACAACTATCATTGTCCAGCACTCTTACAGGGCATCCAAGATCCCATCCACCGCAGTTGCAGCGTCCTCCAGATCTCCATCTCTCGATGAGTCCTGTAGGGCCGCTGTTCTTCGAAATCGGGCCACCGTGGTAACCTCTGGGAACAACCGCGGTTATGCATTTCCCAGCACCCTTTCGGTTCTGATCTTCATTGCCCTCTGAATGACTTGATCCTGCTTTCTCAAGGAACTTCAGACCCCAACCGCCAACAGCAGGCTTCTTCCGGCACTCGTGCTGTTGTTCTCTCACGACAATTGCTGCTAACTCCTGGTTGGTCGGCAATTCATCCGTGTCCAGGTTTGTCAAGGCTGATTCGCCAGCACTGATCATTCCACCTTCAAATATTTCAGTCAAGTTGTCAAACTGTTGAGAGCAGCGTCTGCCGAATTTCAAGGCATGTTTCGGACTTGAGGAAACATTGCCAGTTCTCATAATTTCTGTCACTCTCTTGACAAGTCCCTTTCCTTTTGGAAAATTGCAAGGCATTTGCCTCATATAGTCACCAGGGGAACCGTACAGAACAAACTCAGTTTCCACATGACTGGATTTATCTGAATTCAGAACCAGAGAACTTGAAACCTTCATCTTGCCAACAAGTCTTGACACATTGCTTGTGTGACCCGTCCAATCTTTTCTTCCTTGCTCCCCTGAATGGAGCATGTAGACGTAATCGAGGGCCTTGTCATGGTCCTGCACCTTGATTGGCTTTGCAGCGTATGCTGCAACAGGACTGTCTAGTGCCAGTTTGAAGTGAGGGAGCCCGTCCTTCCATATGCATTGTAGAAGACCAGCACTGAGAGATGATGTACAGTGAGATAGCATAGGTTGATCTGAGCTCATGTATGCGGACATCTTCTCATGCATGCTGCCCTCAGTTGTGCTTTTCTTCAATGGTGATGCCCCAGGGGATGAGGTTTCCCATGTCTCTGGAGATATGAGTTTCAGTATCTCTGACTGTGTTATGATGTGTGATTTCGACCGAGTTTTTCTTAGCTTGGATGCTGGCAGGAAATGTGATGGGCCTTTTGGTATTGTCTTTGCATTCACAAGAGCATGTAAAGATTCCAGTATCACCTTCTCTGAAGGTCCCAGATTTACACTCCCTTGGCTGAAACCCCTGCTAAAAATCAAGTCATCAACATCACTCACATTGTGGGTTCTTGTTGGGTTTCTCAGGCTTCTGATGAGGAACTCCATGATCATCATCTTGGCCGGAAGTGCTAGATACAAATCTGAATGGGGTGCATCTCCGCTGTAACAACACGATGACTTATTGCATGACTGACAGCTCTTGTTCTTCTTCTCATCTGATGGCAACGGCTGCTTGCAGTTCATGTGACACAGATCAGGCTGAACAACAGCAACAGATGAAGCAACGGGGGACTCTTGATGTTCTTCCGACCGCCCACTGAATTCTGCTATTGCAGCCTCGTCAAGTGATCTGCTTCTACTTTCCATGTAGATAAGTTCCATCTTTGTTTGAGAAATAAAATGATGAAGAAAATGCAATGAACAAATCTTTGATCACCTGAACAGCAATATCATAAAAATTTGTTCAGTCCACAGAAAAAAAATCAAAATTGGATGAACAAAACATTTTTTTTGCATGAAGAAAACACGCTTTGCATCTTCAGAAATCCTGGTTGGTTCTCTGATGAGGACAACCGTTTCTGAACTATACGTCTACATCAGAAAAAACTGAAAATATGGCAGGAGATTTCACTAAGCTGCGGTCAGATATATTACAATGAAAAGAGAGGACCCTTGTTTTAAGTATACGCTTAGCATCTTGATTTCCAATTGTAGTACTAACAAGGCTGTTTTCTTCCTTACTAACCAGCTAACCATTGTCCCCAATACATAAATTCTTTTCCAGTACATTGTACTGTAAAAATGCCAATTACACCACATATTTAACACTTCACTGTACGACCATCGCGTACACTCAGCACATCTAAAAGCTTGTCCGTAACAGCAAAAGGGATCAGGCCGGTACTAACCGTACTTCGTAGCTTAAAATACAAGGCCCATAGCTAATTTACTGCCGTCTCCTATCAAAGCATTGGGTAACGGATGCCAGAAAATAGACACTACTAGTACTTGCAAACATTCTGACAAGGATGGACTGTTTGACGCTCGGACGTGAGCTCATTCTCTGCTCTGTGGCATGAGGAGGTGAGCAGGGGACAGTTACTACAATAGCAACTAGGTACAACAACCATGTTAAGGAAACCATGAATCACTAACCTCTGATCGGCTCAAGCAAGACAAAACTGGGGCTTAGGAAGAACTAGATCACTAAGACTCTCCAATTAAGTCAACCATGATGACTCAACCACGTTAATAAAGGAAATAAAAAGGTTGCAATAAAACAAAAAGTTGCAGGCCAACCCACGCTGCAAAAGAGCGCCACCTTAAATGCATTCATCACCGGCATAAAGATCGGGGAAATCAGTTATAGTTGCACCTTGCCTTTTACTACTAACTCGACAGCAGACGAAACGAAAGCCTGTGCCATAAGCAGCAACGCAAAAGATGCAGGAAAGCTGAACCCATATATTTTCTCGAGCAATCGAAAACATGCATCCTTCACAACATTAACGAATACAAAGCTGAACAGAAACGATCATTCAGTCGAAGTTAGGAGGCGCGAAATCATCAGATTCAGATTGCTCACCTCTGAAATGAAAACGCAGCACCGAAGCAATCAATCACTGCCTCCGGACATCCCAGCACAGGCGGTCGCTTCTCTTCTCGATCCGAAATCGCACTTGCGTGAAAAGAACAAGAACAGAGCGACTGAAGAAAGGCCTGGTAGAGATGATGATGATGATGTATGTGAAGAGGAACTACTGGGGCAAGCAAGGAGCAGATAGACGACGACTGACCAAGCGAAGCTGAAAACAAGATTAGGTGAAGAGGACGCAGGGCCTAACTAAACCGAAGCTAGGACTAGGATCAACGGGACCGAATTAGCATCAAGACGAGGCAGAACACCGCCGCGTACTAGAACAGAGCGGATGAGACAAAGCGGTTAGACTTTGCCGCACCAACAACACCCCCAAATCAAGCAAGTAGAACTGGAAGAGGGAGAGGCAGAATAATGGAAGCAACCCAGCTGGCTAGCAAAGACGATGATGGAGACGGGAGGACGAGGCTTGTCTTCCAGTTCCAGAACGGTGGGCGGCACGGGAGTAGGGTCTGGGGGAGAGAGACGCGTCAAGGGAAAAGTTGCTCTCTCTCTCTCTCTCTCTCTTTTGGTTAACACGACGACGGCATCAGTTTCTTTCCATTGCTGCCTACGAGCGACTGTCTACGCGTGCAAGCTAAGAGACAACCGGGCGCGGAAAAGGATCGAAACGCCTGCCGGTTCAGAAGAGGTTCAGGAAGCGCGTCGCCCCATTAAACGGCTGGTCGAGAACGGCAAGGAGTTACTTATGGCCGACCGAGGAAGAAGCAGAACGTGAGTTGAGGGAGGGAGAAGGAACCCGAGTTCCGCGGAAGAACTGCAGTTCGTGTGGTAGTACTAGCAAATATAGACAGGAAATGGAGGAGTCGAGGAGGGACGGCTGCTGCTGCTAGATTGACCGGGATTACCGTGGGAGAGACGGGGCGACCATGTGAAATGAGGACTAAACAATCATACTACAGCTGGTGGGGATAGAAGACGGCAGCGGCCCAGAAGTGGCTTCGAGGCACTAAAAAATCGGGGTTTAGATTTTGACGGGCGTGTTTCTGTCGTTTGATCGCGTGCTTCTAGTTTAGGTTCTAAATTCAATAGTACAAATTTTTCGTTTAAAAAAAGAAGAAGGTGTTGGAATTTGATAGCATTCAGTTCATGCATCTGAAAAAGGTTTGATCCTGACGTACTGATAGAGTGTCTCTATCCGTGTTCTGGAGTTTTCGGATTTAAACCAGCCGTGTGGTTCAAATCAGCCTGCCGCTGCATCGTGCTCCTTGCCGAACGTTGTGTTGCGTCTTGCTTGGACTTCCGCGCGCGGCGAGCGGCGTAGTGGAGAGGAGAGGTGGCTGGCCGGGCGAACGGACACGGCTTGTATACTCGGGCGAACAGGACAAGGCGGCGACGCGGTCACGAGCGGGGAAACGGAGGGCGCTTGTTTTGCGTGTTGACCCCTTGTAAACTGCCAAAATTGGTCCCGTTTTTCTGCATGCAATATACTAGTACTTGCTTTTAATCTGCAATTCCTTGCTGCTTCCAGTACCAATCCGTGTTGAAGCTGATAACTGCCAGCTACTCCGTACTAATAATAAGAAAAATAAAAACGTGAAATGGGAGTGGATTTTCGAAAGATGCACGAGAACGTTGCATTACGGATGTTCCTGTCTACTGTCCAGCCCTTCATGCACCTCTCTCCTCTCGTCTGCTCCTCCGCGCGCCCACCACCACCAACGCGACGACGACGCTAACGGCCACTTCCCCCGCACAACTAACACGACCCGTGCGTTCAGGTTCAGTCTTTTGTTGTCACCTGCTGCCTTTTCTTCGCACTTTCACCGGGCCCTTTTGACCATGTACAGTACACTGCGTGTGAGAGGAAGATGTCGCCATTCTCAGTGGAGGAGGATCCAGAGCAGGAGCTGGTCAGCTGTCTTAACCCTCTCACCAGTGCATCCTGTCTCTAGGATGTTTCGATCGGCAAGGCTCTAACGATGACGAGATTCTTCAGTATAACTAACGAGGAGCGAATGTCCTGGTGAACCTGAACAAAGGTTTGAAATTTTCAGAGCTTTGAACCAGTCCGGCCGTCCGGTCGATGGTGCTAGTACTGGATTGGTTTGTCCAGACTGTTGCCGCATCCCGTGTGCAGTAGCAGTGCAGAGCTCTTTGTGGAATGAATGAATGGTTGTACTGTTGTGCTCTTTGCACAATGCTTTTTTTTTTACTGCAAAAACTGATTTATGTGGGAAGATAATGTTGGGTTACAACTATTAAATTCCCTGAAGGAAAATGACAGGTCGTGCTTCCACTGAGCTGTGATGTGAGGTCACGCACAAAAAGCGGGTGGCCAACATCTCTCTCCTTGTTTTTTCTTCAAACGTGCGTCTACTTCCACTTTAAACAGGTGTCGCTAGACCAGAACGGGTTCGAACAGGCACGCTCCTGTTTTCAAATTAGTTGTCGTTTAGAATAAGATTTTTAGTTTAAAATAAACTAAATATTTAGAAACGGAGGGCTCGAACTTGAATCGGCTGGCCAGCGTTTCCCCTGCACTCAGGATAGTGCCTCGTGGACGAGTGTAGCTGGCTCCAATTTGGACTGCCACAAAGATCTCTGTTTTTGATAGCCACGATCACCACGCGCTGCCACGATCTCTGTCGTCCAGGTAAGTGGAAGATCTCGATCTTAAGTGGATTCAAAAGCAGGCAGTGACGAGGGCGACATGCATTACCGACGTGCCGACGAAGGGTCGATTCACCCACGAAGACAGACACCAGCAATTATCAAGTTTGACTAGTACGTACAGTATAAACTTTACTAGATGTAATACCCTGTAGGCTGTAGTCTGATTGTAAGTAATTGAAAAGAAACATGTGAACGAGCCTTCGTTCAGGCTAGAGCAGGTAGCCTAAGACCATCTGCAGCGGTTTCCTATAAAATATCCTTTATACTTTTAGCATTTCACTCTAGATATTTATTCTATACTTTCAGTAATTTACTCTATATTTCGAGTCCAGTAAACTTTACAGTGAACCACCGCCGATGGTCTAATTCGCACAGCATAGATGCCAAAATCCTCAGCACCAGATTGCATCACAGATTCGAAGCGCTTGGCCTCGTGTTAGGTAATCAAAGTCCTAATCCCCATGCCGTCATGACTTGTTTTCTTCATTGCTGTTGGAGCTATGCATTCCGCAGCAAAATAATCATGTTATATACTGACAATTTTTCTTTTCTTTCAAACCTTGGTAAGCAACCATTGAGAGTTTGAGACGTGACCATGACACTAGTGCCATCATTTCGCGGACAAGTTGTTCCGTCCGTACCTGTTCTCGCTTGGAGCTATGCCATGCATTCGCCTGATGATCCGCACTGTACAGTCCCTGTCAGGTCAAACAGAAGGAAGTAGACCGCACAACTAGGAAAGCTCTTGGGCATCTACCATCGCCTTCAGTCAGTGTTTACTAGATACGCTCATCATGCCCAAAACCGGAGACTTTTCTCTTTCAGACATCGAAGCAAACGCAGACCTAACTACGTTTGCCATCTCCCGGCCGCATCGTCGCTGCTATCCATTTCCGGCGTGAGTGAGGGTGACATCCTCATACGGTACGAGCGGCGACGGTGCTTGTCCAGCCGCATAGATTAAAGAAAAACAGAGAAGAAGGACGATAGCGTACGAGGTGGTCAAAGACAAAAGTGTACCGTGTGAAGAACCAAGTGCTCTGTTCTGTGCGTGCTAACTAGTAATTGCGTGTCACAAGTGCGAGCAGTAGGATAAGATAACCACCGCAAGTGACAGTACTAAACCATCTCTGTCGCGTACGTAGTGAGCGCATACCATGACGAAGACCAGCCATTCGTCACTCGCGTAAGTACATGTCCGGCTTTGATCTGCAGGAGAGCGGTTTGTACCTGCAGCAACACCACGAGCGAACAGCTCGTCTGTCGTCATTTCCTTCAGTTTTGTGTACCTGCTGTCCGTCGCAGATACATGCGTTCCGCGGTTGATTGTTTCTGAAGGAAATTGCTTGGTTGCTGCTACTACAATACTATAAAAGAAAAGCCCAAGCACAGGTTCTAACTAACAAACGGCACGGCATCAGCGTCGAGAGCCCATGGAATGGAAAGACTACGCCAAATCTGGGCCTGCGTCCCGACGCTTCCTGAGCTCGTGTCCGTCCGGGTCCGATGGCTGGCGCTGCTTGGGTTGGATAGTGAGATTTCAACGAACGAAAAGAGTTTCTGTCGAGCCTGTAGTCTCCTCCCAAAGAAACGAACGAAAAAAGTTCCGGTCCAGCCTCAGCCTCCTTCCATAAAAACAAAAGACGAAACGGGTGGTGGATGTGGCGATGACCACCGCGGCTCTGCCGGCATATCGCGGTGGCATCAACTTGGGTGCTGCCGGCGCCGCGTTCGGCATATCCCACGCGACAAAAAAGGTGAGCAACTGCCACGATTACCTCCGATTGGACGAGGAAACACTGGAATACAGTACATAATCTTTGCGAGCCAGAACGAAGTCGGTGCTGCCGGAATCGAAGTCCTGGCCATCCGGATCGAGACCCTCCGGCAGCACCGGAATCCTTGTTCTGGCCGCCGAACGTGAGGTCACAGGAACTCCCATTTGAGGAGGGCACGTACCAGTACCACAACGGAGACGGGGAAGCCGCGGCCCGCTACAACGGCATCGTGCCGACCGCCGTGTTCCCTTCCCATACTACCAGGTAGTAAAAAGACAAATCTGCCACACCGCTGGTTTCGTAACGCACCCGCCGGCCGAACGCGCGATCGGGGCCGCGTCCACGTCACGCCTGGCCATCCATCCTCTCCTCATCGTCTCACACGGCCGAAAAATTTATAAAAAAAAAAGATATCACAAAAAATGCCACTTTATATGTGGCTAGAAATTCCTCAACATTTTTAACCATTCCCTAGGCAGTAAAAATCGAAAAACCAGATATAGAAGCCAGCCAAATTACATTGAATATCCATGACCCTTACGTTCAATCTGTTCAAAATAAAATATCACAGAGAACTTTTATAAATGTCTTCACTTTTGAAAATGAAGACAACCCAATATAAAGACTGCTTATAATATTTTGTTTATTACAAACCAAAATTCATTACAACAAAAGTTCAGAAAATCATGTAAAAATATTTTTTACTGCAACTAAACTGCATTACACATTCTATACCACTCGGAAGTAGTAGGCAAAGTTGACCATGTCAATTTCACTGATATCAAAGCATAATTGGTCTTTATATGTTGGATATCATTCCCATGAACTTTTGACTTGAAGCGACAACTATATCTCTCTGAAGTGGACGGCGATACTCTCATATCAAACTTTAAATCTATCACAGAAACATAATTCACAGCAATCACGTACCTGTTCAAGCAACAGGACCCGGTGATGACACCCTCAAAAAGCGAGATTTTCTCCTCCAACCCACTGGTTAAACAATTAAGAGACAAATTGAAGTTGTTCCGCACTTCCGATATGAAAACTTGCACAGTTCCCTCAACTGCATTATGTAAATGTGCTACAGTTATGTCAATCGCGCCACAATCACCAGGGATGTGAAATTTGTATGGTGCATCAGTAAAGTCAGAGTCATGTATGAGCGATGCACCATCAATCAACTGAAGATCGTTTTTTTCTTGATCGTTTGTCTTGATCCTCATGTCATATTCGATTAAAAGGGAATCTGTCAATAATATCGCCCGCTTAGGTCCAACCATATTTATCAGTGAACCCTAAAAAATAATTAAAGTTAATACATCTTCATATATACAAAATAAGAATGCACATGTGCTATATTTCACCTGCGACAACAATTTAAGGAAATATTTTACACATGATATCTATGTCATATATCAGACAAAATTGTTTACAAATTGCATAATAGACATAGAGAGGGAGAAATTGCATATCCGTTCACATTTTTTTCGAATACGGGAGACTCCCTTAGTTTAATAATTTAAATATGTTTTCATAATAAATCATCATTTCGTATATAGTAGTGTCTTATAAATCTGAAGTATACAAGTCCACTGTTTTAAAACTTTTGACATTAGAATAAGGATTCTAGTTACAAAACGAATTAACGTTGTTGTGCTAACGATAACAATTTAAGAATGGAGGGAATACTATTTTTCAGCAATATTTGGTAGGTTAATCACACAAAGGCCCCTTTTTACAGCCAATACAAATACTATATTTTAGAGCTATGGCACAATAAACATTTGTAGAAAACGGCAGAAATAAACTAATCCTATTTCTAGTTATTAAAAAATCAAGGTGCAAATTGAGCACTATGTCTGCAACTAATCCAAACACACAGACAATATAACATTCATGATCTATCCTAGATTTAATAATGTGAATGAACAATACAATATAAAACAAGAATAATTCTACTTAACCGCTTAAAATAGACAAATATTGATATAAAAACATAGTTTTTATGGTGGTTTTGAACATGACAGCATGCACAAAACAATCCACACTGGTGAAATCACCTCCAAAACTACCCCAAGCGCCAAGGCGTGATTTAGACTGCAATGGATACAGAGCAAAAGACCTTGATTTTATGGATTGTTAGGTAGACCTATTTACTTAAATAATTAGAGAAAAATAGAGATATGCACCTTCTCCACAATAATGGGATTATCCCTGCTAAAGTTGACAACATAATTAAGAAGATCATCCACAGTATCCCGCACTGCCATATATCCATACAACTCTACTGAGCCATCTACCAATAATTCAGTCAACTTTAATGAGAAAATTTGCACCAATTGATCACCACCATGTTGCATGCAAATTCCATTACGAATTATGCAATCTTTGGGATCTGAGAACCTCATTGCCTCCAACCGAGCTTCAAAAAAAGTAAAGTTATATTATGAATTTTTAACTATAAACTATATGTGAATATACATCACGGTGTATAGCTCTAAGATATGGAAAGAGTTATACTATGTTTTAAAGAAACAAACTTTATCTCGAACATAACATATGAAATATAAAAAGACATATTGTTCACTTACTCTCATCACGGTCTGCAATACGAAACTCTTTCTTCCACCATAAATCCATACCCTTGTAAATAGAACCATCACGGTGTCTACTTCTTCTGAGTACATTATCCACAATATCGCCTTCATCATCACTTACTTTTTCATCCTCATTGACAACTTTTTTTGTCATTTGATCATTGGTGTTGCTCCATCGATCTTCCATACAACAAGATAGGTTCACATTTCGTCCCCATTTATCACATTTGCCATCTATGGCATGCATGGTTGTGCTACAAGCATCCTTTTCAATTCTGTCACCCGCATCTATAAATTCTGATATTGTGTCAGTCTTCTCAATCTTTTCAGTTTCTTTTGAATTATCCGCCACAATGACATTGTTTTTTTTTGAATGGTCTGTCTCAAAGTTTTTCATGCTTTGGTTGATCGTAGAATACTGACTACCCTGGGGAATCATACTAATGCTGGCAGAAGAGATGGTCAGTCTCCTATATATTTTACTAGATTCGTCGCCTTTGAATTGAGTTATGGCAGCTACATTCCAAGGTCCATGAGAAAATCTATTACCAAAAATCATAAAAATCCGATCTCAGCATCCGAAGATAAATAAGATAGTATCATCAGTAAGGATTGAAATTGTAATGCAACATTATCTAAGCCTGTATCAACATGAGAAGGGTAAATTAAATCACCAAGTTGATCGTAATCCACATCCAACACTACAGCAACCAAGTGCAGGCGCAAAATTTAGCATAAGGATAAACAGAACATACCGGGAAACATGTTGATCGGGGGCCGCCATTAGAAGGTAAACTGGTCGTGCCCGCGCTTGAAGAAACCTGCGAGGTGGAGCAGATGCCGTGAAAGCGAGGAGACGCTGCGAAGAAGAAGAGAGTCGATGCATTGGAGCAGAAGAGTTGATGGCACTGGGGCGTCCGAGAAGGCGTTCGATACAGCGGGGGGTTTGCATTGCATCTAGGCCGCGGCGGCTAGGGTATGTGGTAAGTAGTTTGTCTAGCGTTGGATACAGCGGGGGATTTGCATCTAGACCGCCGGCCCAACGCGTGATCGGGTCCGCGTCCACGTCACGCCTCGCCATCCATCCCCTCCTCTTTTCTGTCCCCTCGCGTCGGGCTCTCCGCGCTTCGCTTCCCCCTCTGTCTCTTCGCCTCCTATGGCCTGCGCCTCCACGCGAGGGCCGCCATGCCTCGTCCCGCGCTCGAAATCGCGGCCGCCGCGACCTCCGCGCTCGGCGTAGCGCTCGGGGTGCGGCTGCTCGTCGTCCTCTCCCGCTCCAGCGCGCTCAAGCCGCTCGCCGCCGCCACCTCCGCCGCCGCCGCCGCGCTCAGGACGCCGCGGGCGCTCGCCACCGCCTCCTCGCCCGTCGCCGCGCTCCTCGCCGCGTCCAAGGCCGCCACCAAGTCCTACAAGGCCGCGCGCACGCTCGACCCGGCCTCGCGCCTCCCGTCGCTCCCCTCCTCCAAGCACCTCAAGGCCGCCTTCGCCGCCGCCTCGCTCGTCCGCCTCGTTGTCACCGCCGCGCCCATCCCCGCCGCCTCGCCCGCCGGCGTCGCGGTGCTCGCGGTCCTCAAGTCCGGCTACAAGCTCTCCAAGAATACGTCCAAGATCATCGAGGGATTCCTCGGCCTCCAGGTGCACAAGGGATTCAGGAACGGGGTCGACGCGCTCGGGGTGGTCGTCAAGGTCGCTGTGATCGTCTCCGAGGTCGCCGTTTGGGTGGTCGGCGGCAGATGTTGGGGCTGTGGGCGACGTCGCTGCGTCCGGTTCCTCAGCTTCACAAGGCCAAATAGTCTAGTCCTACTTGGGTGTAGCAAATCTGAGCCCCAAGTTGTACTCTCTGACCCGGGACTAGTTGAGTTGGATGGCGAGGGCTACCAATTGGAGGAGCGGGTGGGCTCAGAGCTGCTATCCCTCGCCGTGCCTGTGCCCCAGCCCAGGTGACAACATCAGTGAGTTAGGACACAATTGCTTAATATATCAGAGTCTGTAGAGGTATTTGTTAGATCGAGTGTGTGTATATTAGTTCATGTACCTCAGGCAAGTTTGCTGGAAGAAATTGTCCATTGCTCCCTATGTTTCAAAATAAATGACGCTTGTTAGTTCAAAATTAAAATGGCCAGTGTCATTTATTTTGATTCATCCAAATACATGGACTAATCGATGGAATTGTGTGCACGAGTAGATCTTGATATAAAAATTCTAACTCTTCTCCAACTCAGTATTGTTCCAGAGTTGCAATGTACATATTCCCAGTTCGAGTTGAACATTGTTGGGAAATTGATGTTGATGGTAAGTAACATGAGTTGGAGGTTTGCAATTGGCAGTACCACTACCTTCGAAGAGTATACTGTCAATGTTGTGTGTCACTGTCACCCTGGTTATCTAGATTGCTGGGGCGGTGCTTAAATTTCGGGGGGGGGGGGGGGGGGGGGGTCGCTTTCTGTAGGATTCTTATAATAAATGAATGCAGCAACTAAAAAAATCTATATTTTGCATGGATATGGGAACATCCTGGTATGTTGTTGAACCTTACTGAACTCAGGCTTTATAGTGCTAACTATATACAGTTCATTCTTGTTTTGGTCTGGTAACCTGAATATCTTTAGTGCCTGTTCGGAGCAAATACCAACATATTTCTTTGTGCAAATCACAGTTCTGGAGAATATAAATGGTGAAGTAACTTTTGAACCTCATTATTTCTATTCTTTGTACAAATCACAGTTCTGGAGACTAGCTCCAACATTCACTTTGTGGGAATGACAAACAAGTGCAAATAGATTGATATAATACATCAATCCTACATTTACTTGGAACTAAAGTGCTTGTCCTGCAAGAGTTTCTAAAGATGTAGCCTTATTAGAGGAAAGAAAGTTGTGCATCATGGTTGCACAAATGGAAACAAAACACTGGCCTTTTTAGCCTGTGTGGTTTAGACTTGAGGATTATATCCAGGTTTCAATGTTGCACCTGTACTTGTAGTTGTATGGATTTAACTCACTAAGATGTGCAAGGATATCAGAACTGTCAAGCATGTCTTCTTCTTTCATAGGTTCCTGAAAAGGGTAAATTAATCTTGTTAGTTTTATGCATAGAATCGACCATTGTTTTTGTGTTCATCAGGAGAAATACAAGAATATAGAACAGAAACCATGCTTCAATTCTAATGAAGCTAGTGACAGCTGTATGACCTCAAATCAAACCCTACAAGCTTGTACTGAATCACTACTCCACTTATTTGTCCCCAGTACATCACAACTGGCTAATATATAAAATAATGGAAAATGGGAAACTGGAGAGTTATATATTTTAAGATGCAATAAGTGGCATTTTCATTGAATAATTGTTTGTTACCGTCTTTAGTTAAACTGGCATGCAGTTTCTGATATGACAGTGTAGTATGCTTTAAAACTTACGATTTGTTCATAGTGCTCATTATGTTGGGAGCTCGATATTGTTGCTTCACAGAGTTCATCATTCTTAGCAAACCTTCCACGGACACGGGGCCTGCTATCTGCCAATGTTTTTCTGCATGCATACTGAATGTAGTTGTGTGTCAACACAGCTGAATCAGTAAGGTGCCCATGGACAAACAGTACTACAATTGAAATGCTCAACAATACCTTTATTTTCTTGCTGAAGTTCCTCTCGTTACGTTTCTTTATGTATCTATGGATCTTTTCCTTTCTTTCCTCAGGTGATAATCGAGTAACCTTAAAAGTGGGATCTTCCAAACCTGATAACTCTGCTTCAGGCAATGTTGGTGGACTCTCACTGGATCCGTTTGCAAGGTGCTGGTTATTAGTTCCCACCTGTTCACATCATATAATCTCGAGTAAGAAGCCAAGGCCACTTCACATATATGAGCTGGTTCCTGAGTTGCTTTTATTAAGCATCATTGTGGTTGGTGGTACATATAATGCTCATTGTATACTTTAGTCCATGGAATGTTACCTGCATCTCTGCAGTGTTATACAATGCCCCTTGTATGGAATCCTCATCGCTATATGTCCTGGTGAGTCCTTCACCTCCCATCATCTTCTGGTACTCACCAATCATCACCATACCGTTGTTTCTGTTACTTGCATTGTTGAAGAGTCCTCCTTGTGATACCTCTGAACTGCAATTTGGAATAATTGCTCCTGTTTGCTGGTACAGGGCTCCGTCGAGGCCTATGTACCCTCCAGGTAGTGACGATGTAAAACACTCATCATAGCCTGTAGCAAGTGGCATCAGGACGGGTGCACTGCTGCTCATCTGCATTTGGGGCACCGGTTCAGCAATAGTCCCTGGAAGTTCTATCTGGCTGAACTGCTCTATGGTGGCCTCATCGGTAATAGGTGGATAGTACGCTGCTTCTGGAAGGCCATCAATGGGAGGAAGGAGGTCGTTTTCGAGGTTATGGTGTTCCTCCTGCTCAAGGAGGGCCGTGAGACTGGAGTCGAAGGAGGGTAACGGGGAGAACACTGTGGCAGCAGCAGCTGCTGGAGTCTCATCGCCGTAGCTACAGAGAGGAGGGGTGGTAGTGGTAGTGGTCAACGACGAAACTTCCTCAGGGGAGGCGGGAAATGGGTTGGTGGCAGTGGCCACAGCGGCAAAGAGGTCATCACCAAGGCCGTCGTCACAGAAATCGAGAATATGAGCAGCTATGGGGCTTGAAATGTCCTGAAAGTTTTGGAAGGGACAGCCTGTTAGAATAAAAAACAAATTTAAAGCCACAGGCCATAGACAACTGTCCGGGTCTCTGACTGGATTACAGACAAATTACACACATATTTTGGTGGCTCATTTTAGAAACTTACTAAGAAAACAATGAATGATAGTCATGTTTTGCTACACAAAATTTGCTGCAGTTTTCTCTCTGCAATTTGTTAGAGAGGATCAAACGCTGCAGTTGTATGCAACATGTACGAAATCTGAACAGATAATATTGTTTGTATCAAAACAAAACTCTAAGAAAACATATCAACTACGCGATTTGGAAATAAAATTTCAAGAACCAGAAGCCAAAAGTGTACTGTCATCTGTTCTCTGGTAATGTCTTCTGGATTATGTTTCTACAATGATTGTTCTTGATGATTGCCTTGATAAACGCCTAACAATCTTTGTATTGCTTGTGCAGGAAACCTCCAATTGTTGTACGAAACACAGAATTGGATGTATGCAAAGGAGTCGACCCAATGAGCATGCACGCAAAGGATGCTTGAAAGGCTGAATAATAAGTAAAAGGATACAAGAAAGACGTTGAGTTTATCCTGACATGCTTGGAACAAAGGCTTTGATACTGTTGTTTTTTAAGAAACGCACTGGCAAATTAAGTATCCCTAGAATGTAACCTTGCAAATCTCAGGAAGAACAGAACAAGATCCGTGATCTGAAGAAAAAGTTACATTGATGCAACCGTCGGGAAGCATGATGTGCTCCACCGTCAATCTTGAATGAAGACGATCAGATTGGTCTGCTCTGCAACTTTCAGGGACAGATTACCACCAATACGTTCTATTGATTCTTGAGAGGAGAAACGGTTCTACCAGGGGCCGTTTAAATGGAGGATTTGATACGCGGGGCGAAGATAGGCTAACGAAAGATAGGGGACTGAAATAAGCATGTTTGGCCATGCAGATGCGCATGGAGTTTTCTCAATGACGACCAAGGACCCGGAAATTTCTGTGCTGCACTTGCGCTCAGGAGAGAGAGAGAGAGAGAGAGAAAAACTAAGACATTGGTAAAAGTCAGCGCGCAGAACGTGCATTATGCAGGGATGCTATTTTTGCGCAGGCTGCGCTTATTTCTGGAAACAGGTATACAGGCCGGAGCATGCGACCTGATCTGACGACCAAGGCATTTGTAAACGGGGTGTCCTAGCCTTATATATAATGGCTTAATTTGACAGCACGCAAATTCAGAATTTTGTTCACTGAGCATGAATATGAGCTGCCAACTTAGTATTGTTCTCGGTGGTTTTTTTTTAGTTGGCGAAATGAATGACTGAAGGAACTATTATAATTTGATCCGAGCAACAACCATAATTGCATCAATCAGTTGTTCATACTTATTTTGCTATCAGTGGCACACTAATATGTACTCCTTATTCATCAAAGAGCTAACTCAACACACTGATGCCTGATGGATTTTATACACAAATCAAAATGCTACGCTATAAGAACAGAAACAATCAATTTTTTCGAGAGAAAAGGTTGAAGAAGAAACGTACAATGCAGAGCTCATTCTCCTCGAACATCATCTTCATCGTCTGGTTCATTCGTATATGAAGCTCGGGGGATTCTAGCTAGTGTTGGTTACGCTTACGCAGTGTGGGCTTGTGGGGGTTAGGATATCAAGTATCTGTCGGCACAAGCAAGTCTGTGAGCCGATGGGAGAAGAGGCCGGGATGCGTATGTAGCTCGGAAAGCGAAAGCTGTGTATCGGCCGGCCGGGAGCGAGGAAGAAGAAAGGTCGGAAGGAAATCGCCTGATCGATCGAGCTTGCCTAACCATGGCGGCACGCTAGCTCGTTATTTATAGGGAGGGAGAGCAGCAGTGCGGGGCAACTGCATGGGCCGTTACTTGCCACTACTACAAAAAACATTTTTACAGGCGCTTCTATATTTTTTTTACAGACGGTCCATTAAAAGTGCCGCCTGTGATGTGAGATGAGTTAATAACCGTCTGTGATAATAGAATATCACAGGTGGTCCGTAACAAACAACCGCCTGTGAAAATGTATTGATTTTCACAGGCGGCCCGTAACAAAAACCGCCTGTGATAATAGTCATTATCACAGGCGGTCCGTAACAAACAACCGTCTGTGAAAATATAATGATTTTCACAGGCGGTCTGTAACATAAAAACCGCCTGTGATAATGATGGCTCCTCATTGGTCCGCTGCTTCATCCCACGGATCACTCTTGGACTTCGTATCTCCGCTGTCCGCTGCTTATCGATCCAACGACTCAGTTTAGAAGCCGCACGATAGATGTGTCTATAACAGCAGCAGCCACGGTTCAGTCTGTGATCCTCCGTCAGCCTCCCAAGGTACGGCTTCCGGCGGCATCTCCCAAGGCGCGGCTGCCGGCGGCCTCTCTCAAGGCGTGACTAAGGCGCGACTTCGGTTGCTCCAGACCTCGGCGGCTCCGGCGCGGCCTCCCGACGAGTGCGAGCCCTGCCGACGCGAGCACGGGCGCGGATCTGGCACAGTCCACCTCGGGCTCCCGGCGGCGCGGCTGCCGGCGGCCTCTCTCAAGGCGCGATTAAGGCGCGACTTCGGTTGCTCCGGACCTCGACGGCTCTAGCGCGGTCTTCCGACGAGCGCGAGCCCTGCCGACGCGAGCACGGACACAGATCTGGCACAGTCTACCTCAGGCTCCCGGCGGCGCGGCTCCGGCGCGCCTCCCGGCGAGCGAGCGCCCTGCCGGCGTGGGCGCGGGCACAGATCCGGCGCGGTCTACCTCGGGCTCTCGACGGCGCGGCTCCTCCGGCTCCAAGTGGCACGACCTCGTCGGGCTTCGGGCGGCACGGCTCTTGGCGGTGCGACCTCCTTCGTCACTTGACGGCGCTCTTCCAGCTCCCGGCAACGCGGCGACCTCCAGGCGGCGCGGCCTCTTCTGACTCCCGGCGGCACATGTGAATTTTTTTTGTTTCACTAGCCATTTTCACAGGCGGTTTTTAATTAAGAACCGCCTGTGAAAATAATCTATTTTCACAGGCGGTTCTTAATTAAAAACCGCCTGTGAAAATGCATTTTCACAGGCGGTTTTTTATTACCGACCGCCTGTGAAAATGCATTTTCACAGGCGGTTTTTTATTAAAAACCGTCTGTGAAAATGTAGTTTCACAGGCGGATTATGCAACCGCCTGTGTTAATCGATCATTTTTACAGGCTCTTCGTTACAGGCGGTTTTTAAAACCGTATGCGATAATATGTTTAGAACCGCCTGCGATGAACCATTTTGTAGTAGTGTGCTATCTTTGGTGCCGCCTTGGTCGAGATCTGTCGTGATGAACCAACGAACTAGTAACAAACGCATGAGCTTTTGGTTAGGGCGATAATTTTGCATGGCTGACCACGTAATTAGAGGACTGTGTGTTCCAATTAACGGGAGATCGACTGGTTACTGCTGTGATGCGGATTTGGCAAGAGACAACCTCGGTAACAAAGTCGACCGCGCGATTTGGAATCTGGTCGGCTGTCGACCGCTTTGTGTCATCTCATGTCCGTCTAGCTATCTGTGCGCGCGGGGCCTCGACACGTATGTTCAACTTCATCTTCAAGCAGGATCGATGAGCGAGCCACTTGAAGCCGTAAACCAAAGCAGGAGCTAGCTTTCGTACGGGCGGTAACATGCCATAAACGAGGCTTTATACGGCTACCACCACACCTATATGTACTAGAGAGCGGCTATATATGCCGTGTAGAGCACTTTGTTGCAGCAGTCTGCTGGCCCTGGCCGGAAGAGTAGCTTGCGAATGAAGACGTATCGGCATCGATCGATAACTTGCGTGACAGGTTCCGATTTTCCGACGAGACGGGCGATTTCAACAGTGGTGACCTACCTATGTCGTCAAACTGAACCTGCAGCTAGTTAGCTAGGTAGCCTCGTTTCGACGACCAGCTGGCTCAATCTCGGCTCACATACTCGTCGTCTAACTAAAACCTGCAGCAGCCACAGCAGTAACGAGGTTCCGTCTCCACTGCCAGTAAGGTGGTGCTACCATCAGTCGAGAGTCGACACGCGTTACAGCTAAACGACCGGCTTGCATGCACTAGAGCATTTTGCTTGCATTCTCCCCCGGCCGAGAATCGACCATTGCTGCGTCGTCTCGAGCAAAATACAAGCGTCACCGAAACTACGTCTGTTTCAAACGGGGTTTCGGTCGGTCGTCATCAGGCTCGGGAAGATCAATTACTGATTTCTGTAAAATTTATGTTTAATTCCTATAAAATTCCTACGTGTGTTTCCAAGGGAGCCCTTATACTCCCTCCGGTTCAGAATAAATGTCGTTAGCAGTGTTTTTTTGTACGTTTTGTTGTCTGAAACGACATTTATTCTGAACCGGAGGGAGTATACCATAGTAGTAATATACAACCGCTGCTGCTCGTTGACGAAAAGAACTGATCACCCATGCAAAAAGGCACGTAACAACGGATCACTTTATTAGCGCGCGCGGATCATCAGGCCCGCAAGAACACTAACCGATCGATGGGAAGAAGCAGTCTTGTGGGAGGCAGAAGAGGGGTACGTAGGAGCACCCACACTGCCCACTGGTGGAGAAATGGAACCAATGCCCATCAGTCTCGTAAAGAGAGGAAAGCCCCAATGAGTTTAGGGCACCACGGCCCCCCTCTGCCTGCCGCTGCACCACGAATCTCTCAATCCCTTCCCATGTAGATGTAGGCCTCGGAGAGCTACTAGGCCAAATCCCTAGCTATTCTAGCGCGGCAGGACTAGCTAGGACAGGGAGTACGGCCGAACAAGAACAACGCACGCAGATGAGAGGCGCAACCGTGTGCAAGTAGCACGGCCAGATAAATAAAGCTGGCGATCCGCGCCGCGCTTCGGGTGTCCCCGCTTTCGTGGTACATTGGCGAGACGCCGCGATTCCGCCGTGCGCCTCTGGTCGGCCCTCTCGGCCGTGCTCCAGCGCCAGCACGGGCATCAGCATCAGCAGCTGTGGGGGACCTCGCTCCCCTCCCATCGAGGTCGAGGCAGCGCCTTGCTGTGGCTGGCTGGTGGCCGCGCAAGGGAGACGGCCGGGTGCGCGGTGGCGCGCGTACGATGTCGCGTACTGTACGTAGGTTCGGCGGCGGCGGCGGCATCGGGGACGCGGGCGTGTCGTGCAGCAAGTGGATCCGCACACAAGATCCCCGCCGCAGCCGCGCTTTGGTGGACCGGTGCGTACCGCCGGCATATGAGATCCGGGCGGGACATATTCCGATCGCACGACGGGACGGCAGGGCAGGTTCAACTCCGGAAGCCCAGGCGCGTGCGTTACGGAAGCTCACAATCACAGCTCGAGCAAGCGGCTTGTACAACACTTGCCGGGCCGAGTGTTACGGTATAGGCCTAAGCTAAAAATGGTTGGGCCTCTAGCTTAGCCAGGCAAAAAAACCCGACTAAAGGCCCAATAGTGACGTGCCTGCGTGGGCGCGTGGCGTTCAATATGCAGCCCGCGCAACTCCTAGCTACGGACCGATTACGGGGCCAACAGACGCCCAATTCCTAGTGGGCTGCGATCTACTGTGTCAGCTAAGTATTTTTTTTTCTTTCCATTTTTATCAGCAATTCACAATTAAAGTGATTTCTGAATTCATTTTTAAGTTTAATATACCAAACATTATGAACAACTAGATCGGCACTTGCCTTGCTACTAGCTGCCCCCCATATACTTCCCACAGAGCCTACCAAAACCAGCGATTAATTTTGGCCGACCAAGAGGCGTGGCTGAATTTTCGTCCATTTGCTCTTAGTTTGGTGACACGTCTTACTCATCGAGACTCGTCATTTCATCCTGACATGGACGTCCTTGTTGGATTCTATTACTCGTCATACATCGTACTATTACGAGCGAACGATTAATCGTGACAGCGCAGCGCAGTCAAGCGACGTTGCGTTCGGAAACACTAATTGTTGCGACTGCTCGAGAAGCAACGCTGCTTTCAGATTGGTGTACTACTCGTACTGCAGACGAAACTGTTGATCATTTAATCGAGTAGATCGTTCTTGGATATTCTGATCGCTCAGGCCAAAATGACTTTGAAAAGATGTGCTGGGGTCATTTGGAGATAAGCTAATAACGAGAGTGGCGCTGGTGATTACAACGACGAGCTAACAGTAGCGTCGGATCACGTACTCCCTCCATATACAAAAACTTGTCGCTTTGTAGTACAAAAATGAACTACAAAACGATAAAGAGACGGGAAGGAGTACGTGTTATCCCAACGCAAGTGGTACTTGTACCGCCTACTGCTGGGCATGCAGCAGGCACTGGACAAGAAAGATCGAAAAGAGGTCTTGTTGCAAACGATAGCGCAACTAATATTCCGATTATCATCTCTTTGGATGCAGCACGAATGATTGGGCTACTCGTGTTGTCGCATGCCTGCGCATTAAACGCAATCAACTTCAAGCTTTCTGTCGTCTCATCAGTAGTGACGACACGTGCCGCCGGTAAGCTGTAGCACGCGAACACGTCAAAAGCTAGGAAAACGTACGCTCGGGGTCCCGGCCGGACGGAGACATGATGCCTAGTAAAGTACACAGCAATACAGCAGCGAACTGACACCATTAACCTAGCATTAGCACGCGATCCGCAAAAACGATCCGGCGCGTGTCGGGCGCGCGCTCAGGCTGGAACGACGGCGGCGGCGCGGACGCCTGAGCAGGCTAGCTGCCTGAGTCAGGCGCGTACGTTTTCTCGGGGTGTGAACTGACCTGAGCTGAACAACCAACGAGCACGTATCCGCCGGCGAGCGCCAACTGTTGGGACGGCGTATCGGTGGACCGCGCGGAGCTCTCGCGCTTGATAGGCGCGCGCGTGCTTGCGGACGCCGCCGCCCACCGGCCCGGCGGCACACCAGATTTATAAAAGTTCATCAAATTTAGGCGGCGTGGGTCTTTCGCCGCTACCAGCCGGGCCGCACGGGACACCTTGCATCGGTGCGGCGTCTCCGTCGATCACAGCCTCGCACCTCTTGCATGGCTAAGGCAAGAGCAGCTAAGAGGCCTAGACGCTAGCGCGTTGTGCGAGTGGCCCCCGGAATCTTCGGTGGACTTGGCGTCCACACGAGCGAGGTATACCCGGACATTGCGCAGCACTTCCTGGCTCCTGCAACAGAGGTCCCCGGTTCGCTACGTTTTTCGAGTTAGAAGATGAGTAGTTCTTCCTCCTCCACTCGAACGAGAATCATTTGCACCATAAATACATGATCCCTTGGTTATGTGGTTCATAAACTGGCTCCACGGGAATAATCCGTATTTGGCCCACACGCATGCAAATAATTGTCTCGGTAGCCTTTTGTTTCTGCAGTGTATGTTAAAACAGAGAGTAAATGCAAAAAAGGTTCATGAACTTGTTGAGATGAATTGATGGCACATATCTTACCTACTATCAAACCATGGCCATGCATGCCGTATAGCAACGCTTACAAATACTAGGTTTGTTGCACCGCGCAGCCTTAATTATCTATCAGTTCCAGACATGGATGCTGCCTTGTTATTCCGGTTCATAGAGCTGCTCCCTATCCTCTGCTGCGTGATCCTTTACTACCGTCACTTGCAATCAAAGAAGACTAGCAGTTTGGAGCCGACCGAATGGCCGGTCGTGGGGCATCTCCCCGGCTTGTTCGCCAACATCAACCATGTCCACGACTGGACTACCGGCGTCCTGGCCGGCGCGGGCGGCAACTTCCAAGCTCACGGAGGGTTGACTGGCTTGCGGTACTTCGTCACCTGCGACCCCTCCAACGTGCGGCACATCTTCACGTCCAACTTCGCCAACTACCCCAAAGGTGATGAGTTCGCCGCGATCTTCGATGTCCTCGGCGACGGCATCTTCAACGCCGACGGGGAGTCGTGGCGGCGCCAGCGGGTGAAGGCCCAGATGCTCATGGCCGGTCCCCGGTTCCGTGCCTTCTCCGCACGGTGCAGCCGCGACAAGGTGAAGGAGAGCCTCCTGCCTTTCCTTGCCCACGCCGCCGCCAACGAGGAGAGGCCGTGCGATCTGCACGACGTGTTCCTGAGGTTGACGTTCGACATGACCTGCATTCTCGTCTTCGGCGTCGACCCCGGGTGCCTGGCCACCACCGGCCTGCAGCCCACGGTCCCGTTCGCGCGCGCCATGGACGACGCGCTGGAGACGCTGTTCCTCCGGCACATCACCCCGATGGCGTGGTGGAAGCTGATGAGCAGGCTGGAGATCGGGCAGGAGAAGAAGATGGCGGCTGCTTGGAGGACGATTGACAGCTTCGTTGCGGCCACCGTCGCGAAACTCAGGGCCGACGACAAGATGAAGGAGGGCATCAGTAACTCCGCGGACTTGCTGTCATCCTTCATCTGCCACGAGGATGATGATGATAGTGCCAGCAGTAGTGACGACGACGTGTTCCTGCGGGACATGACGGTGAACCTCTTGCTCGCCGGCCGGGACACGACGGGCGCGGCGCTGTCGTGGTTCTTCTACCTCCTCGCCAAGAACCCGCGCGTCGAGCAGAAGCTACTGGACGAGCTCGCGCCCATCGCTTCAAAGAAGGTCGCCGAGGCCTCATATGACGATGGCATGGTGACCTTCGACGCGAGCGAGGTTGGCAACCTGGTGTACCTGCACGCCGCCCTGTCGGAGTGCCTGAGGCTGTACCCGTCCGTCCCGTTCGAGCACAAGGCGGTGGTCGCCGACGACGTGCTGCCGAGCGGACACGAGATGAAGGCGGGCGACAAGATCCTGGTGCTCAACTACTCCATGGGCCGGATGGAAGGCGTGTGGGGCAAGGACTGCATGGACTTCGTGCCCGAGCGGTGGATCTCCAAGGACGGGAAGAAGCTGCGCTACGAGCCGTCTTACAAGTTCATCTCCTTCAACGCCGGGCCGCGGACGTGCCTGGGCAAGGAGCTGGCGTTCGTGCAGATGAAGACCGCGGCGGCGGCCGTGCTGTGGAACTTCGCCGTCGAGCTCGTGCCGGGCCACGTCGTGGAGCCCAAGCTGTCCATCATACTTCACATGAAGAATGGGCTCGCTGTCAGTGTCAGGAGAAGGGACGCGTGTCACGGCTAGCTACGAACTACACTAGACTCTCTACGCCTTTCCAAGCTGTCCATTTCTATCGACGTAAATGTTTACATTTATTATTTGTTGAGGGTCTAATAAACTTTACTTCCCCCGTTCTCAATTATTTTACCCTCTAAATCAAATAAAAATAAGTTTTATAACTTGATCGTAGTGTATATTCCATCTTTACCCTACAATAACTCTACCTTAATTTTTTTTAGAATAATCATTAAAAAAATGAAGAGAGTGGAAGTGACTACTCGAAGGGTAAAATCGTGATATCACACCTTTCTTATATTTTATAAATATGTGTGGAAGATAAAGTAATTCAGAAAGGAGGAGTAAAATCTATCAAAGACAAGTAATTTTAAAAACCAATGTCAAGTCAGTGTCGAAAGCGACCTGCTGCATGAAATTGTATTTATGTGATATCTGATGAAAGGAGTCCGCACCAGTCCTTTTGATAACCACGCATACCAGCGAGCACCCTGCAGCTAATCAACGCGCGCTTTGTTAATCTACAAGCGGTAGCACCCTTGTTGGAGGTGCTTCGAGCTTGCACCGGCGGTGGGTGGGATAGCGGTTACACCCGTTTTTCGCGGTGGAATCTCGGAGCCGCGCGTGAGGCCGGACCGCCAACCGAGTGATGGCCTGACGGGGCACCTAGACAGGACTTGATTCGAAATATTTATTACTCATTAACTCATTTTTAAATTAATCAGTAAATATTTCGAATCAGAAAGAATCAATATATTTTTCTCCAAAATTACTGAAAAAAATATTCGTGTATAAGAAATTTCAGATATAATATTATGTCGATTGTTCAAATGTCGGACGCACAAAAATAGGAATTTCGCGTTCTGAAGACACGATTTCAAATGGCACGAAGGCCGACACGGCCCATGTAGATTGCTCCGCCCTCTCGGGCAAGCGCGGTGGGCTGGCCCATCCACAGTGGCAGCCCAGTCACGTAACCCCTGAATGGGCTGGCCCATAGTGCTTGCTTGTGATCTTCAGAACCTATGCTGTGCATGTGCGGAGATCAAACAACAATTCAAGCTCCAAGCGGAAGCCGGAAGGTATCCGATGGAGCTATCTCGCCACTGCTTTTCATGTGCCACGGTTGATTCATTCGCTTGTCTTGTCCTTATTACTAGCGCACTAACCACGAGTACTAAATTGCCTCCACGCGATGGGCATCATCAACTCACACTTCTGCATAATCTGAATTTAAAACAGGGTACTAAACGTCACCGACACTAGAGGCCCATGAGAATGAGATTCGGCCGCTACTGGACTGCTCAACACAACGGCCAAAACAGGCCATGCCTAAGTGTCTGTCTGTGACAAAGATACATGATCCGGCATCACGTTTCGGCAAAGCAACTGACAAGTCTGAACTGCAAGATGTAATTCTCTGTCTTCAAGAACTGAAGTATCCATGGCAGGCGCCAGCACGTCTTCGACCGACCGCGTCTCTGCCTCAGTAACCAACCAACCACCAATCCCAATCCAGAGCATTTTTTCTACCAGCAACAGAGCAACATGTCGTAACAGAACAGATTTGACACTGTCAGCGGAAGATGCTACAGCAGCAAGTTTTCCAACAAACATTCAGAAATACACGGCGTTCAACGAATAGCTTTAAATCAGTCAAAAGAGAACAGCTGCCCACCCAGCAAGGTTGACACAAATAAACCAATAGTTAACCAGTTGCTACCGAAGCCTAGAGTTAAGATCTGGTTTTAGAACGCATGAAACAAATGCCACAAAAAATGCAGTCTTAATCTGCTGCTCCTGCAACCCTTAACACAAGACTAGACACTTCCTGCCTAGACCTACAAGTATTTTCCTGTCGCGAAAAAAAAAATCCAAGAGAATCAATGTACTGCTAGAACCCTAATAAGCAGGAGAGGCAAAGGTGACAACCCAGAAGAGATCCTCCACCGTCAAATAAGTACTCGTGAGCCGAAACAGCCATCAGAACAGTTCCTTTTCCTGAACAGGTCGCCACCCTTTTCCTCTCATCATGGGGGGCAGCACCCTCACATGGCCAGAGGAAGAAGAGCCAAAAACAATCCCCTCTGTACTCCACTCACCACCTTGAAGAGACAAACACCCATAACACTATCAAAATGCACACCATGCCCCAATGCCTTTGTCCAGATGCCCCGTGCTCTCCAATCAGTAATCTGCAATCACAGGAAGAAATGCACACAGGTTTCGGTAACAAAGAACAGTGGAAAGATGGCAAAACAAGAAGCAGTGGCAGGTGCAGTCTGAGTAGCACAGGAAAACGATGGTGCTTCCTGTGCGCTCGTGTTTCCACAAACTCACCATCCTTCTTCTTGACCAGGCTCCTGGCGAAAAGTAAGCAGATGACTACGAAGCCCAGACCTACCGCTCCCCCAAGCACAATGGCTACCGTCTTTGCTGTCTGCTGTCCTGAGAAGCACAACGAGAACAGGAAGATCGATGGATCAAGCTAGGTGTACCTTGTCTAATATGCGAGCAATCATAGATTCATCTTTCCGGTAGATCCAGAAAGAAAGCCAGAAGCAAAAAGCATAAATCAGACATAAACAAGGAAACAATATGGAACTACATTAACCTACTGCTATATAGTCCCCACAAAAAGCATAAATCAGACATTTGGGCTCACGGAGGTTTCAGTTATGTACATACATCTCGTCATCTCCTATGCAGGACTAATGAGAACAAAAAACATGCAGACTACACTGAGCCTGGCATTATAAACAAGGGCATCAATGTCCATCAATCCGCAAATTAGTCAAACAAAATAGGAGCAAGATCACACCAAATCCCTATCAAAGTTCGACCTCGACATCTCTATCAAAAAAGATGCCCGCACAAGTCCTACCTACCTATAATCTGGACCACACAAGTGTTCGCAATCTACTCAATGAGCACTAATCTATACAAGTTTGCCCAAATAACCAGAAACCACCAAAGGAACAACCAAAAGGCACTCCACAGTCGCAATCAATCAATTCTGAAGCACTACTAAACAAATTCTGAAGCACTATAAACAAATAGAACTAGCAAGATCTCACCTACACAGTCGCACATAAAAAAAATCCACAAACATTAAATGGGCTTCAAAACCATAAACCAGAGAGAAACCCACTCAAAATGTGAAAATGGCTACATTAGAACCATGCTGGATTAGCCCTATTCCTCGAAACAACAATAGAATCGGAATGCTCGATGTAATGCAGCTTGCAGGCACATGACATAAATTAATTTGATAGAGTGAACAAAATAGGCAGGTGACGGAAGACGGAACTGACCTCCCAAGCCTCCGCCACGGGGCACGCCGTGGGGGTAGTAGCTGTAGCTAATGTAGCACTTGTCAAGGTAGACCTGGCCGGAGGGCGCGCCGCCGCACTCGACCTCGACGTGCTGCACGGCCTGGGTGACGCACTGGCTGCAGTCCGCCGTGGAGAGGTCGCCCTCGCACTGCGCCATTGCGTAGACGGCCTGGTAGCTGGTGGCGACGAAGCCGCCGGAGCTGGTGGCGACGCCGCTCTCGAGCTGCGCGAAGGCGGTGTCCCGGCGCACCTCGAAGTCGCCGCCGCCGCCGCCGCCCGTGCCGCAGGTCTTGAAGAGCATCTGGACGCCGGAGACCTGGGGGAACCCGGAGACCTCGTAGAGCGCGAGGCAGCCGGCGAGCTGGACCCGCGCGGCGACGGAGGCGCCGCAGACGTCGGACCAGGCGGACGTGGCGCGGGAGACGCAGGAGGCGCAGTCGGAGCCGGAGAGGTCCCCGCGGCACTGGAAGAGGCCGAAGACGGAGGCGGAGGGGGACGTGGAGGAGGTCTTGAGGAACTTGGCGGAGGAGGACTGGGCGGAGAGCGTCGACGAGAGCGCGGCGACGGTCGGGGGCACCGCGCCGCCCGGGAAGGACTGGTTGGCGCAGCCCTTGTAGATGAGCGCGTAGATGTCGGCGCACGACACGAGCAGCGGCGCGTGGAGGTGGAAGAAGAAGGCCGCGAGGAGGAGAAACCGGCGAGGTCTGTGAATGCCCATCTCCTCGCCAAGCCGTCGGGATCTCTCGGGCTCGCGTTCCCCTGCAGCCCGCACCCTTCTCCTTCTGGTCGAGGTGGAGTGCGTGTCGTGCGCTCCTTCTGCTCCAGTTGCCTGCTTGGGCTTGCCTCCACTGGCGCTCTCTCGCTCACCGTCAGGTCAGGTGCCTTGTTTTTCCCCTCTTCCTCCCCACCTCGGATTCTTGCAGGACTTGTTTTGGCTGACCATGTTAATGTCACTGTACAATGGTAGCTGGAACACTCGCTTCTAGTGTTTGCGTAAATCTAGAAAAATGTGTTGTAACCGACGCAGCCTATTTATTTAGTATTCCGTATTTTCGAATAAAAGAAGATGGGTGTGTTTGTGCGATTGTCCGTGGTGTTCTTTATGCCGTACTTGTAGTGGAGGTTTTGTACCAGCACACGGTGCACCCGCCAGATGTGAATGCAGATGTAGGAGCACTTGGCGCGTCGATCTACTACCCCATGCAAATCACTTTGACAGTTTCTGAGATCACATCGATAACAAACATCCTAATTAAACATGATGTCCAACAACCGAGTATTTAGGAGTTCCCGATATCTAACGGTCATCTGTTTGAGTTATCTGAGTTGAACACTAAATTTTAAGGAAAAGATAAGACTATATGGTTTAGTCAAAGTTTCATTATGTTGTCTGCATTGCTATTTCGGGCCACAGACGATCCATGCTCTTTCCCAAACGTCCTTGTTTTCTCTACTCTCTCGCAACGTTCTTACTTTGCCCACCCAAGATCTCGTTGTGGAGACTCGCAGCTTCAGATTCTCATATACCGGCAGCAGGGAGTGCTTCGGTTTGCCGAGAGGAGGAATGAGAATATCAAAGATCCCGTGTTCCCCTCCCGTTTGTTTGACCTGCCTAATGGGGCCTTTGACCCTGCAGTCATACATGCGCAAATGCATGCTGCATCCGCAGCAGGGTCTCAGACTGTGTTGCTGCCGTGGTGCATGCGCCTTTACAATGTAGCGCTTGTTTGTTTCTGCTATAAAAGGATTTCGTTTCAGATAAAATCACAAGTCAAAGCACAACGTTGCAGTTTTTACAAAAACACCGGCATAATGTCTGAACTAAGCATAATAACATAAATCGCCAGGAAAAGGATACCTTACTGGACAGAACGGTTGCTCGGACCTCAGTGGTCGCACTGAGTTTAGTACCACACAGTATTTCACCCTGCGGAATAACTTGCTCGGTCGGTCTTGGTCACAAGGCCTGGTGATCACGCCCACAAAAGCAGTTTTCCAGTGCCGTCCCTGCCTTCCTTTCACTACTTGTTCACCTTTGAGCAAAGTGAAAAGAACAGATGAATCAAAGCACGAAACTTCCTCTCCCTTTGATCTCGCCTTTCCCCTTTCCGTGATTGCTTCTCACCAGGTGCAAGCAAGGCCCTTTCACTTTAGACATAGATCTACATCAGAATGTCATGCGTTTCCTCCTTGGCTAATCGCCTTTCCTTCACCTTTTTATACCACTACTGTGCTAGTACGAGTCAAGTTAACCAGGCTAAGAAACAAGAGGGAACACAGCTTTTCAGTTGGCATGCAGGGTTGAGGGTTAGGACATTTGGGGCTTCCTTTTGGCCATGAAATTTCCATGGCCCCGTGGTAGTAACCTACAGTGCACGTTTATATATAAGTCTACCTTGCTTTCCACTCGCCATTATCATTGTACTTTTCGGCCCTTTTCTTTTGCCTAGATGAGTGCAACGGTGGCTGCCATCCCAGTCCTAGTGGGACAACATTCCCACACAATTCCAGGGTCCTCGGTATGGGTGTGTGTCTGAGCAATGCTGTCAGATGACCATAATCCCAACATAATGAAACGAGGCTACATCTGCTAATGATTTCAGCTAAGATCGTGTCTGTCTCCGGACACTGCAGCAATACCAAATTAAGATGTTTAATACTCCCTGTCTATGATATGGTCAACTACAGCATTAAGTTCGCACAAATTACCTGTATGTGGGCGGCGAGGGCGCTGACGGAGTCCAACAGGTCAGAGTCCACAGACCACGAGTGGGCAATAGCGGAGTGCAGATGCAGAGTCCCAGTAATGATTTGTTCAGCAGTTCTCAGGCATGGGACCCACGCCACAGCGCGCCTGGCAGGCTTCAGGATTCGTTCATCACTGAAACATGGAAGGAGCGAACGAGTAGGTGAAAAGCGAGGAGAGCATTACCTCTGCCTGCTGCATTGCCCGTTTCAGCCTCCTCGGGATAAAAGATTCACCCGCGCGCCATGCTTCGCCTCCGGAGAGGAGGAAAGAAGAGGGCAGTGAGGTCGATTGTTGACAAGACCCATGTCCTGATAAAAAAATCCTTTCAATGTTCAACAGTACATTGGTCCCTTTCAATAGGATTCTTAGTCTGACAGAGACTTGAAAACGCCGCTCACGGCAACGGGCGCAGATGTGTATGACTGCTTTTGCAGGGCAGTTGCAACGGAAATTTGATCTGATCGAAGATTCGCTCTGCACCTCTGTTGTTGTTACTCACTGGTCGAGAACCTCTGGTTTGCAAATGACGAAAAGAAGCCCAGGTTGCCCTGAGTAATCTTCACAATCTTGAAACAAGTGTTCTCGCATGAATGAGGGATGAATGACTTGTAAAAAACGAAGTAAAATGCTGCGATAAATAATCTTTTAAAAAATAAAGAACTATTTTCATGCTAAAAGCTTTTTTGAAGGCATAACAGCTGCATGATAATTCTAGTTTCATTTCATTTTTGAGTTACGACCTAGATATGCTATTGGAGAGTATTGTTCAGTTACTGTAGTGAGTGCCTTGGATCAACCCACAGAACTCTGGTTAAAAGAAGAAAACACTGGTGTTGTCCAAAAGAAGTTGATAACATACCAGACCCCATTCATGTTCCGTAGATTCCTTCATCAAAACTCGTTTCCCAAAAAAATATTCCTGTGTGGCGTTGCAGCTTGGATGGATAGTGGTACAAAAGATAAGAAGGTTACAATGTGGTTCTTGAGATCTAATCATACCAGTTTTTCTGTTTGGCAACAATTCCCAAGTCTTGAATAATAAGTATCCACTTGTCCTGGTCACACACATGGACAGAAAAGGAACCGTAAGTACAAATTCTCTTGGTTTCTTTGTTGCACAGGCTCGCAATAAGACAAGGACCGTATATGCAAGCATTAAAAATTTCAACTGTAATAACATCATCTCATTTGTCCTTGATGACAGAATTTAACAGAAGGGAGAACATTGAAGCTTTCAAACTCAGACATGATAAATGAAAATGCAACATAGAGTGAATGACATATCCTCTTATCAATAACAAGAAAACAACACTCATTTATCCAAAGCAAAAATAAATTCTCGTAATAACGATACAGATCAGGATAACATTAACACTACTTTGCAAGACCAAACTCTATAACTTCTCTGAATGATACAATTTATAAATCAAAGTATGGATACTGGCGCAGTCTCATGATAAAATGGATAGCACACATCATTAGCTACCTTCATCCTTCAAAAGCCAGTGCTCAAATTTTCAAATCTATAGGGCAAAAAATGCAGTAAATGTATCCTATTTTCCAGTGAAGAATAGCACTGGGGTGCATAGTTTTTAAAAAAGAAAAAGGCACCGAGTGCACCACGACAAGTTCAAGAGAACAAGTGAAGGAATAGAAACAGCAAGCTCACTGAGAATAAACTATTAATTCATCTCAATGAATGGAAGGATACAGAAATGGATAAACAATTAAGGACAATGCATTTATGTATAATAAGCTGCACAACAAGAAGTTCAAATTAGAGGATTACTGAAAATGAGAAAATTATTTGCATGCCAAATTTTCAATGTTACACTGAAGGTGGATGCTACCTTATAGACCTTTGAACTGATTAGTGGTAATGAGCACAAACATCTATATTTTGCCTTAATAATTAGTCAATATAGGCATATTCCAAGTTTCATGGCAGGATTACAGGTTTACTGCTGAAAAACTCAGTACGTAGAAAATCCAACCAAGAATATAAAGGGAGAGAAACCAAAATCTCACATGTTTCAGGGGCACAAGTTTTGTGACGTGGAGTTCATTGCTTTTAAAAGTCATCAAATGGAAACCTACAGAAAAAATCAGGAGAATTTGTACTTTTGGGGAGTAGGAGCTCTGGCATACCAGCCCCAAGAAAAGAACTAGTAACTATTAAACCCGATGGAACTGGGGCAACCGAAAAGACCCAAAACCGAACTCTCAAAACTGAGTCGACAAGCAGAATAGCTCCTCATGGTGATTGCTCTTAAAGACACTGTCATCCTGACACGTTTCATAAGTCACAAATAAATTCACTGTTTTCTTCAGAGTTTAGACCATGTCTGGACGGATGCAACCTATGGTAGCCAGCAGATCAGCACAAGAAAATTTCCCAAGAACACCTTGAAGTAATTTCTTCCAGACTGAAATTGTACTGTGATGGTTTATTTAAATGGATTCACTTGAATCTAGCATCACAGTCTATCCTCAGAATTTAAGGATGTCACCAGTAGTCCCTACAACTGCAAACACCTTTCTTAATTGTATGGTATCTATTAACATCTCTAACCACAATTACTCTGTCAATCACAATGCTAGCATACTTGAAGAATTCATGACAATGAGCACATATCCTGAGGTTCTTAACTATCCTTAACGCCTTTCCTGATGGCACGGCACCACTGATCAACCCATATGCAAGGGCCAACCTCTCACTATGATGCCATAAACCCTCGTCTGCCTCCTTATACCCCAATTTCTCCACCTGTTGAATTAATTCATTCAACTTGATGTATATTTCAGTTAGCTGCTCATGCCTTCTCTCATTTGCTACAAACACATGAACCTGTCCTCTAACCTCAATCCAACTCCGACCACCTTCCTTCCTGACACCCCGATCCCGCATCGCAGTCCATGCCTTGGCCATCTCATCCATTTTCCCAGCTGCTGAGTAGGCATTGGCAAGCAAGACGTAGGCTGAGTCATCAGTGGGATCAATCTCCAAGAGTCTCTGCCCCATGGCTTCTGCCATATCGACCTTGCGGTGAACCACACAGCCCACTAGAAGTGTCCGCCATACTGCTGCATCTGGCTTGCATGGCATTGTACATGCTACACTGTTTGCTTCCTCAAGACGTCCCACCCGTGCCATTGCACCCACCACACAAGTATAATGCTCAAGGCCAGGCTTCACATTGTACTTGGACCACATTTCTTCTAACCAAAACTCAGCCTCAGTTGCTGCTCCCGCATTGCTACATGCAGTGAGAACAGCGAGGAATGTTAACCCATCAGGTGTGAATCCCATCTCCGCCATCTGATGAAACAACCCGACGACAACTTGGACATCTCCCTGCTGAGCGTGTGCAGCCAGCACAGCATTCCACGTGATCAAGTTTCGGTTACCGCCCAACTCCTCAAACACCTTCCCTGCATCATCCACAACTCCAGCCTTCCCATAAGCATCCACCAGGGCAGTCCCGACAAACACATTTCTATCATGCCCAACAACCACGGCATGAGCGTGAATCCCCCAAGTCTGCTCCAGAGCAGCAAGCCCAGCAGCTGCCCGGAGAGCACCAGACAGTGCGTACATAGTCGAATCAACACCATGGGAGTGCATACTGGCGAATACAGAGAGAGATTCTTCGTAACAGACATTCTGCGCGAGCCCAACAATTGTGGAGGAGTAGCAGACGATGTCCCGGTTTGCAACGGGGATTTCTTCGAACAGGTGGCGGGCTGCCACAGGGGACCGGGATCGAGAGTACAGAGTAATAAGACAGGAGGCGGAGAAGGGGGACGAGGAGAGTGAGAGCTTGAAGGCTAGGGCGTGCAACTGGGGCGCGAGGGAGGGCGGCATGGAGCGGAGGAGGGAGGAGAGCGGACCATCGGCGAGGATGGCCGGTGACGTGCCGAGAACGCGGCGGAGGAGCGGCAGCGCGGAGGACGAGGAGTACGAGGAGACGGAGGAGAGGTAGGAGGTGAACGAGGCGGCGTTGGGGCGGAAGGGGAGGCGGGAGAGGAGGGGCTCCGAGCACGACGGCGGGTAGCGGGAGAGGAGGAGGTTGTAGGCGGCGCGGGAGGTCGACGCGGTTTTGACGAGGACCGCGTGGAGGACGGCCGGGTCGCCTCCCGCCGTGGCCGCCGCGGAGGCCGCAGCCTCGAGGGACGCGGCCGCGGTGCGCATGGGTGGAGCGTGCGCAAACTGCGGCGAGCTACAGCCTGCTGCGGGCGGCGTCGGCTGTTTCGGGCAGATTTTGGAGTGGCGGGGAACCGGAGGGAGAGGGAAGGAGGCGCCCGGTCTTGATAAGTCGGGCTGATCAAGGCCTGGCGTGCTTTACCGGTAGGCCCATTTGAAGCTTTGTGCAGAAGCCTTTGGGCCTAATAACAGGTAGGCCAGACTGTGTGGCTTTGAATGGTCTTTCCAATGTTTCTGGCCCGCTATATGGGTGAGTTTCGGCCCTGTTAATATTTTATTTTATTTTATTAAAAAAACACGTTTTTAAATTTGCAAAAATCATCTCGTCTTCCCTTTTTATTTGCTCGCGTCCAATGGATCTCCTAAGTACTCCCTCCGTTTCGAAATAATTGTCACCGGTTAGTTTAAAAATATATTGTCGGAGTGACAATTATTTTGAAACGGAGGGAATATACTTTTTCTAATAAAGGATATCCTAAATATACACTTACATAAGAAAAAGAATCGATGACGTGGACGAAAGCATCGATGATAGGGATTGCCAGCTCACAGACACATCACGAACGGAAATCACTAGCCGCAAAGAGAAGGAACGCGGCCCGACGCAAAAAAGATCACGTGAGTCGCCCGTCGCCCGTCGCCCGCACCGCACGGCGGCTTCCAAAGCGCAAGAAAACAACACGGGACCGAGCCGGAAAGCCGGCGAGCCCGTCCAATCCCGCGTCCGCCCCACACGGCCACATCACCGTGTAGGTGTAGGCCAGGCCCAGCCCAACGCGCGCTCCTCCACCGTTGGCGCGGCCGTGGAGCATGCCGGCCGACGGCGACTCTGCATAACCCGACGCCACACACATGTTCACTGTGCACGTAAGCAATGGCAGTACTCCAAGCGGTTGGTACGTATATGCCTTTAAAGTAAGCAAGGCACGACACTCGGCAGCACCTCACCTCTGTAACCTAAAATATCTGAGGGGACGCACTGACCTGTGAGGTTCGTCACTTCATCAGTGCTGCTGCTGCGGGAGTCCGTGTCCTGCGATAGCCAAGATGCTGGTGAGGAGCGCATCCACGCCGATCCTCGGCGCGCTCCACCCGTCCGGCTGCCACTCGCCGGCGGTCTCCTCCCCGGCCATCCACTTCCCGGATTCACCGGCATCCGCGTACCACCCGCCGGCCATCTCCTGCCATCTGTCTGGCGCTGGCGGCGGCTCCGACCACGAGCGTCGTTTGCGCGGCCACGGCGCGGGCGGCATGCGCCGCACCAGCTCGGAGGGGAACCTCGACTCTCTCGCCGGCCGCGGGGACGACCACCACCTCCTCCCGCCGTCCGGTAAGCGCGCCCGGCCGGCGCCGCTCGAGACGATCCAGTCGTTCGCGAATCGCAACGCCTCCACCGACGAGGAGGACGCGTACGCAGAGGACCGGGAGCTGAGGTCTGGGCAGTTCAGCTTCGTCGGTAGCAGCACGTACTCCCAGCAGCAGCACCCGCTGTTCCTGGCCAGGGGCCTCGGGATCGACCGGCTCGGCTCCGGCCTGCTGGGCGCTGACGACGGCGGAGGCGGCATCGGTGGCGGCGGCGGTAGTCACTTGGTGACATCTGGTGGTAACGGTGGGGACCACTCCGGGATCGAGATGCATTACAAGAAGATGATCGAGGACGACCCTTGCAACGGCCTCTTCTTAAGGAACTACGCGCAGTTTCTGTACCAGGTTAGCAGCACACGCTCATCCCGGCACGTTCTTCTGAAGCAACATTGTTCTGACGGCATCTGTGTGCATTCACTTCAGGTGAAGGGCGATTACAGGAGGGCGGAGGAATACTATTCCCGAGCGATACTGGCCGACCCAAACGACGGCGAGCTCCTGTCGGAGTACGCCAAGCTGGTCTGGGACGTGCACCGAGACGAAGAGCGCGCCTCCAGCTACTTTGAACAGGCTGCCAAGGCTTCCCCGCACAACAGGTGCGTGTTTATTACTGTACCTTCAAATCCATGCATACAGTTTCTACTGATTCCAGCGCATGATGAACTCTGATCGCCTGTTCGATCCGTCGGCGTATATATGCAGCCATGTCCTTGCCGCGCACGCCGCGTTCCTGTGGGACACGGACGGCGGCGGCGGGCCTGAAGAATGCAGCAGCGACGCGCTGGGCGGCTACGCAGGGTTCGCTCCGGCTCATTCGTCTCTGGCTTCGGCAACAACCTGAACAGCGTTCCCCTTGTCTTTCAAGCTTAACATGCCATACAGTCTGTGTTCGTTTCAGTAGCTTCCCAATATCTTAATAAATTCTACTACTACCTCTGTTCTAAAATAATTATCGTTTCACAATCAACAGAACTAGAAATGAACCGGTGAAGGTTGTCCAAAAGACAAATTAATTCAACCCGAGGGAGTAGTTCATAGGCTGGTGTAGCCTGTGTGTAATGTTTTTAGTTTCGACAATGATGAGCAAGCGGATTCCCCTTTCTGAACGCTTCAGACCTTCATTGTGATCAGAATACGCTCAAGTAATATACTCTTCTCTAAATATTTGTAGCTTTGTAGTTTATTTTTAAACTACAAAACGACAAGTATTCGAGAACGGAGAGAGTACAGAGCAAGCCAGTTGTTTGTGTATAGAGCAGAGCTTAGCTGCGCCAGTCAGAATGACGTACAGCCACGGTTATCATTAATTTACAGCCATGGTTATCATTGTACGGTACAGTTGTACAGACAACTTCGTTGTGTCGTGCTGTGTTCCCAGCATGGTGACACGTATGACACATTGACACACGGTGGTTCAAGCTCAAATGAACTTGTTCAACTCATATCGCAGAGAAGAAACTGTGAACCGTTTGGGTCTAGCATGTACGGCTTATCTATATATATATAAATATGTACCTAGACCTTATGATTAATCAAGTAATTCATTCTATCATGGTATCATTAGCTAAACCCTAATCCCCACCCTAACCCTAGCCGTCGCCGCCCCCCCCCCCCCCCCCCATAGCCGGCACCCTCCCCTGCGCCGCCGCTACCGCCGCCGCCGGCGAGGCCGCCCCCTCCCTGGCCGCCGGCGCCGGCGTTCCCCCCCCCCCCCCCCCCCCCCCCCCCCGCCGCTGCAGCCGCCGGCAGCCGCCTCCTGGCCGCCCCCCTCCACAACACGGCCGGCGCCCTCCACGCCGCCGACGGCCCCCTCCTGGCCGCCCCTCTTCTCCCCATAGCCGGCGCCCCCCACGCCGCTGCCGCTGCCGCCGCCGCCGCCGCCGCAGCCGCACCTCCCCTGGCCGCCGGCGCTGGTGCCCCCCACGCCGCCGCCGGGGCCGCACCTCCCCTGGCCGCCGGCATCCCCCTCCTGGCCGCCGGCGCGGCCCTGACCCAGCCGCTGCCGGCCGCCTCCCCTCCCTGGGCCGGCGCGCCCCTCGCCGGCGCCGTCCCCTCCCTGGCCGGCTCCCTCCCCTGCGCCGGTACGCCTGCCACCGGTCCTGCAGCGGGCGCGCCCCTCATCGCCATGACCTGGCCTGCGTACGGCGATGCGACTGGTCCCTCCGCCGACGGACCACTTGCCGTCGCCTTCATGACGGGCTCCGGACCTGCTGTTGGCACTGCTATTGCTCCGGCCGCGGACACCTCCAGTGTCTTCGCGGCTCTGGCTGCCTCTCGCGATTGCGAGCGGGCACCCGCTCTTGCCTTAGAGCAGGAGCGCGCCTCGGCGGCTGCTCTCTCGCACCAGATCCAGGAGAGCGCTCACCGACCGCCGGGCGCGACGTACGAGCCCACCTTGGACACCGGTGTGCACTTCGCATACTCGGCGTCGCTCACCGCCGCCCTACACGCCCAGGCGGCTGGAGTTCAGAACATTCGGAAACTAGTGCTGACTGTTCTGAGTTGTACCTCTACCACCTACGCCCGCTGGCGTAACGAGTTCCTCCTCACGTTACGGCGGTACCAGCTTGCGGACCACGTCCAGCAAGACGACGCCCCGTGGGATGACTCTTGGATCAGCATGGACAGTCTGGTCCTTGCCTGGATCCTTGGCACTCTCGCCGATGATCTGTACAAGCTTGTCGGACAGCGCGGTGGGGGGACCGCGCGCCAGGCTTGGCAGATACTGGAGCACCACTTCTTGGGGAACCATGCGACTCGGGCTCTTCACATTAACGCACGGTTCCAAACTACAGTGCAGGGTGACCGCTCCATCTCAGCCTACTGTGGAGAGATGAAGGGCATGGCTGACTCCCTGCGCGACCTTGGCGAGTCGGTCGCTGACAGCACTCTAGTTCTTCGGGTCCTTCACGGCCTGAACGAGCGCTTCAGCCATCTTCGCTTCTGGCTTCTCCGTATGGAGCCGCCACCGACCTTCGAGAAGTTCTGGTCTGACCTTGAGCTTGAGGAGATCACGGCGGGTGGGTCTGCTACCTCTGGGTCTGCCACAGCCTTCTATGGCTCCGGGCAGCCCTCACGCCCACCGTCTTCTGGGGGACCACTACCGCGACCACATACTCCACCTACCGCCCCGGGTGCCTCTGCTGGCTCTGGGGGTGGTGCTCGTCGACGTCGCGGCGGAAGGCGCACAGGACGAGGTGCTGGCGGCACTCCTACGTCCACTGCTCCTACTGGTGGTAGTACTGGTGGCACTGGTCAGGGAGGTGCGCCCTGGCCCACACCGTACAACCCGTGGACTGGCCAGATCTCTATGTGGCCTGGACCGTCTCCGGGTCTTCTTGGGGCGCCACCGACTTCCTCCACTCCGCGCCAGCCACGTCCTCCGGCTGCGTACGTAGCCCATCCGGGCTATGGTGGACCTGGTCGCCCTGTGGCTGGATCGCCCACTCCAGCCTACGGCGGTGCTTCCTACCCCGCTGGGTACTCGGAGCCACCAGCACCTCTCCAGGAGCCGCCCATGTGGTGGGACCGTCAGGACTTGGCGTCTTCCTTCAGCACCATGCACCTTACACCACCGACTACTGATTGGGTGGCTGATTCTGGCGCCTCCTACCACACCACCCCAGATGCTGGTATTCTCTCCTCTACCCACACACCTCATCCGTCGTTTCCTTCATCGATCGTTGTTGGAAATGGATCCGTTCTTCCAATCACCTCAGTAGGTGACTCAGTTTCTCCGGGTTCATTCCATCTTAATAATGTTCTTGTTGCTCCAGACATTATTCAAAATTTGCTTTCCATTCGTCGTTTCACCACTGATAATAATATTTCTATTGAGTTTGATCCTTTTGGTTTGTCTGTGAAGGATCTTTCCACCCGGCGTCTTCTTCTTCGATGTGATAGTCCGGGGCCCTTGTACACTCTTCGACTTCCTTCTTCCGCTGCGTCTTCGTCTTTTGCTCTGGCTACGACAGCTTCGTCCGCTACTTGGCACCGTCGGCTTGGTCACTCTGGCGCTGATGCTATGTCGAAGTTGTCTAGTAGTTCAGTTATCTCGTGTACTAGGGGCACACATGAGTCATTGTGTCACGCTTGTCAGCTTGTTCGCCATGTTAGGCTTCCCTTTACCACTTTTGTGTCTCATGTGCAACATATTTTTGATCTTATCCATTGCGATTTGTGGACATCTCCTGTTATCAGTGTCTCGGGTTTTAAATATTATTTGGTGGTACTTGATGATTTCTCACATTTCTCTTGGACTTTTCCATTACGTCTGAAATCTGAGACATTTGATACTCTTTCTCACTTCTTCACTTGGGTTTCCACACAGTTTGGACGTACTGTTCGTGCTCTCCAGTGTGACAACAGACGAGAGTTTGACAACTCGCGACTCCGTGACTTTCTCCTTACACATGGCACACAGCTACGCATGTCTTGCCCATACACATCTCCTCGGAATGGCAAGGCTGAGCGCATTCTTCGCACCACTAATGATGTCATGCGTTCCTTGATGTTTCAGGCATCCATCCCCGCTCGCTACTGGGTAGAGGCACTTCACACTGCCACCTTCCTCCTTAATCGCCTTCCTACCAAGGCGATTCGGGCACCGACTCCTTTCTTTGCCCTGTATGGCACTACCCCTCTCTACGACTACCTCCGCGTCTTCGGGTGCGCCTGCTACTCTAATCTTTCCGCCACTGTTCCACATAAGCTTGCGCCCCGCTCTACTAGGTGTGTATTTCTTGGGTACTCCCTTGAGCATAAGAGATACTGGTGCCTCGACCTCTCTACCCACCGCATTTTGATCTCTCGGCACGTCGTCTTCGACGAGTCATCCTTCCCCTTTTCTTCCTCCACCTCTGGTTCAGCTGCAGAGCTGGACTCGCTTTTTTCTACTGACACCGAGGCTGCTCCACCACAGCTGCCTTGGCCTTTTTTTGCAGGTACATCACCCACCAGTTCCCAGGTGGCTCCCACGACGTCGCCAGCTGTACCTTATGCAGCACCGACACCTGTGGTGACTCCGGCTGTGCCTCCTACAGCCACGACTCGGCGGTTCACTAACCCTGCTCTCGTCTACCAGCGACGAGTGCGGGTTGGTGCCCAGGCTCCGTCGACCCTGGGGACGAGTGCCGCACCATGTGTGGCACCGACGTCTCCTGCTGCGCCACGCGCGGCCCCGGCGTCTCCGACCTCGTCTCCTGCACCACATGAGGTCTCGGCGCCTTCTACAGCTGCGCCACACGCGGCAATAGTGTCTCCGACCTCGACTCCTGCGGCACACGAGGTCCCTACGTCCCCTACGGCTGCGCCACGCGCGGCCCCAGCGTCTCCGGCCTCGACTCCCGCGCCACGCGCGGCCCCGGCGACCCCTACAGCTGCGCCACGCGCGGCCTCGGTATCTCCGGCCTCGACTCCTGCGCTGTACGGGGACCCGACGACTACTCCGGCTCCCACGTCCCCCGCTGCGCCACGCGCGGCCCCTGTTCTACGGTTCGAGGCAGCCCGTGGTTTCTCGCTCCAGCGCTGAGGCGGAGTACTGCGCCGTGGCTAACGGCGTAGCAGAGGCGTCTTGGCTCCAGCAGTTACTTCAGGAGCTCCACTCTCCTGTCGCCCGGAGCACGTTGGTCTACTGTGATAATGTCAGCGCCGTTTACCTCTCCACCAATCCCGTTCAGCACCAGCGCACGAAACATGTGGAGATTGATCTTCACTTTGTTCGTGAGCGGGTTGCACGCGGTGAGGTTCGAGTTCTCCACGTGCCGACGACGTCACAGTTTGCCGATATCTTCACGAAGGGACTCCCGTCGACTTTGTTTTCTGAGTTTCGGTCCAGTCTCAACATCTGTTGTGCTAGATGTTGGGACTGCGGGGGGTGTTGGACTGTGTTTGGGCCTAGCCTGTACGACCTATCTATGTATCTATAAATATGTACCTAGACTCTATGATTAATCAAGTAATTCATTCTATCAGAAACGATGCTGACAATCTCACGGCCCCGTACTAATGATTCTCCAAGTTAACATTATGCGTGAAATAACAAATACATAGCCGGATATAAAACTGGTCCAAATGAAGTGGCACGCACATACACAAAACCCACCATAAAAATAAACGGACAACTCAAAATTTAAGGCTGTTCGTCATTAATCGGAGCGTCCAATTCTGAAGCAAACATCTTCATACAAAAAGGGATAAAGTTGCAACTCAGTTTTGTTCTAAGCATATACTCACTCCGTCTCGGAAAGTTTATCGTTTTGTAGTTCATTTTTAAACTACAAAGCGACAAACTTTCCGAGATGAAGTGAGTACTATTCGGCATACAGCATGTGTCTGAAAGTTCAAAAGGCAGAAACTTATTTGTCAAACTTTATTGCTGCGTCCAAGAGAAGGTTTCAGGTAGGAACTGATACAAAGAAAGCAGCGATGCTTCCTAAATAATAGCAGATGATTTTACCTTTTTCCTGGTGAAATAAAAACTGGAAGTTCGTAGATGGAACTGGACGATTATTGACATTAATCCAGAAAATTCTGCTCTGGATTAGCGAAACTGACAAACTCAGAGGTCTTTAACAATTTCAATGCCCATGGAATTAGCCGTTCCAATGATGGATTTGCATAAGGCCTCAACTGACATGTGCTTGCAGAATGGATCAGCCTGCTTCACTTTTGCAATCTCATACACGTGGCGAAGTGTGAGAGAGGACACCATGTTGTGGCCCGGGCGAGCGCTGGCAGTCGCGATGCCTGCGGCTTTTTTCAGAAACCATGAAACAGAGGGCGACTTGACAACAAACTCAAAGGTTTTGTCCTTGTAGGCAGTCACGGTAACTCGCATTGGAGTCTCTGCCTTGTACTTCTGCGTCCTGGCGTTGAAATCTTTGTAAAACGCCATCATATTAAGCCCATGGAAACCCAGAGCCGAACTAACCGGTGGTCCAGGACGTGCAGTACCAGCAGGAACTATAAAACGCATTGTTGTTAGAACTGGTTTTCTTGCTGCTCCACTTTTGAGAGTTGCCATGGCCATGTTACTGCTTCAGCAAATCTGCACTCTGCAGTGAAGTTGGTACCATCAGAAATTCAGCATAGCAGATTTGCAATAATCATAGCATCAAATTACACAAAGTAATTCAAAAAGAGCAGAAACTACGACCCTTCAATGAAGCGCATATGTTCACATAAAGGGATTCTGAAAGAATTCAGTGTGCTGGTCCATTTTCTTGCATGCAGCAGTGTTCACATAAAGCAGGATATTCACCACGAAGGTACATGATGCCACGAAAACTTCCAGCCATCTCAAATTTCATTAATTACCACGAAGGCAAGATACAGCTACAGGTAAGGTAAGAAATGAAGGCACACATATCATGAGGAACACCGGGAATATGTGAGAACTCTAAACCTCGTCGGGCTCAATTCTATAATAACGCCTGCTCAGAAGCAATTCCATATCCTGTTCGTATTCAAGAGGACTAGGCATGTTATAGGCTTGACCAAAAATAAAAAACAACTAGGACGTGCTAAAAACAATACCATACAACATGCATTATGGGACCCCGGCAAAGCAAGGGTAACACTCAAGATTTCATGGGAGGCCAGTGTTTAGGCATGATAGTCGCATACCAAGGGAGTAATCACTACAGAGTAGATCAGTGAGCAGGGGAAGGGGCATTGGGGTTTAGTTAAACCCCTAGAAAATTAGGGGCGAGACGAGAGAAACTTGTACGGTTCCGTTAGAAATTCAGCAGGCGCACGCAATCCGCAACTATCTAGATCAATGGAGAATGATACATTACACGACAAATGGATTTGAGGGGTGTCAGCAAGAAAGGAATTCGCCAGAAGAGATTCGACCAGGTTAGGATGGATCTCCCACTCCACACCACGCGATCGACGACGAGGGCAGGAAGCGCGGCGCGGTTGAGTTGAGGCGGGGTGGTGCCTCGATCTGGACGTAGCCGTGCGCGGGGGCGGCGGAGAGAGAGAGAAGAGGCCGATGTACGGCAGCGCGGTCGTCGATCCAGCATCTAACGGTGAATTCCTCCATGGTTCCTTCGTGCCCCTACATGAGGCCCAAAGCATTAACAACCCGGCCCAATTTGTTGCGAGCTCGCCGGTTCCAGTCTCCACGTTGCCGAACGCTTCGCCAAAAGCTTGCAACTGACGCGCGGATGCGGACACCGTATCTGGAAGACCAGTCTCGCTCACCGCCGAAATTATATATTTGCATATTTAGTGTTCAAAACTATAATTTCGGTAATATTATGGATTTTGATATTATTTTTGTGAATCTCAAATAAAATAATTTATTTTAGAAACTCTCTATTTCCGCTCTCTTGCGTTGGAAGGAACTAGCCATGAGACTCCTCCGAAGCGTTTGATCAAATAACGCGCTCACGCCTCTGGGCTGCGGCGACGGATCGAGTGGCCGGGCGTACGAGACGACCCAAATAATTTTTGGGCTCCACATCCTCCGCATTATTTTATATTAGTCTACACCACTGCTTATGCATTAATGCAGAGAATTTCAATCTCCGAGGGCAAGGGGCTTTCCCTTTTTACGTGCTACCAATTTATGTCGTTCATAGAAGTATCCAAGAATTCTAGATGGTGGTTGTCGAAGGTCGTAAACGACACTTCCCGCGGACCTGCTTAGAGAGCAGCCCGCGAAGGTTCTTTAGATTCACGAGGGCTAGTCCCCGAAGATCGAACACAGCAGAATGATGAACACAGAGGATTTACGTGGTTCGGGCTGCCGGAGCGTAATACCCTACGTCCACGGGAGTGTTGTGTATTGCCTTGCTTGAGCGTGTATAAGCCTAGGTCTAATTTTTTGTCCGTCCTCTGTGAAGGTCGTATGCAGAGCCTTTTTATAGTTCAAGGACTCTGTGGTCACAAGCTGAGTCCCAGTACCCGACAGGTGGTCCTGGGAGAGCCAAATCCTATACAAGATCTAAGATTAATTGCTATCTACTTCCCTTTGTCAGGAGTGTCAATGCGCCGTCCCGCCGCATCGTGCACCAGGGCTACACATAGTTGGTTGTAACACCCATATTTTATGTACAAAAATTTGCTCAAACCCTTGATCATTGTAGCATGCATTTTTGGGTGAATTTTGGTGTTCAATCGAGTAGCAAACGTTCAAATTTGAATTTGAATTCAAATCAAAAGAAAAGAAATGAAAAAGAAAAAGAAAAGAATTAAAACCCCCTTTTGGGCCGATTTCCCCCCCTGGCCCATCTCCCCTCCCCTCTCCTGCGGCCCAGCCGAATCCCACCCCCCTCCTCTCTCCCGCTGCCACCCGGGCCCACATGTCATCCCCGCCCCCGCGTAACCATCGCTCGCCTCCCTCCCGCGCGCAACTGCCGAACACCCCGCGCCCACTTCTCCCCCTCTCTCGGTTCATGTTCTTGGCGCATAGAATCGGCGTGGAAATCGCCGTTTGGGCCAACTCCGGCGAGAGCGCCGCCGTCGGCCGTCGGACGCCGCCGCGCACTGCTGTGGCGCCGGTTAGAGCCGACGTGGCTCAATCTCAGCCCTCGGTTGGGGGCCAACGGCTGAGATTATAACCCCGTAACGTTTCGGTTAATAAAATCCCAACCGTCCATTTAGAATCCAATGGCCCACGTTGAATCCCTCTTTCCCGCCTGCGCATTTGCACCCAAGCCCCTGGAAACTTCGTTGCTACCCCCGTAGCTTCTCTGTAATTTGAGTCTAGCCCCCAGAATTCGCAGACTAGCCCCTGGAACCCTAAAAATTGGTTTTAAACATTTAATTAAGCATTCTAACCCCTGTAATTTTGTAGAATAATGTATTTAGACTCTGTACAGTGTAGAAAACTATTTATTTAGCCCCTGGACTTTTATTTAATTGCTGAATAGGGTTTTTAATGGTATTTTGAGGTGTAGAAATTAGATAAAAATGGTAATTAAGTGTAGGAATGTTATGAAAAATTGTTATAAACTATTTTATGCTGTGAATTAATTGTAGTGTTCAGATAAAATATATTTGGTCCCTGGAATATTTATTATAAAGTTTTTAAAATACATTTTTGCTATGGAAAATTCAATAAAAATGGTTTTAGGCTATAATAAAATCCCAAAATTGTAGGATAAATCTAAAATGCATACTTTGGCCATGATAAATGATAAATACCTCGTAGGGACGCATTAGTGTAGGATTTTGTGCCTATGTGTATGTGTGATGTATTGTTTTGCGTGCCTTTACTTATTTAGCTTTATTCTATTCTTGCCATGCTTGGGTATATGTCTAGAGTCGTATTACGACCCAAATCTTAACCTCCAAGACCAAGACTTCGACAACACCCAAGTCTTGAACGAAGGCAAGTGCCCTTGACCATCTTGTACCTATTTTAGGAATTTAGCTAGTTGCATGCTAATTAATTTGATGTCCTACTTCATGTTCACATGCCCTGTTCCATATAATTCCTTGTTACCTGAAGTGGGTTGGGAAGTAGATAGGCTCTATTCATGCTTAGCCATGCTTAGATGTTGGGATTGGGATTACATACAAATGTTCTATGCTCAACTTTATGGTTACTTTAATTTGGTGATGCATATACATAATGTTAGTGGATAGGAATCTGGTGGTTGGTTAGTTTTGGTATGGTGCATTTTGCACGAGACCCGGGATTGGGGTTTGTTACCACCGGATTCTAAGGACCGGTTTATGGAGGAAGCCACTAAGCTTTATAGTACCACCACGAGACTGAGATGGGGCAGCTTGGTCAATTAATTAGGTTTCTCCCGATGAACTGCTAGTGGTTGGATGGTGCGGGGAATGAGGCGGGTGATCTGCTCTTGGAACCGCAAGGCTCAAGGGGGGGCTCTGGGGCGGAGGGTTACTCCGAGAATCCCCAGTGGTGGAAACCCTAGAGGGCTAGCACTAGTCGGGAGTACCTTTGTAAAGACCTTGTAGTGATCTCCGGGCCACACACCTACGTAAGTGTGAAATGTGGTTGATCACCACGGGCTACATGGAGGTTTACTCTAGTCCACCTGGCAACAGGGGATGGAATCACTGCTTGTGGGGAAAGGGTACACTCTCTGTAGAGATTTGGTAAAACTGTCATGACAGCCGTGCTCACGGACAAGAGCGACTTGGGGCCAGTTCATAATTAGTCTACGGTTGGGAAATGATGGTTCATTATGATTCAAGTACTTTCATTATCCTTAATCATGTGTTGAATATTTATTGACTTATGATATTGCTAATTGGAAGCTAAGGATAGGTTCTAAGCATAGTGCTAAGCCATATTTGGCCTTTCCCTTGCTTTAGCCATTCATGTCATCTCTTCCCGCACTTGCTGAGTACTCTATGTACTCAAACGTTTAATTCTCCTTTAGAATATGAAGAAGAAGAAGTGGCACCGGAGGACTTCTACGTCAACCCGGAGGACTTGGTCTAGGCTGGCGACCTCACGCGCAACGGTTGCCTGTGGAGATGAAGCCCCGCTTTCCTACTTTGTTTCTTTAGTAATGAACTGTTTAGTGTTGTAATAGTTGTGGTGTGTATTTGTAGACCTTCGGGTCGTACTGTAAGACTATCTATGTATTCGAACATGGCAATGTAATGATATTTCACTTTCGTCGACGCATGTACGACTCAACTGATCCTGGCGTACATGTGATTAGCGTCTGTTCATCTTTACGATGACCGGGCGTGACAAAGTGGTATCAGAGCCGTGTTGCCCGTAGGTCGCAAGCCTAGTTAGAAAATGGCCGAAAATTAAGGACTATACTATTTTCTTATGAAATAGTATTTCCAAAATTTTGTGCTCTCTATCTCAAACCTTGTGCTTCTTATCTTGTTATGCTATTTGCTTTATTCTAATTTAATTTATGGATTATTAAACTCACTCTCTTCTTTTCAAATGTTTGTAGATGACGCGAACCAAGCAGACGGCTCGTAAGTCGACTGGGGGCCGTGTTCCACGCCACACCCTAGCCAGTCGCTCCGCACCCTACGCCCCCAGGAGGGAGACGACGTTGTTCTCCACTGGGAGTGCTGCTTCGAGGATGCGTGTCCGTCTTCGCTCTCTTCTTCGAGCTGCGGGGTACCGTGAGTACTGTGTTCGTCTGGTCTACCACTCCACTAGGGTCTTTGCACCCTATACTGGTGAGCTAGAGTGGAGTTCTCAGCTGGCCGTCTACTACGACTCGGAGTTGCTACACTCTCACTTCTCTCCGGCCTGGAGGAGCTCCCAGCGTGCGGCTGAGGAGGACGCCACGTGGGAGGCGACTACCTACTGGAGCCACGCCCACAGGTTCCTTCTTGGGTGCACGGAGCACGCGTACACCCCTCAGCGCCCTAGTGGCACGGCCGCCTTCACTGGACGTGACGTCGAGGGGCCCTTGACTCACCCCCAGTGCGAGAGGCTGGTGGACGACGTTGTGGAGTTGTCTTCCCGACTCCAGCGTTGTCAGCAGGAGCTGCAGGACAGCAGGGACTTGGTCGACCGCTACGAGCGACTTCGCCGACGCTACGCGAGGATCACTGCAGCTGATCCTAACTCTTCTCAGTACGCTTCGGACGTGGAGCCTTGGGACCTGAACTCTCCAGACCGTCGCATGAACTCCCCCGAGAACTCAATAGAAGACTCAGAAGAAGAATACCCGGAGATGGAGGTTGAGGAGGACTCCGACGAGTAGGAGTGGACTCGTTTCCCCGCTGGACGACTCAGGACAGTTATCCTTAGTTTGTAGGAGCGTGTAGCTACGCCCTTCCTAGTCTTGAGTTGTGTCGTTTATGTTGTTATGCTAGTAATTTGCTTTATGTTGTGTGTGTTGGGTGCGACATGAGTTGTGGAATGCTTCGGCATCCTATGCACATCCATGTCTTTAGACTTGTTTATGTGTCGTGTGAGTGGTGGAATGCTTAGGCATCTTGTCCACCTCCACACTAGTTGATTAATGAACTTGCTTTATATCTATTACCCTTGATGCATATAGTTGGGACCGTGTTACCCTAGTATATCCTTTCTCATCTTATCTATTGTTCTAAAATTTCAATTCTTCCCTACACAGATGTCTGGAATAGGTAGAGGTAGAGGTCGTGGAAGGGGTGCTGTGCCCCAAGATGAAGGACTTGGAGGTGTGCCTGGATGGAATGCAAGGGGTGCTCGAGGAGCCCCAGCCTCTCAACAAATGCAACAGATGATGGCTCTTCAGACTCAGTTACTTAACAACCTCACCCAAATTGTCACCAACCTGCAGCAAGCCCCACCACCACCACCCCCTCACTACAACCTTCCGCCACCACCACCTTTCCCGCCTAGGTCCTTTCTAAGGGACTTCCTCAACACTCACCCACCCACTTTTGCCACCGTCACTGAACCGATGGAAGCCGAGGATTGGCTCCGAACTGTTGAAAGCAAACTGAGGCTCATTCACTACGAAGGAAGAGAGAAGGTATTGTTGGCCTCCCATCAACTCCAAGGGCCAACAGCTGACTGGTGGACCGCCTTCACCGAAGCCCACCAGGACCCAGAAAATATTACATGGGAAGAATTCCGAGCCAACTTCTGTAATCACTTCGTACCTGAAGGAGAGATACAAGCCAGGCGTGAAGAGTTCCTGATGCTAAAGCAAGGCCGTATGACTGTGAGGGCCTATCTGAATGCATTCACTCAGTTGTCCCGCTATGCTCCAACCGACGTGGACACTGACTCCAAAAAGCAATTCCGCTTCAAGAATGGGTTGGACAAGGAGTTAAAGTTTGCCATGTCTTCCAGCGACTACGGCGACTTCCAGAAGCTGGTTGACAAAGCCTTTGAAGTGGAGAGGACTAAGAAGGAACTAGATGATGAAGAAAGAAAAAGGAAGTTGACTATGGCACATGCCTCTAGCAGCAATGTGCGCCCCCGTCTTAACCCTTCGTCTGCAAACCAAATGACCCGTCCCATGAACTACTCGGGACAGAGGTACCCAAACTCCAACTACAGGCCACCCACTCCCTACAACCACCAAATGCGCCAGCAGCAGCAGCAACAGCAGCAGCCACCACGCCAGCCAATGCAACCCCCACGTCAGCAGATGCAGCCGCCCCGCCCTTCAGCTCCAGCTAACCGTCCAAGTGGCCAACCCCCAAGAAACCAATCAGGAGGCAACAAGGGCCCAAATAATGCTGCGGGAGTACAATGCTACAAGTGCGGAGAATGGGGACACTATGCCAGCAGTTGTCCAAAGAAGCAATAGAACCCATCTGGCCGTGTCAACCATGTGACTCTGGAGCAAGCACAGGAAGCGCCTGATGTGGTGATCGGTATGTTTTCTGTTAACTCCCACCCCGCCACCATATTGTTTGATTCGGGTGCTACACATTCATTTATATCCAAGGATTTTATAAAGAAGCATGACATGGTAGTTACATTCTTGAATGGGCCATTATTGATAAACTCTCCTGGAGGAGAGATGGTGGCAAGGCATCTATGCCAAAAAGTGAGTATAAACATAAGGGGGGTAGTCTTTTGGGCCAACCTAATAGTGTTGGACTCACAAGGATTAGATATCATTCTGGGAATGGACTGGTTGACGAAGAATCAAGGAGTAATTCATTGTGCAACTAGAACAGTCTGCTTAACACACCCAGATGGCACTACAGTGGAATTCAAACCAGATCAGACACAAGAGGCAGTAGTACAACTCAATCATCTTGAGAGTACCAAAGACATCAGGGTACTGAAAGAATTTCCGGATGTATTCCCAGATGACTTGCCAGGTATGCCCCTGATCGAGAGATTGAATTTATCATTGAATTAGTACCTGGAACGGCCCCAATATATAAGAGGCCGTATAGAATGGATGCTAAACAATTAGCTGAACTAAAGGATCATATTGAGGAATTATTGGCAAAAGGATATATTCGTCCTAGCTCATCGCCTTGGGGAGCACCAGTTATATTTGTACCCAAGAAGGATGGAACTCAAAGGTTGTGTGTGGACTACCGTGCTTTAAATGAGGTAACTATCAAGAATAAGTACCCACTACCAAGGATTGAAGATTTGTTTGATTAGTTGAGAGGGGCATGTGTGTTTTCCAAGATTGATCTTCGTTCGGGCTACCATCAACTGAAGATTAGACCATCAGATATTCCCAAGACGGCATTTGTCTCTCGATATGGATTATATGAGTATACAGTTATGTCATTTGGATTGACCAATGCTCCGGCATATTTTATGTATCTTATGAACAAGGTATTCATGGAGTACTTGGACAAGTTTGTAGTGGTATTCATCGATGACATACTTATCTATTCCAAGACTAAAGAAGAGCATGAGGAACACCTCAGGATGGCCCTGCAGAAGCTTCGCCAACACCAACTGTACGCCAAACTTAGTAAGTGTGAGTTTTGGTTAAAGGAGGTATCATTTTTGGGACATGTCATATCCGAAGGAGGTATAGCAGTGGATCCAGGCAAAGTGGCCGATGTTCTTAACTGGGAAACACCTGAGAGTGTACATGACATAAGAAGATTCTTAGGTATGGCTGGTTACTACCGTCGGTTCATCGAGGGATTCTCAAAGATCTCTCGACCACTAACCAAGCTACTTGAGAAAGGAGTTGCTTTCAAATGGACCCCCGAATGTGAAGTAAGCTTCGCCGAATTGAAGAAGAGGTTGACCAGTGCACCGGTATTGGTGATGCCTGATATGCAGAAGGAGTTTGTGGTCTATTGTGATGCTTCTGGTCATGGTTTAGGATGTGTCTTAATGCAAGGAGGACATGGTGTGGCCTATGCTTCAAGACAGCTTCGGAAACATGAGAGGAACTACCCAACGCATGATTTGGAATTGGCAGCTGTTGTCCATGCTTTGAAGATATGGAGACACTACTTGATGGGAAAAAGGACTGAGATATACACAGATCACAAGGGCTTGAAGTACATATTCACACAACCGGATCTTAATCTCAGGCAACATCGTTGGTTGGAGTTAATAAATGATTTTGATGTGGGAATCAACTATCATCCAGGCAAGGCTAATGTGGTCGCAGACGCTCTAAGCAGGAAGGGACAAAGCAATAACTTGTCAGTACAAGCTCTTCAACCCCAGTTATGTGAAGAGTTTGCAAGGTTAAATCTATGTCTAGTGTCTAGCACTGAAGCAGTTGCTATGGAAGTGGACTCAACACTTGAGCATGATATACGAGAAGGGCAAAAGAATGATGAGAAGGTCAAGGAGATCAAGCAATTGATGAAGAAAGGGAAAGCTCCGAACTTTAGAGAGGATGAACAAGGAACCTTATGGCTTGGAAAGAGGATTTGTGTTCCAGATGTCAAGGAGATTAAAGAGTTGATATTAAGAGAAGCTCATGACTCATCATACTCCATTCATCCCGGAAGCACAAAGATGTATCAAGACCTTAAAGATCGATATTGGTGGCATGGAATGAAACGGGATGTAGCCGAATATGTGGCCATATGTGATACATGTCAATTGATTAAGGCGGAACATCAAAGACCAGCAGGGTTATTGCAACCAATCAAAGTGCCAGAATGGAAATGGGAAGAGATTAGTATGGATTTCATTGTGGGACTACCAAGAACACAGTCTGGATATGATTCTATATGGGTTATCGTGGACCGTCTAACTAAAGTGGCTCACTTTATTCCTGTGAAAGAGACCTACAATGGTCCCAAGTTGGCGGAACTGTATATCTCCGGGATTGTGTGCTTGCATGGAGTTCCTAAGAAGATCATTTCAGACAGAGGCACCCAATTCACCTCAAGATTCTGGCAGAAGTTGCATGAATCAATGGATACCCGTCTGAACTTTAGTTCGGCGTATCATCCTCAAACTGATGGTCAAACTGAACGCACCAACCAAATATTGGAAGACATGTTAAGAGCGTGTGCTCTAAAGAATAGCAAAAGCTGGGACAAGAATCTGCCGTATGCCGAATTCTCTTACAACAACAGTTATCAAACCAGTTTGAAGATGTCTCCTTTTGAAGCATTGTATGGGCGAAAATGTAGGACACCGTTGTTTTGGAATCAAACTGGGGAAAGTCAAGTTTTTGGGCCTGACGTGTTACAAGAGGCTGAAAGACAAGTACAAGAAATTCAGAAGAATCTAAAGGCAGCCCAGACAAGACAGAAGAGTTATGCGGATACTCGAAGACGTGATCTCACATTTGAAGTTGGTGATTATGTATACTTGAAGGTATCACCTATGAGAGGATTAAGAAGATTTAAAGTAAGAGGCAAGTTGTCACCCCGCTACATTGGTCCATTCAAGATACTCGAAAGGCGAGGTGAAGTGGCATATCAACTTGAGCTTCCGCCACACTTGTCAGATGTGCACAATGTGTTCCATGTATCACAGCTTAAGAAGTGCTTAAGAGTGCCTGAAGAGCAATTGCCTATGGAAGCCGTGGATGTACAGGAAGACTTATCTTATGTGGAGCAACCTGTCAAGATACTTGAAACACTGGAAAAGGTCACTGTCGACTGTTGGAGTCGGCAGATCCCCTAACACTATGAAAAGTGTTTGAAGGAGTTTGTGGTTCGGTCTGGGCGCGCGGAGATCTAAGAAAGTGAAATGCGATTTGGACACGAGTGACACGGTGGTTTACGTGGTTCGGGCCGCCTGAGCGTAATACCCTACTCCACGGGGGTGTGTATGTGTGTTGTATTAACTTGTGAGCCTCAGAGTGTTCTAGAGTTCTCCCTCCCGTGTATCGTCGGTTTGTCCTTTTATAGCACAAGGACAAACCGTTACAAGTCAGCCTGGCCCGACATGTGGCCCTGGCGGTTACTAGTATTGATACGCGAGATTAATTGTTGCTAATAACCCTGTAACGGCTCCGACAGTGCCGTTACAGGTGTTAATATCATCCGATTAAGTGTCATTAATGTGGAATTAATGATAATTAATCGGGTCTTGAAGTCTGCAGCTGTCCTTTGGAGATCCGGAGCCGTTACAACGTCTCCCGGGGATTTGAAGCGGTTTAGCTCCGACGTATGGACACGTGGCAGCTCCGGAGCTTGCTTGGGAGAAGCGGGAAGCTCCGAGGTGACCTGGCACGTGTCATGTCCGGAGCTTCTCTCGGTCGGGGGCTACCTCCGGAGGTGCCGTTTCAGTACTTGGCCCGGAGCTTCACCCTTGCGGGTAATAGCTCTGGGCTGACAGTACACGTGACAACCTAGAGGTTAACCATGTTGGAGAAGCGGGTCCGGTCACGTCTGGCGAGTGGGCCCCCAAGGGTCTTCAATTTGAGTTGATGTCCTTCCCTTGAGATCTTTGTAACCTCAGGGGGTGTATGGTTTTTAGGGTACCGACAGTGGCCCCCTGGACCTACCTCCGGGGAAGGCCAACGGGATGGAGTCGTTCCGCCGGAGGTGGGTCCATACTTGTGACTCTTGAACTGGGTCTTCAAGAGTCTTCGGAGGTGCCTTTGGCGGGGCTTTATGGTTGAGTCCCGACGCGTGGCGCACCTCAGGCGGCAGATAAGATCTTTGACGTGCGGATCTCTCGCAATTGAAGGTCGTCGGTTCCCGATACGGAAACCGTATCGGTTCCGCGCGCCTTGTCAGTCCGCCGCCTTTGGGTTTCCCGCCTCGTGATGACAACTGTTCGCCTGGGTAAGAGCCTCGACTTGATCGTCAGGGTGGTCCCGGGCCCTCTTGTCATCGGCTGGGTCGAATTCTTGAGTAGTATGCTTAACTCCCCTGCAGTTTCCATCCAAGCGTTGCGAGGGCTTACTTAAGAAGGAAAGCGCACCGTCGGGAGTTCTTTACGCTTTCCATCTGTTCTTGCGCTCAAACTCCCAACTCGTGCTTTGCTTTTCTTCTCTCGCCTAGCTGTGCTGCGATGGAGTTGGGTCTGCGTGAGAGTCGTTTGAAGACGGAGAGCGATCTGAAGAAGGTCCGAACCCTCATGGGGTGGTCGTCGGACTTCTTCAACCGTTCAATCCGCACCGGAGGAGAGCTTCCCTTTAAAAAGGAGCACTCCGGCGAAATGGTATACTTTTCATCGTATGCCATGGTGGGGTTGATCCCACCATTTTCTTCCTTCTTTTTGATGCTGCTGGACTTCTACGGTCTACAGCTATACCACCTTGGCCCTCACTCCCTTCTCCTTGTGTCCATCTTTGTCCACTTCTGCGAGATGTGGGTGGGCATTCCTCCCTGCATCGAGCTCTTCCGCACTTTCTTCACCGTCCAAACCACCGGCCGAAGTGACGAGTACCTTGGCTTCTACTACTTTGTGAAGCGCAAGAAGTGCCCGTTCAAGTACCTCCGGTCGTTCCCTTCCGGGAAGTGGGATGACTGGAAGAAAGATTGGGTAGTTGTCCGGGTGGAGGAGCACGAGCGGTTGGAGCTGCCAGAAGGTCTGCCTGGCATTGACACGTCAGTGTGGAGCGAAGTTCCGGTGCTGGCGGCAGCCTTCGATCCCGTCCTATCAAGGATCCGCCAATGTGTGGAGGGAGGATTGACTCCCCAGGCGGTGTTCTGCAACTTCCTGTTCAACAGGTGGGCACCGCTGAAGAGGAGGGAGAAGCTCGCCTGGGCCCTCAACAGCGTGATGGACGAAGACCGGGTTGAAACCGGGTTGAAGTCCAGCATGGTGGGGAAGTCCTTGGAGTTTCACCTCAAGAAATTCCAGCACGGCATCGATGTAGACGGAGCGTACTTGACTCCGCCACCGGCTTTCCTCCCCCTGAACGAGGAAGTTGAGTTCTGCAGGGAGCTCCGGCGGAAGATGCCCGCGCTTGACGACCTTGGCGTCGTTGAGAGAAGATCGACCGCCTCGTTGGCGATCCCCGGGTTGTCGGAAGGCGGCTCCGCCCCTGTCTCTCAGCCAAGAGCTGAGGTCACCGGCAAGGGCAAGGAGCTGGCGGAGGAGCCAGAGAGCCGGAAGAGGAAGTTGCGTCATGCTGACGGGAGGTCCGTCGGGCTTGCTACTTCCCCGCCAGTTCCCCGTCCTCAGGAAGGAGGGTCCTCCGCTGCTGTAGCGTCTGTCCCCGTGGTGGGGTCTTTTCGGAGCGCTACTGTTCCGGCGGTGGGATCCTCCCGGAGTACGGCTGTCCCCGTGATGGGTCCCTCCGGAGGTGCCAGCTCCGGACAGGCGACTCCGGTTCGAGAAGCGGTGAGGGCCTCCAGGTCTAGGAGTTCCTCCCGGTCAAGGAGAGCTCCGACCCGGGAAACGCCCGCGGCTACGGCAAGTCCTGGGAGTCCTCCCGGAGCTCCTACGCCGACCGTGGCCAGCCCGGAACGTCCGGGAAAGAGGTTTCGCGCAAGCTGGTGCGTGAACCTCCCAAGGTAATTTTTCTTGCTTACCTCAATTAACTTTTAATTATAGCATCTGTTTGCTCAATTTCTTCATTCTTCATCTGCAGCGTTCCCAAGAAGGGGAGTGAAGCTCCGCCCTCAGCCACAGTGTCTGAGGCTGCGAGGGCTTCTGCTCCAGCCCCGGTGCCGCCTCAGGCGGAGGCTGCGACAGCTCCGGCGCCGGCTGTCGTGGTCATGGACCTCGAGTCGTCTCCAGAAGTTCCCATGGTAGCGCCGGACCACAGGATTGAAGATGCGCCAGCGGCACCCGCTCCGGAGGTTGAAGCTCCGGGCCCTGGTGCTGCAGAAGTAGATGCTCCGGCTGTCGAGCCGGAGGAAGTAGCGGTCCCGGCTTCAGAGCCGGAAAATGCTGGAGCTTCGGCGGTCGAGCCGGAGGCAGCTGAAGCCCCGGCGTGCGAGCCGGAAGTTGAAGTGGTTCCGGCAATTGAGCCGGTTACTTCTGAAGCTCCGGTCGCAAGGCCGGTAGTTATTGGAGCGCCGGCTGCAGAGCCGGTGGTGGTGGAGGCAGGGGAGCTTGAGCTCCCCTCAGAAGAAGCGTCCCGGCCGGAGCCATTGGAGGCGACGACGTCGATGGTACCCGTGGCGGAGCCAGAGTGCCTGAACGAAGTCGCCGGCCCCCAGCCTGAGGGGGCGAATGAAGATTTGGTGGCGGGACCTTCTTCAGTGGCGACTGAGGCCATCCCGGAGGAGGGCCCTAGTGCCTTGGAAGCTCGGGGTTCCGCTCTCGCAGAGTGGGACCCAATTTTTGTAAATGAAGACCCGCTGGAACCAGCGGAGGAGACCCCAGAAGGTCCGGAGCCCATCTCGCTGTCGATGTCCATCGACAACGCTTGCTCCAGTCTGCGCCAAGTCCAACTAGCCTTCTTCCACGACAGCAAGGTTCTTGAAGAGGAGCGCCAAACCCTGAGGAGGTGGCGTAATAGACTCCAATTCGAGACCAAGCTGGCGCAGTCGAGGATTGCTGCGGACAAGGAATGGATCAAGCGGGAGAAGGTCCGCTTGGAGCTCTGGGGTGAGATGCTGGACGAGAGGGAGAGCATGACTCACAACCTCGACGCCCAATCCCGGGAGTACCACGACCAAGCTAAAGCTGCCAATGATGCGGCCAACGCCCGGTACGATCAACTCGAAGCCATCAGTACCGCACTCATCAAGCGCCGAGAGGCGCTTGAGGGAAGGGAAAAGCGGCTCGAGGATGAGGAGCAAAAACTCCTGGAGCTACGGGATGACGTCTTGCGACGTGAAGAAGAGCTCGCCGAGAAGACAGCTCTGGCGGACAAGGGCCTCGAGGAGCGCGCTAAAAAATTGGAAGAGCGCTGCCTCGAAGAGGAGGAGAAGACCTGGGTGCGAGGGCAGGAACTCTACGAGTATGAGTGTGCCCTCATCGCCCGGGAGAAGAAAATAGAGGCTAGGGAGAAAGACCTGGTCGACCGCCGGAACAAGATCCACCTCCGGGAGGAGGAGCTCGGAAGACTCGAAAAGCGGGTTGCTGCGAAGATTCAGCAAAACGCCAAAGAAGTTGAGCGCCTCTCCCGCGAGAATTCGGAGCTGGCGGCGGCCCGGAGGTCCTTGGAAGAGATGAAGGGCCTGAGGAAGACGGACTCCCTGCAAATTTGGGAGTTCCTGAGCAAGGCCGACGACGCGCTAGCGCCGATGGGTTTCAGCCCCGTGCTTCCGGATGATCCGGAGCCGGAGCCGGACCTTGCGCTGCAAGCGTTGGGCGCTGCGGGCAGCAAGCTCTCCAAGGTGGGCGACGTCATCGCGGACCAGTTGGAGGTCGAGGGGCAATCCCTGGCTAGGAACGTCACAGAATATGTGTTGACGTGCTACACTAGCCGGAACCCCCGATTCCCTCTGGACCCGGTGCTTGAAGGCCCAGTTGAAGGAGAAGGCGAAGCTACCCGAGCCAGCGTGTCGGAGGTCGCCCAGAAGGTCGCTGAGTTCTTCCATAGGGTCTAGGACTATCTTTCTTAGCCTTTATTTGTATCTTCTCTTCTTCCTCAATTTTGTAATCCTTTGTCTCCAGATGTAATCTCCGGTCTTCTGATGAAATGAAATCCCCAATTTTTCGTGAATTTCATTTTTTTGTCTTCAACATCTTTGTCTTCACTTGGCCCCCTGGTAGATGTGCACAATTTGATTGTGGACATGTACCAAAAGGATGTTGATTTTTGTTGAAGACAGATTTGCTTCGAACTCGTATAGTTTAGGTCCGAAGTTTTCGATAGTGAAGGTCCCTTGAAGTCGTCGGAGCTTAGAAGCTCCGGCGTTGCCCATTGTCGGAGCTTAGTAGCTCCGGCAATAGCCTCTACCAACACGTTGAGTGTCGATAGTTAATACTTCAAGGTGTCGGAGCTTAGTAGCTCCGGCAATGACCCTTGCCACGCCTGGCTTGCTGGCAACAGACTCTAGTGATAGAGTCTTCTCACCATCTTCAAGTTAACGCCGGTGGGAGTCGGAGCTTGGTTAACTCCGATTTTTCTCCATCAATGTTGGGTTTATTCTTCCTGCACACTTAGGCCAAGAAAAACAGTAAAATTCGTTCCTTATCTATAACTTCGTTGCGGCTTACGGTTCTCAAGAGAATTTCAAGTTGAACACGATTTTTAGTATGATTGGGTGAATTGTCTTTTCTTTTAGATCTAATTGTCCATGGACCCACCTTACTTTGGCCTGCCGGGGTGTAGGTAGAGTGGCGTACTTAGGGTGCTTGACCAGGCTAAGTCGATAGCGCACTCCGGCCCTAGAATGGCTTGGCGGCTTTCAGGCGAGTTGGCCACAGACGACATTTAAATCTAAAAAATCCGACAATTCAACTCAAATCGTACATAAATCGGTTAAACTAGAACTTCTTAAGAATTGCACGTTTCTGTTATAGACAAGAAAGAGAAAAATAAAAATGTCGAGCCTATGCAAAAATGAATGCACGTGGAGTCTATTTCACATGAAGATGTCTTTCATTATAGGTCCGGGGTACATGGGAAACGAGTACACTCTTAGGGTACGGAACCAGGCTAAGTGTGTTTGGTTTCTCGTTTAACCCAGGGTAATTAGCTACACTTCTAGTCCGGAGACTGTATCAAGTGTTGCATGAGCTTTTCAAACCTTTCAGGAAAGGTCCGGCTGCTCTCCCGGAGGAATTACCCGACTCTGTACAATGACTCTATAACATACACTTCAAGTTACTTAAGACTCACCTCCGTGGAATTAAGTGTAGAACTTACGGAGGTGCTCGATGTTCCAAGGATTTGGGAGAGGTGTCCCATCCTCGGTAGCCAAGCGAACGCTTCCGGGACGGGATACTTTGATCACTCGGAAGGGTCCTTCCCAGCCGGGGGAGAGTTTGTTTTGCCCTTCTCTGGATAGTATTCTCCGTAGCACCAGATCGCCTTCCTCGAGCTGTCGGTTATGTACATGCCGCTGATGATAGCGCCGTAGAGCTTGGCGGTATCGGGCATTCCGAACAGCTGCTTGGCACCTTCCCTCCTCGAGGAGGTCTAGGTCTTCACGCCGGAGCTGGTCCTGCGCGGCTTCGTCGAAGGTCCGGACTCGGAGGGAACCCAGGGTGATCTCCGGAGGAAGGATCGCTTCTGCTCCGTACACCAGGAAGAAGGGTGTTTCTCCGGTTGCCCGACTTGGAGAAGTCCTGTTAGCCCATAGAGTGGGCGGAAGCTCCTCGATCCAATTAGCTCCGTGCTTTTTCAAACGCTCATAAGTGCGCGTTTTTAGTCCTTTAAGGATTTCTGCGTTTGCTCTCTCGGCTTGCCCATTGCTGGCAGGATGAGCTACGGAGGCGTAGCAAACTTGTATGCCGAGGTCTTCGCAATATCCTTGAAATGAGGAGCTTGTGAACTGAGTCCCATTATCAGTGATGATCTTATTTGGGACTCCGAATCTGCTCACGATAGATTGTAGAAAATTGATTGCAGATTGTTTGTTGATCGTCACAACAGGAGTAGCTTCCGGCCACTTGGTGAACTTGTCGATGGCGACATACAAGAACTTGTAACCTCCGACGGCTCTTGGGAAGGGTCCCAAGATGTCCATCCCCCACACGGCGAAAGGCCACGTAGGAGGTATCATTTGTAAGGGCTGAGCAGGTGTATGAATTTGCTTTGCATGAAATTGGCATGCTTTGCATTTCTTCACTAGCTCAGTAGCATCCTGGAGCGCTGTTGGCCAGTAGAAGCCGTGCCGAAAGGCTTTTCCGACCAGCGTGCGGGAAGACGCGTGGTTCCCACACTCGCCTCCATGGATTTCTGCGAGGAGCTCGCAGCCTTCTTCCCTTGTGATGCACCGCATTAGGATGTCGTTGGCACCGCGCCGGTAGAGATCCCCTTCTACCAACGTGTATCTTTTAGCCAATCTGACTACCCGGTCAGCGGATACATCATCGTCAGGAAGGATGTTGTCTTTCAAGTAGTTCCGGATCTCCGAGATCCATGCATCGGAACTGACTTGAGCATTTGAGTCTTGCGTGCTGGGTTGCTCGGAGCTTCCGGCAGCACCTACGACCCTTGATGGCTGCCATGGTAACAGGGCCATCGGGACCGTCAGCTTCGGGATGCTGATCTCGCCCCCTTCGTTCAGCTCGGCAGGCTGAACTGTGGGTTTTGACATCCTCCGGACAAAGGTTCCGTCAGGAGCCGGAGCTCCGGTTGACGCCTTGGTCGAGAGTTCGTCAGCTTCAGCGTTGTGAGCACGCTGAACATGGTGAAGGTCTAGGACTTCGAAGTCCTTCTGAAGCCTCTGGACTTCAAGGAGATAAGCAGCCAGCTGGAGATTATTGCAGGAGCATTCACCCTTCACCTGTTTGATAACAAGTTGTGAATCTCCTTTGACCAGCAACTGCTTGACACCAAAGGATAGTGCCACCTTTAATCCATATATGAGTGCTTCGTACTCCGCCATGTTGTTGGTTGCCTTGAAATCAAGGTGCACCATGTATCTTACCTTCTCCCCGGTTGGTGTGAGGAGAAGGACTCCAGCTCCGGCTCCCTGCTTTTGCATGGAGCCGTCGAAGTAAAGGGTCCAGTGAGGCTTAGTGAAGGCCGGAACTTGTGGTTCCTTCTTCTGCTCGCTGGGGCCCCCAGAGTTTGATGGAGAGGGAGTCCATTCTGCCACGAAATCTGCCAACGCTTGACTCTTGATTGCTTGTCTTGGAATGAATTCGAGGTCGAATTCAGCCAGTTCCGCTGCCCACTTTGCAATATTCCCAGTTGAATTGGGATTATGCAGAATCGCTCGAAGTGGATATGAGGTTACCACCGAGACTTTGTGAGCTTGGAAATAGTGTCGAAGCTTCCTTGAGGCAATAAGAACTGCGTAGAGCATCTTATGTACCTCTAGGTATCGAGTCTTGGCATCATGTAACACTTCACTGATGAAGTATACTGGGCGTTGAACGGTCCGGACCCTCCCGGAGGGGTCCGGAGCTTCCTCTCCATTGATCCGGACCCTGTCGGAGGGGTCCAAACTATATTCGAGGACCTCCGGGTTCTGGGTGGAGGAACTCGGAGCTTCTTCAGGAATGACCTGGATCCTATCGGAAGGATCTGGGTCCTCTGAAGTGACTTCTTGAGGATTCAAGTCTGGGAGCTGGGACCCAGACCTGCTTTCGGGAACCTCCGGATCCTCCCGAAGGGATCTGGATTCCTGAGTATTGGGCAGTTCCGGTCTCTCCGCAACCAGAACCATACTGACGACTTCGTCAGCTGCTGAAATATAAAGCAATAAAGGCTCACCAGGGTTCGGAGCTACCAAGACTGGTAGAGTGGTGAGGAACTGTTTCAGCTCCTGGAATGCCTTCTCTGCCTCTTCAGACCATTGGAATGGTCCGGACTTCCTCAGTAACTTGAAGAAGGGAAGTGCCCTTTCCGCCAGTCTTGAAATGAATCGACTGAGGGCTGCTAGACATCCAGTTAATTTTTGGACGTCTTTGATGCGGGTTGGTGGCCGCATGTCTTCGATGGCTTTTATCTTCGCCGGATTAGCCTCTATACCCCGGTGACTTACCAGGAAACCAAGAAGCTTTCCGGAACTAACCCCGAAGACGCACTTGTCTGGGTTTAGCTTCGTGCGGGTGGCCCGCAGCTTGTCGAAGACAGCCTGCAAGGTATCCAAGAGGGACTCCTTGTTTTTGACTTTGACCACAATGTCATCAACGTACACCTCCACTATGTCTCTGATGAGTTCTTCGAAAGTTTTGTACATTGCTCGTACAAAAGTTGAAGCTGCATTCTTGAGACCAAAAGGCATGGCTGTGTAACAATACAATCCATCCACTGTGATGAATGAAGTATGTTCTTCATCTTCCCTAGACATCCGGATTTGATGATATCCCGAATATGCGTCTAGAAAACACAGCAACTCACACCCAGAGGTGGAATCCACTATCTGGTCTATTCTAGGTAGTGGGAATGGATCTTTTGGACATGCCTTATTCAGTGTGGTGTAGTCGATGCACATCCGAAGTTTCCCGCCGGCCTTAGGCACAACGACTGGGTTTGCCAGCCATTTTGGATGGTAGACTTCTCGGATGAATCCGGCTTCGAGCAACTTCTTCACTTCTTGTCGGATGAAGTTCTGTCGCTCTACAGATTGCTTCCGAGGTTTCTGGTGTACAGGCCGAGCGTCGGGGTAAATCTTCAGATTGTGCTCAATCACTTCCCTGGGGATCCCAGGCATTTGTGACGGTTGCCAGGCAAACACGTCAACATTAGCCCGGAGGAAAGTGATGAGCGCGAGTTCCTATTTGTCGTTCAAGCCACCCGATATGCGGGTAGTTTGAGTGACATCGGAACCAATTTGGACGACTTTGACGGGAATGTCGGTGTCGCCGCTTGGCTGCACACGGGGTGCAGAGGTCGAGCCTCGTTGACGAATGCTCGGAGGTTGTGGGGCTTGCTTCTGTCTGGAATCCTCCTCTTGCGCTGTGGTGAGTGCATGGAGTTCTTCCAGAGCAGTTACTCCGGCAGTGCGATCTCCACGGATCCGGAGAACGCCTACTGGTGTCGGCATCTTCAACACCAGGTATTCATAATGAGCAGCTGCCATGAATTTGTACAAGGCAGGTCTACCCAAAATGGCGTTGAATGGTAAGTTGATCTGAGCAACGTCGAAGACCAACTTTTCGGTGCGATACTTCTCCCGGGTCCCGAAGGTAACAGGGAGAGTGATAGCTCCGAGTGGGGTTATGGCCCCCGGACCTACTCCGGAGAAAGGTCGAGAGGGCTGGAGGTCTGAAGGTCGAAGCTGAAGCTTAGTGAAAGCTTCGAAGCTGATGAGATTAAGCCCCGAACCTCCATCTACCAGGACATGATGGAGCTGGATGTTGTTGATGGTGGGGGATACCATCAAGGGCAGCTGGCCAGCTCCGACCATGCTTTGAGGACAATCCGAAGCATCGAAAGTGATGGGTGTGTCCATCCACTTTCGATGTGGCTCCGGTCTAGCTGTAGGAGCTACAGCAGCCATATCCCGTCGCATGGTCTTAATGACGCGACGAGAAGTGATGTCCCATGATCCACCAAAGATGGTGTTCATGGTTTTCCGACGTTCGTTGTCGGAGACGTCGGAATCATCGTCGACGGAGGTGTAGACGGCTTTCAAGACCTTTTTGGGGTCTTGAAACCCTAACTCCTCTTCAGCCGGAGCTTCATCGACCTTTTGTTTTCCCTCCCTCTGACGGAAGGGAGACCCTTCCCGGCGCTTGTGGTAGCGCTCGGCAAGGTTTTGGACCTCCCGGCAATCCTCCAGTCTGTGGCTGCCCGTTTTGTGAATGGGGCACCACATCTTGGATTTGCCACCGTCTTCGGAAGACGGTCGAGGTCGCTTCTCGGGGCGTGGCCCCCGGCCACCAGGAGTTGCAGTGGCTGCAACGTTGGATGTGCCGGCCGACGGCTTCTTCTTGCCGTTGGTCTTCTTTTTCTTCTTGCCACTCCCGGAGGTAGCGACTTCTTCTTTGGAGGATTTTTTATGATCCTCCAAGGCTGGTTTGTAGTGCATTTCACGGCCCTCCGCAGCTCTGGCACATTTGTCAGCCAGGCTGAAGAGCTCCGTGACACTGGTGATCTCTTTGATCGCCAGTTTCTCCAACATCTTCTTGTCTCGTACACCCTGTCTGAATGCTACAATGACAGAAGCGCTTGAGATAGAAGGGATTGTGTTACGTACCTGAGAGAATCTCTGGATGAATGACCGCAAAGATTCTCCTCCTTTTTGCACGACCGCAAAAAGGTCCAGTTCGGTGCCCGGACGGGTGTATGAACTCCCGAAATTGGCGGTGAACTGGCGGCATAGCTCCTCCCAACTGTCGATAGAGTTGGGCGGAAGGCTCATAAACCAGGACCTAGCGGTCCCAGTTAAGGCCACTGGAAAGTAATTGGCCATTACAGCCTCATTTCCTCCAGCTGCTAGGATCGCAGTGGAGTATATCTGTAGAAATTCTACGGGATTGACAGTCCCGTCGAATTTTTCCGGCAAGTGTGGCCGGAACTTCTGTGGCCATCTAACCATACGCAGGTGCATGGCTAGGGCGGAACAGCCTCCTCCTACTCCTTCCAGAGTAGAAAGATCTTGAGCATCTCGTCTTTCTCGAGCTCGCTCGATGTGGACACGACCATCCTGTTGGCGGTATCGGCGATCAAGCTCCGCTCGGAGGTCGTGTGTCGAAAGCCGAGATGCAGTATGGGCACGTCGTGCCCCAGAGGGCAACGACGTCACTTGCTGTGACGCAGCTCTTCTTCAGTTGTTGGAGACATGTGGACCAAGTCTTCCAGACAACGTTCGTCGCTGCGACGGGGCCCGCCCTGAAGGAGGTGGACCCTGATTGTTGAGGCGTTCGGCCGCTGCTGCGACCAAATGCTCAATATCAGCTCTCCATTGCTCCATGGCACCTTGAGATGCATCCGGAGGTGGTGGTCGCTGAAGGAGAGCACGCGCTGCATGGAGCGCGTGTTCTGGGTTGTCACGACTTGCCGGCGCAGAATGTGACGCCGGTGCACCATCATGTCGTTCGGCATGTCTTGCCGGAGAAGATGGTGGTGGTGGGAGTGTGACTCCCGCTGGAACTGAGGCTCCTGCCGGTGGTTGCATGTTGGAGGGATTGCCTCCGACAGTCTGAGCAGCAGGTTGCCCGTTGGATGATCCAGCTGCTGAATTCACCATTCTTGAAGATCTCAGGCGCCCCTACCTGGCGCGCCAACTGTCGACTGTTGGAGTCGGCAGATCCCCTAACACTATGAAAAGTGTTTGAAGGAGTTTGTGGTTCGGTCTGGGCGCGCGGAGATCTAAGAAAGTGAAATGCGATTTGGACACGAGTGACACGGTGGTTTACGTGGTTCGGGCCGCCTGAGCGTAATACCCTACTCCACGGGGGTGTGTATGTGTGTTGTATTAACTTGTGAGCCTCAGAGTGTTCTAGAGTTCTCCCTCCCGTGTATCGTCGGTTTGTCCTTTTATAGCACAAGGACAAACCGTTACAAGTCAGCCTGGCCCGACATGTGGCCCTGGCGGTTACTAGTATTGATACGCGAGATTAATTGTTGCTAATAACCCTGTAACGGCTCCGACAGTGCCGTTACAGGTGTTAATATCATCCGATTAAGTGTCATTAATGTGGAATTAATGATAATTAATCGGGTCTTGAAGTCTGCAGCTGTCCTTTGGAGATCCGGAGCCGTTACAACGTCTCCCGGGGATTTGAAGCGGTTTAGCTCCGACGTATGGACACGTGGCAGCTCCGGAGCTTGCTTGGGAGAAGCGGGAAGCTCCGAGGTGACCTGGCACGTGTCATGTCCGGAGCTTCTCTCGGTCGGGGGCTACCTCCGGAGGTGCCGTTTCAGTACTTGGCCCGGAGCTTCACCCTTGCGGGTAATAGCTCTGGGCTGACAGTACACGTGGCAACCTAGAGGTTAACCATGTTGGAGAAGCGGGTCCGGTCACGTCTGGCGAGTGGGCCCCCAAGGGTCTTCAATTTGAGTTGATGTCCTTCCCTTGAGATCTTTGTAACCTCAGGGGGTGTATGGTTTTTAGGGTACCGACAGTCACAAGAAACAAAGTCATTCGCATGTGTAAAGTGCAATGGAAGCATCATTCAGAGGCAGAAGCAACATGGGAAAGAGAAGAAACTCTCAAGGCGGATTTCCCTCATCTATTCTCTTAGAACGTTCGAATCTCGAGGGCGAGATTCCTTTTAAGGGGGGTAGAGTTGTAACACCCATATTTTATGTACAAAAATTTGCTCAAACCCTTGATCATTGTAGCATGCATTTTTGGGTGAATTTTGGTGTTCAATCGAGTAGCAAACGTTCAAATTTGAATTTGAATTCAAATCAAAAGAAAAGAAATGAAAAGAAAAAGAAAAGAATTAAAACCCCCTTTTGGGCCGATTTCCCCCCCTGGCCCATCTCCCCTCCCCTCTCCTGCGGCCCAGCCGAATCCCACCCCCCTCCTCTCTCCCGCTGCCACCCGGGCCCACATGTCATCCCCGCCCCCGCGTAACCGTCGCTCGCCTCCCTCCCGCGTGCAACTGCCGAACACCCCGCGCCCACTTCTCCCCCTCTCTCGGTTCATGTCCTTGGCGCATAGAATCGGCGTGGAAATCGCCGTTTGGGCCAACTCCGGCGAGAGCGCCGCCGTCGGCCGTCGGACGCCGCCGCGCACTGCTGTGGCGCCGGTTAGAGCCGACGTGGCTCAATCTCAGCCCTCGGTTGGGGGCCAACGGCTGAGATTATAACCCCGTAACGTTTCGGTTAATAAAATCCCAGCCGTCCATTTAGAATCCAACGGCCCACGTTGAATCCCTCTTTCCCGCCTGCGCATTTGCACCCAAGCCTCTGGAAACTTCGTTGCTACCCCCGGAGCTTCTCTGTAATTTGAGTCTAGCCCCAGAATTTGCAGACTAGCCCCTGGAACCCTAAAAATTGGTTTTAAACATTTAATTAAGCATTCTAACCCCTGTAATTTTGTAGAATAATGTATTTAGACTCTGTACAGTGTAGAAAACTATTTATTTAGCCCCTGGACTTTTATTTAATTGCTGAATAGGGTTTTTAATGGTATTTTGAGGTGTAGAAATTAGATAAAAATGGTAATTAAGTGTAGGAATGTTATGAAAAATTGTTATAAACTATTTTATGCTGTGAATTAATTGTAGTGTTCAGATAAAATATATTTGGTCCCTGGAATATTTATTATAAAGTTTTTAAAATACATTTTTGCTATGGAAAATTCAATAAAAATGGTTTTAGGCTATAATAAAATCCCAAAATTGTAGGATAAATCTAAAATGCATACTTTGGCCATGATAAATGATAAATACCTCGTAGGGACGCATTAGTGTAGGATTTTGTGCCTATGTGTATGTGTGATGTATTGTTTTGCGTGCCTTTACTTATTTAGCTTTATTCTATTCTTGCCATGCTTGGGTATATGTCTAGAGTCGTATTACGACCCAAATCTTAACCTCCAAGACCAAGACTTCGACAACACCCAAGTCTTCAACGAAGGCAAGTGCCCTTGACCATCTTGTACCTATTTTAGGAATTTAGCTAGTTGCATGCTAATTAATTTGATGTCCTACTTCATGTTCACATGCCCTGTTCCATATAATTCCTTGTTACCTGAAGTGGGTTGGGAAGTAGATAGGCTCTATTCATGCTTAGCCATGCTTAGATGTTGGGATTGGGATTACATACAAATGTTCTATGCTCAAGTTTATGGTTACTTTAATTTGGTGATGCATATACATAATGTTAGTGGATAGGAATCTGGTGGTTGATTAGTTTTGGTATGGTGCATTTTGCACGAGACCTGGGATTGGGGTTTGTTACCACCGGATTCTAAGGACCGGTTTATGGAGGAAGCCACTAAGCTTTATAGTACCACCACGAGACTGAGATGGGGCAGCTTGGTCAATTAATTAGGTTTCTCCCGATGAACTGCTAGTGGTTGGATGGTGCGGGGAATGAGGCGGGTGATCTGCTCTTGGAACCGCAAGGCTCAAGGGGGGGCTCTGGGGCGGAGGGTTACTCCGAGAATCCCCAGTGGTGGAAACCCTAGAGGGCTAGCACTAGTCGGGAGTACCTTTGTAAAGACCTTGTAGTGATCTCTGGGCCACACACCTACGGAAGTGTGAAATGTGGTTGATCACCACGGGCTACATGGAGGTTTACTCTAGTCCACCTGGCAACAGGGGATGGAATCACTGCTTGTGGGGAAAGGGTACACTCTCTGCAGAGATTTGGTAAAACTGTCATGACAGCCGTGCTCACGGACAAGAGCGGCTTGGGGCCAGTTCATAATTAGTCTACGGTTGGGAAATGATGGTTCATTATGATTCAAGTACTTTCATTATCCTTAATCATGTGTTGAATATTTATTGACTTATGATATTGCTAATTGGAAGCTAAGGATAGGTTCTAAGCATAGTGCTAAGCCATATTTGGCCTTTCCCTTGCTTTAGCCATTCATGTCATCTCTTCTCGCACTTGCTGAGTACTCTATGTACTCAAGCGTTTAATTCTCCTTTAGAATATGAAGAAGAAGAAGTGGCACCGGAGGACTTCTACGTCAACCCGGAGGACTTGGTCTAGGCTGGCGACCTCACGCGCAACGGTTGCCTGTGGAGATGAAGCCCCGCTTTCCTACTTTGTTTCTTTAGTAATGAACTGTTTAGTGTTGTAATAGTTGTGGTGTGTATTTGTAGACCTTCGGGTCGTACTGTAAGACTATCTATGTATTCGAACATGGCAATGTAATGATATTTCACTTTCGTCGACGCATGTACGACTCAACTGATCCTGGCGTACATGTGATTAGCGTCTGTTCATCTTTACGATGACCGGGCGTGACATTGGTGATGATGGCGGGGCACGTCTCGTCCGTCTTGTCCTCGCGGCCCATTCGTCCGTCTTGCGGCGTGGGTCTGTACCGGCTACTTGGACAAGACAGGACACTGGAGCCTTGACTTTCGTAAGCGCGGCTCAGCCTGCCTGAGGAAGGCGCGTGTAGTTAATGCCTGTCTAAGCAACGCACGCATTTCTTTACCGCGGCTTCCTACCGCACTGAGTTGGGCGTCCGCCACGTGGTTACGCCGGAGCCTGCCTCTGCGAGAAGTAAAGCACTTGACGGAACAGGCCACGTGGCGCATTCGGAGCCCACCCCTATGGAGGGGTGGGGGCTCAGCCCTGCTGGCCACGTGGTAGCTCCGGTGCCTTTTCCAGCGCGGGCGCGGACTTGGCCCTGAGGTCCCGGTTGGCCACGTGGCGGCTCCGGAGCCCTCCTCAGCGGGGAGGCGTGGGCTTGGCCCTGCCGGCCACGTGGCAACTTGGGAGCCTCCACCGTCGGGGAGGTAGGATCGGGTCCTTCTCTCCTCTACGTGGCAGCCTCGGATTCAGCTTCTTTGGCAGAGGCAGAGTCCTTAGCGGTTTTCTCCTGTGCGCGGGGTACCCGGTCTGCAGGGTACCGACAGTGGTGATACCTGACAATGGGGTAATGATTTGCGTTGTGTCGTGCTCGCGTCAAAGCATCTCTTGTTGTATCATATTTACAGCCGTAGAAAAGTGAACTTGGGAGATCAAACCAACTTAGTACAATGACATATTACTCTCTCGGCAACAACTGCTGTGCAATCTTGCATCTGGTGATCTCTTGCAATATTACGCTCACAACCTTTGAATTCTCATCATACAGTAACTTCACTTTTACACATAAATCTCTCCATCTGCCCATAAGTTGGTACATGGATTTATGTGTAAAAGTGCAGTTATCATAGGATGAGAATTCAAGGATTGAAAGCGCATGATTATAGGATTACACCAGATGCTAGATTGCACAACAGTAGCTGTCTACTCTCTCCACACTTCGTCTTCAAAATATATAACCTCACTTTTATGTTTTGTGAAATATAATATAATGTGAAAGTTGCCTAGAGGGGGGGTGAATAGGCTAATCGACCTACAAATGACTTAATAAAACGAGATTAAATCACAGGGGGCGGACTAGTCCGGTCAGGGGGCGGACTAGTCCGGTCAGCTTGCGTGAATAACCCTAAAAAGATGTTTCTAGCAAGTTTTAAGGAATTTTCTCTTTGCTACAAGTGAGTATATGTTTAAGTCAAGTTGAGCAACAACCTACACAAGAGCAAGTCAAGTTTCCACAAGTTTGTAGCAATGCGGAGTATGAGACGAGACTACCAACCCTAGAACAAAGTAATCAATAGAATGAATGCGAAGAACACAAGGGGACAAGGATTTTATCCCGAGGTTCGATTCCACACAAGGAATCTACGTCCCCGTTGAGGAGTCCACAAAGGACCGGGTCCAACAACCCTTCCCTCACCAAGTTTACCGCACGGGCCTAACTTGGTTCTCCACTAATCACAACGGTGATTACAAAGTTCGTTGGGGCTTCTCACAAACTGAGGCTCCCACACCACAAAGATGATCAACACAATAAAACAAACTCAATACATAGCCCACAAAGACTCAACGAGTGCAAGAGATCAAACCGGGAGCACAAGCGCGATGTTCTTCCTCTTCTCCACCTCACTAAACCCTAATCCACTCAAGAATTAGTTTTAGAGGGAAAGTAGGCAAGAAGGAGGCTTAGGAGTGCTCCAAGTTGGCTGTGGCGGCGCTAGGGTTTGAGTTTTTCCAAAGGGTATTCGAAATGAGGCCGGGGGTCCCCTTTTTATAGGGGTCCCAAGCCCAATCTGCTGACTTCAGCAAAAGGGCGGACTAGTCCGGCCACTGGCCCGGACTAGTCCGGCCTAGGGGACCACTGACCCCTTTGTCAGGTCCCGACAGCTGACACACTATCGTCACGCTACCCGCCAAACTTCAAATTCAAACGGTAACTTCCACAACGGACTAGTCCGGTCACCACCGGACTAGTCCGATCTCACACAGAGCCTTCTGCTCCGTGTGAAAACGGACTAGTCTGAGGACCACGGACTAGTCCGGCCCCTAGGGCGGACTAGTCCGGTCCTCCCAGACTTAGCCACAGAAGCACCTTTTTCTAGCCAACCCGGACTAGTCCGGCCCCACGGGCGGACTAGTCCGTTCTCACTCAGGACCTCTTGGTCCGGTCCAAAACGGACAAGTCCGTGATTTTGGGACTTCATCCCCAAAAACCACTCACAGCTACCCGGACTAGTCCGGTCACAAACGGACTAGTCCGATCTCGGTCAGACCCTTCTGGTCCGGCCGATAACGAACTTGGCCGGCCAGGGGCGGACTAGTCCGGCCTCCTGCACGGACTAGTCCGGCCCTACGGCCAGACCACTCAATCACTCATTTCTTTCATAGGTTTGACCTCTAAATTACTTTGAGCTCCCAAACTTGATCTCAATGCACTTTACACACACACCCTCCTATTACTACGGCTAGTCTAACTCAATCACGCTAGAAACCCTAGTTTCTACGCTTCGAGTTGACTCCGTTTCCTTCCTTTTCCTTTTTGAGGGTTTGCGTCTCCGATCGAGTCCACACCTGTGCTAAGATCACTTGAGCTCATTAGCGACTTAATTGTCGTCATCAATCATCCAAAACCCACGGGGAACCTAGATGCACTTTCAATCTCCCCCTTTTTGGTGATTGATGACAACACATTAAGTCCTTCACAAATAAGAGTATAAAGTTTTGGTTTTCATAACATGTGTGCGTATGAATGACTCCCCCTCAATGTATGCAACATGTAAAAGAGGTGGAGGAGATCTTTCATACCCACACACGTTATGGTGGGGTGCCTACGTGATGTGTTCAACAATTGTGACAAGACATGAAGAGCATCAATATAATCAAAGGATTGACAATTAGAGCATTATATTGAGATTAAACGACATTAACAAGTCTTGCACAAATGTAAACATCCAAGAGCATGAATATATTACAAAATGAGTCCATAAATCACAAACACACCCACAAACGATTAACTCCCCCTTAACTCTCCCCCTTTGGCATCAAGGCACCAAAAAGGAAAAGAAGGGAGGAAACTAAGACCTAAGAACTAGTCCTCGTCTTCGCCACTTCCACTCTCCGTGGCCTCGGAAACTTCGACGTCGTCCTCATGATCATCGGCATCATCGTCGTCGTCGTCGGAGTTCCTTGCCGAGGGAGCAGCCCGAGAGGAGCTTCCATCCTCTTGGAGCTGGGCGAGCTCATCGGCGGTGAAGTTGGGGAATGGAGTGATCTCCCCATCACTCACCTCCGGAGAGGACATCGGTACCTCCAGCTTGTCGCACACCGCCTTAAGGTATTTTTCTTGACGCTTGTGTGCCCTTTGAGCGCGAATCTCTTGCTTCCGGCAAGAAGTGAAGATCGCCTTGAAGCATTTGAAGAAGGCACTCATTGATTGAGGCGGAGGCAGAGACGGAGGTGCCACGGGGCGAGATGGAGGATCCGCATTCTTGCGACGAGGGGGAACAGGGACATTCGGGGGCTTCTGAGGACGAAGCGGGCGATGCGACACGTCCTTGACAAAAGTCACGCCCGACACCTTCTCAATGAGGCACATGATGTAGGGGGCATACCCGCAAGCACGGTTGGGAGTGTGCGAGATGTTGAAGATGTCGTCGAAGATGTAATCGACGAGGTTGAACTTCTCTTCCCCATCGATCAGAAGTAGTAGGTGCCTCAGGTTCCCTTGAATCACCCCAGCATCACCGTCCTTCGGTGCTATCGTCCGTCTGAGGATTCTGTTCATGATGCTGTAGAAGGGCTTGATGTTGCGGGTGAGGCCGACATCAAATGGAACGTGACTTGGATACATATATGCTAGCTCTTCACGATCCACGGCCTTAAGGTTAGAGATTATAATCTCATGATCCATGTGTGTCTCAAGCCCTAAAATCCTGGCAAACTCTGCGAAGGTGACTGAGTACTGCTCACCATGAGTCATCCAAACAATCTTCCTGTCACCAGAGGTGGTGAAGTAGATGGTGGAGTAGAACTGCAGAATCACTTCGACGTTCCAGTCATACTTGAATCCCATGATCTGCTTGAGGTCATGGCGCTCAGCGGCTTCGATGACGGCGTCGAAAGCAGAATGTTGCTTGTTGGCCATGTAACCCCAGTCAACCCATTGAGCTTCTATTACCGGATTCTTCATCTACTGATAGACCAGCCGGTAGTAGTCACAATGGAAGTCACACCAGAATCTGGGATCTGCCGTGCTCCTCTCAAACTTGTAGACCTTTTCTTTCCTTAGCCTCCTGGCCTTTTCAGCCCCTTTGCCATGAAATACATTAGCAGACAATTCCTTCTGTCTGTTGGGATTCCTCTCTGGTGTGTGAACTTCAAGGGGGCCAATGGAGGTGGCTTTCCCTTTCTCTTTGATCACAACACCTCCAGCTGCCTTTTTTGATGACATCTTGACAGCTGGCTTTTTCTTCTTTGGCTCGACAGGAGCCGGAGCCTTTCCCTTCTTCGGGTCACGCTCAACCCGAGGCTCCGCTTCCATTTGAGCTGGCTCCTTGCCCTTCGCCTTCTCGCCAACGGTGACGAGCTTCTTTCTCTTGGGGGCACTGGCCTCAGCAGCCCTGGAGTTGTGTGCCTCCCTGTCCTCCCTTTTCTTCTTCCTCAGCTCATTCAGTGATTCTGCCGTGGCACAGGCAATGGCTTCATCCTCATTGTAGATGCTCGCAGCCACCTTGGATGCTTCGAGTGCCTTGAGCTTTCTTTCCTCCTTGGCCTTCTGCGCCTCCATTAGCGCAGCCTTAGTCCGAGCCTCGGCAATTTGGGCCTTGGTACGCCCCTCGAGGTTGACACGCAGAGGAGAGCGCTCGGAGTTCGACATTCTGTGCAAAGGATGGAGAGAGGAAGATATGAGCCTAGGAAGAAGAAGTATTGCCGAAAAGATCTCGAGAACCAACTAGAAGTAGGGTTTGCCCTGTGCAAACCGGACTTGTCCGCCCCAGGGGCGGACTAGTCCGCCGGCCGGACTTGTCCGCCTGGTGGCCGGACTAGTCCGGGTTACACAGGAAGAACCCTAACCCTAATCGATTCATCGAAAAATTTGTGAACCAATGCGCAATACTCCTAGGCTAAGATCGCAAGGGTGTATAGAACAACATTAATGAAGGTGTTCCTATCAAAAACTTGAAGAATCAAGAATGGGGCTAGTTTTTGAGGAACGGTGAAATACCTTCAAAAATCCGCTTGAGTCGTCGAAATCGGCGTGGATCTCGAAGGTGGAGCGCGGGGAAGTGATCCCTCACTCCCAAGGACTTCGATGCGCGGATTGGAGTTGAGTTTTGGTGGTTGGAGCGCAAAATCACCGATTTGGGGGCGGTTGTGCGCGTGTGGAAGCTTGAGAGTCAAGTGAGAGAGAGAGAGGGGGTCCGGGCCGCCTGGGGGTTTAAGTCTCCAAGGGCCGGACTAGTCCGGTTGAGGGGCGGGACTAGTCCGGTCTGCGGACCAGACCCAGACTAGTCCGGGTCCGGACTTGTCCGGTGGAAGGCCGAACTAGTCCGGTGTGCGGACTAGCCGCGGACTAGTCTGACCCGGACTTGTCCGACCATAGGGGCGGACTAGTCCGGTCCAGCTGGGCTGAAAAAACAATATATTTGGGTTTTGCCCATAAAGATAAGTCCTTTTGGACAGATATATCAAGGAAAACATGACAAACATGATTATGAGTCAATAAAGAACAACTCATGAACATTTTCATGAAGAAAATAGATTTCTCAAACAAATTTGAGGAGAAATCGACATAGAGAGGAGTTTTTCGAAATGTGGCTCAAAATATATGAGGAATGTGGTTTAAGCCACGTTCTGAGAATCCAACACGTTGAGCTCACTTCTTAGCTCACAGAAACGCTTCTCATCAAGAGGCTTGGTGAAGATGTCCGCAAGTTGATGTTCCGTCCTCACATGCGAAATCTCAATGTCTCCCTTCATTGAGTGATCTCGCAAGAAATGGTGTCGAATGTCTATATGTTTGGTCCTAGAGTGTTCCACCGGATTATGGGCTATCTTGATTGCACTCTCGTTGTCACACAAGAGTGGAATTTTACGCAGATTAATCCCATAATCCCTAAGCGTTTGTCGCATCCAGAGAAGTTGTGCACAACAACTTCCGGCTGCAACGTATTCAGCTTCGGCGGTGGAGAGAGCAATAGAGTTTTGCTTCTTAGAGGACCAAGACACAAGAGATCGACCTAAGAATTGGCACGCACCCGATGTGCTCTTCCTATCAACTTTGCACCCCGCATAGTCCGCATCGGAATATCCGATGAGGTTAAACTTGGATCCTTTGGGGTACCAAAGTCCTAGGGTAGGTGTGTGTACAAGATATCTCAAGATCCTTTTAACGGCGGTCAAATGACAAGCCTTGGGTGCTGCTTGAAAGCGTGCACACATACACACACTTAGCATGATATCGGGCCTAGATGCACAAAGATAGAGAAGTGATCCGATCATAGACCTATATAGCTTTTGATCCACACTTGGACCGTCCTCATTTAGGTCTAGGTGTCCATTTGTCCCCATAGGGGTTTTGATGGGTTTTGCTTTGTCCATGTCAAACTTTCTTAGAATATCTTGAGTATACTTAGTTTGACTTATGAACGTCCCTTCTTTGAGTTGTTTCACTTGAAATCCTAGAAAGAACTTCAACTCACCCATCATGGACATTTCAAACCTCTCCGTCATTATCTTGGAGAACTCGTCACAAAACACCTTATTTGTGGAACCAAATATGATGTCATCCACATATATTTGGCACACAAAAAGATCCTCGTTGAAGTGCTTTGTGAAAAGGGTATAATCCACTTTTCCTATCCTAAAACCATTCTCAACTAGAAAGTCTCTTAGGCACTCATACCAAGCTCTAGGAGCTTGCTTGAGGCCATAAAGGGCCTTTCGCAATTTTTACACATGGTTAGGATAGTCTTGGTCTTCAAATCCCGGAGGTTGCTCTACAAAAACTTCTTCCTTGATTGGACCATTTAGGAATGCGCTCTTAACATCCATTTGGTAGAGCTTGAAATCATGATGAGTAGCAAAGGCTAATAGTATCCGAATTGACTCAAGCCTAGCTACGGGGGCAAATGTCTCATCAAAATCCAATCCTTCAACTTGTGAGTATCCTTTTGCCACAAGTTGTGCCTTGTTCCTAGTTACCACGCCATGCTCATCTTGTTTGTTGCGAAACACCCACTTGGTTCCAACAACATTAGCTTGAGGGCGCTTGACAAGCTCCCAAACCTTGTTCCTTTCAAAGTTGTTGAGCTTCTCTTGCATGGCAACTACCCAATCCGGATCCCTTAAGGCATCTTCAACCTTATGTGGTTCCAAGGATGAGACGAAAGAGAAATGCTCACAAAAGTTTGCAACACGTGAGCGTGTTGTTACTCCTTTTGTGATATCTCCTAGAATGTTGTCAACGGGATGGTCCCGTTGAATACTTTGATGAACACGAGGATGCGGGGGTTGACCTCTTGAATTACTTGGTTCATCTTCTTCACTTTGGTCTCCCCCTTGATTCATGCCTCCCCCTTGATCTTCATTCTCATTATCACTTTGGGGAGCATCTAGAGGATCTTCAACTTGTCCAATGGGGTTTTGACCTACTTCATAGAGAGGATGGTCACTTGAACTTTGAGATGGTTCTTGTGGGTGAACATCTCCAAGTGCCATTTTCCTTAGAGCTTCTAGTGGAGGTTCCTCTTGATCAAGGGCATGTTGATCAACCTGCTCCACTTGAGAGCCATTGGTCTCGTCAAACACTACGTCACGTGCTACTTCAACAATTCCGGAGGATTTGTTGAACACACGGTACGCATGAGTGTTTGAGTCATATCCAAGTAAGAAACCCTCATCGGACTTTGAAGCAAACTTCGAAGTCCTAGGCTTCTTGTTGAGGATATAGCACTTGCTACCAAAGACCCGAAAGTAAGAAACATTGGGTTTCTTACCAATGAGAAGCTCATAGGGAGTCTTCTTGAGGAGGCGATGAAGGTACAATCGGTTCACGGCATGGCAAGCGGTGTTAACCGCTTCCGCCCAAAACCGGTCCGATGTTTTGTACTCATCTAGCATCATCCTTGACATCTCAATAAGCGTCCTATTCTTTCTTTCGGCAATTCCATTTTGTTGAGGAGAATAGGGAGCGGAGAACTCATGCTTGATGCCCTCCTCATCTAGGAACTCTTCTACTTGCATGTTCTTGAATTCGGTGCCATTATCACTCCTTATAGCCTTTATCCTTAAGGTGAACTCATTTTGAGCCCTCCTTAGGAATTTCTTGAGGACACCGGGGGTTTCACTCTTATCATGCAAGAAGAACACCCAAATATATCTAGAGAAGTCATCAACGATGACTAGACCATACTTGTTGCCACTGATGCTAATGTAAGCAATGGGGCCAAAAAGATCCATATGGAGTAACTCCAAAGGTCTAGTTGTCGTCATGACATTCTTAGAGGGGTGTTGAGCTCCTACTTGCTTTCCCGCTTGGCACGCACCACATGGCCTATCCTTTTCAAATACCACATCCTTTAGGCCACGAATGTGCTCTCCTTTAAGGAGTTTTTGAAGGTTCCTCATTCCAACATGGGCTAGCCTTCTATGCCAAAGCCATCCCATGTTGGCTTTTGCCATTAAGCATGTGTCAAGTTGAGCTTTATCCGTGGTAAAATCCACAAGATAGAGATTTCCCTTGAGCACTCCCTTAAAGGCTATTGAGTCATTACCCTCTCTCAGAACATTCACACCCTCACTAGAAAAGACACACTTATATCCTTTATCACAAAGCTGTGATATGGATAGGAGATTATAGTCTAGGGAATCAACATGCAAGACATTAGATAAAGTATGCGAAGGTGAGATAGCAATTTTACCGGAGCCAAGGATTTTCCCTTGGCTATTATCCCCAAAGAAGATTCCTTCACTTGGGTCCTCGTTCTCCTCATACTCTATGAACATGCTCCTCTCTCCGGTCATGTGGTTGGTGCATCCGCTATCCAACACCCATTTCGATCCACCGGAGGAGTATGCCTACAAAACAAGTTTATGCCTTCCTTTTAGGTACCCAAGCTGAGTTGGGTCCTTTCACGTTAGTAGTTAGGCATTTGGGCACCCACACGCAAGGCTTGGGGCTCTTGCGGAGTGGCCCAACATATCTAGCAAACACTTTGCCGTGTTTGTTCCTCTTTAGCACATAAGATGCATCAAAATCATGAAATAGAGGATGCGATTCAGATTTAGGCAATTTGTTGCTAGAGGGTGAGTTCTTTTCAATTTTAGTTGGTGATGAACTCCCCTTAACAAAGACAATAATGTCTTTGCCATACTTGGAGGTTTTAGCGTTATGCCTTCCACCTCTAGTATAGCCAAGACCATCCTTGACATGGGGAGGTCTTGTGTTGGTGTATGCACTTCGTGCATACGCCACCTTCTCCTTGTCAAAGATGGCACCCTTAGGTGCTTGCTTGCCTTGCACTAAGTTGAGTTCATCCTTAAGCTTAAGGATTAAGTTAGAGCATTTGCAAGACGGAGTTGCATTGGATGAGGCCTTTGAGAAGGTTGGGCTCTTAGAGGAAGAGGCTACATTTTTCTTGAGAGACTCAACTTGAGTCTCAAGGATTTTGTTAACTTTTGACAAGTTCCCAAGTTCCTCCTTGAGCTCAATTGTCTTCTCCTCAAGAATTGAACACGTTTTCTTACTTAGAGCAAGTTCGTGTTCTAATGCCTTGCTCTTCTCTCTTTCGAGCTCAAGGAGCTCATCAAGCTCTCGACATCTCTCCTTCTCAAGGATGAGCATGTCCTCTTGTCTATTGATGAGATCCTCCTTCTCAAAGATCTCATCCATAAGCAATTTCATCCTTCGCAAGGTGCTTTTGCTTATGTCCTTAAACATGTGTTCATTTTCACTAGCACTATCAAATTCATCTTGCGAGGAAGTTGTGGAGGAGAGATGAGATGTTACCTTTCTCCTTCCCTCCTTTGCCATGAGGCAAGTAGGTTTGTAGTCGTCGTTGAGGTTGGGGAAGAGCTTGCTTACTTTGGAGCTCCTCCCGATGGCTATGGTAGCCATCTTCTCCTCTTCTTCTTCGGAGGAGGACTCATCGTTAGAGTCCCACTCCTTCCCCAAGTGTGCTTGTCCGGAGGGCCTCTTCTTCTTGAAAAATTTCTTGTCTTGAGGCTTGCCCTCCTTCTTCTTCTTCGCTTCTTCATGTGGGCAATCAGCGATGAAGTGCCCATACTCATCACAATTGTAGCAAGACCTTTTTGATTTGGGCCTTGCTCTTTCCTTCCCTTTGCCCTCATGGTTGTATCCACCTTTCTTCCTCCTCATCATTCTCCTGAACTTGTTGATGAAGAAGGCCTCTTCCTCATCGGTGTCGAGGCTCTCCTCATCACTTTCTTCTTGCTCCTTTGAAGAGGGCGTTGCCTTGAGTGCAACGTTCTTCATCTTGGAGGCGGTGAACTTTTGGAGGTCGTTGTAGAAGAGCGCCTCCTTCTCCATGATTTCATGGTTGATGATCCTCCCAAGGACCTCCTCCGGGGTCATTTGAGTGAACCCCGGGCTTTCCCGAATCATGGAGCACAGAGAGACGTTCCTAGGCATGAATGCCCGGATCATCCTCTTCACCACCTCGTGGTCGGTCCACTTGGTGCAGCCATATGATCGGCTCTTGTTGATCAGCACCTTCAGCCGGTTGTACATGTCTTGGGGGGATTCACCATCCAAGATGGCGAATCTCCCAAGCTCTCCTTCAATGAGCTCGATCTTGGCCTCCTTGACCACTCGGTTTCCCTCATGCGCCGTCTTGAGGGTGTTCCATATGTCTTTGGCCACTTCAAGGCCATCGACACGGTTGAACTCATCTCTAGAGAGAGATGAGATGATCACACCCGCAGCTTGAGCGTTGCGGTGGATGAGGATGGCTTGTTCTTGAGTTATGTTGTCCTCATCCTTTGGAATCTCCACCCCGGTCATGACAATTTGCCACAACACTGGGTTGAGTGACACGAGGTGGATCTTCATGTTGTGTTTCCACATACCGTAGTCCGTTCCATCGAATTGGGGAGGTTTCCCCAATGGGATGGACAGGTAGTGGTTGTTGGCGGCAAGCCGTTCATAGTTGAACCCTTGTCGGTTGTAGTTGACCCCGCCGCCACCACTTGATGAGCTTGACGGCTCAACTACAGCAATCTTCAACTTCTCCCGGAGCTTCGCCTTAAGCTGGCGAGTCTCCTCATCATCCGTTGGCTTGTCTTGATAAGCCATTGTCTCCTCACGTGTCGGTTGAGAGTCGTTGGTCGACACCTCTTCAAACACCACTCCGGCCATCTCTCCGAGTTGTTAGACTCTTTGTGGAGAGTCCTGCTCTGATACCAATTGAAAGTTGCCTAGAGGGGGGGTGAATAGGCTAATCGACCTGCAAATGACTTAATAAAACGAGATTAAATCACAGGGGGCGGACTAGTCCGGTCAGGGGGCGGACTAGTCCGGTCAGCTTGCGTGAATAACCCTAAAAAAATGTTTCTAGCAAGTTTTAGGGAATTTTCTCTTTGCTACAAGTGAGTATATGTTTAAGTCAAGTTGAGCAACAACCTACACAAGAGCAAGTCAAGTTTCCACAAGTTTGTAGCAATGCGGAGTATGAGACGAGACTACCAACCCTAGAACAAAGTAATCAATAGAATGAATGCGAAGAACACAAGGGGACAAGGATTTTATCCCGAGGTTCGATTCCACACAAGGAATCTACGTCCCCGTTGAGGAGTCCACAAAGGACCGGGTCCAACAACCCTTCCCTCACCAAGTTTACCGCACGGGCCTAACTTGGTTCTCCACTAATCACAACGGTGATTACAAAGTTCGTTGGGGCTTCTCACAAACTGAGGCTCCCACACCACAAAGATGATCAACACAATAAAACAAACTCAATACACAGCCCACAAAGACTCAACGAGTGCAAGAGATCAAACCGGGAGCACAAGCGCGATGTTCTTCCTCTTCTCCACCTCACTAAACCCTAATCCACTCAAGAATTAGTTTTAGAGGGAAAGTAGGCAAGAAGGAGGCTTAGGAGTGCTCCAAGTTGGCTGTGGCGGCGCTAGGGTTTGAGTTTTTCCAAAGGGTATTCGAAATGAGGCCGGGGGTCCCCTTTTTATAGGGGTCCCAAGCTCAATTTGCTGACTTCAGCAAAAGGGCGGACTAGTCCGGCCACTGGCCCGGACTAGTCCGGCCTAGGGGACCACTGACCCCTTTGTCAGGTCCCGACAGCTGACACACTATCGTCACGCTACCCGCCAAACTTCAAATTCAAACGGTAACTTCCACAACGGACTAGTCCGGTCACCACCGGACTAGTCCGATCTCACACAGAGCCTTCTGCTCCGTGTGAAAACGGACTAGTCTGAGGACCACGGACTAGTCCGGCCCCTAGGGCGGACTAGTCCGGTCCTCCCAGACTTAGCCACAGAAGCACCTTTTTCTAGCCAACCCGGACTAGTCCGGCCCCACGGGCGGACTAGTCCGTTCTCACTCAGGACCTCTTGGTCCGGTCCAAAACGGACAAGTCCGTGATTTTGGGACTTCATCCCCAAAAACCACTCACAGCTACCCGGACTAGTCCGGTCACAAACGGACTAGTCCGATCTCGGTCAGACCCTTCTGGTCCGGCCGATAACGGACTTGGCCGGCCAGGGGCGGACTAGTCCGGCCTCCTGCACGGACTAGTCCAGCCCTACGGCCAGACCACTCAATCACTCATTTCTTTCATAGGTTTGACCTCTAAACTACTTTGAGCTCCCAAACTTGATCTCAATGCACTTTACACACACACCCTCCTATTACTACGGCTAGTCTAACTCAATCACGCTAGAAACCCTAGTTTCTACGCTTCGAGTTGACTCCGTTTCCTTCCTTTTCCTTTTTGAGGGTTTGCGTCTCCGATCGAGTCCACACCTGTGTTAAGATCACTTGAGCTCATTAGCGACTTAATTGTCGTCATCAATCATCCAAAATCCACGGGGAACCTAGATGCACTTTCATAATGTAATACTCAATTTCTATGCAAAGAATTCAGGCTTAAATTTGTTAGATGTGCTTTTGAATAAATGATTTACAATGTAAATTATATATCAAGAAAAAGATATCCAAATCCACGTTCAAATTTAAATGTTCTTATGGCTGAATACAAATTTTCAAGCCACTTCAGTTCGAGAACTAAAAAGACCCAATGAGAAATATGATGTCTAAAAGTAAACTTTTTATTTTAAAAGAATGATAGTGTCGGTACCGTAAAAACCATACACCCCCTGAGGTTACAAAAATCTCAAGGGAAGGACATCTACTCAAATTGAAGACCCACGGGGGCCCACTTGTCAGACATAACCGGACCTGCTTCTCCAACATGGTTAACCCCTAGGTTGCCACGTGTACCGCCAGACCGGAGCTACTACCCACAAGGGTGAAGCTCCGGGCTAGGTACCGAAACGGCACCTCCGGATTTAACCCCTGACCGAGAGAAGCTCCGGACCTGACACGTGCCAGGCCACCCCGGAGCTTCCTCGCTCCCCACAAGCAAGCTCCGAAGCTGCCACGTGTCCATACGTCGGAGCTGGCCGCTTCAAACCTTCGGGAGACATTGTAACGGCTCCGGATCTCCAAAGGACAACCGCGGACTTCAAGACCCGATTAATTATCATTAATTCCACATTAATGACACTTAATCGGACGATCTTAACACCTGTAACGGCACTGTCGGGGCCGTTACAGGGTTATTAACAACAATTAATCTCGTGTATCAATACTAGTAACCGCCAGGGCCACATGTCGGGCCAGGCTGACTTGTAACGGTATTGTCCTTGTACTATAAAAGGACAAACCGACGATACACGAAGGGAAGAACTCGGGAACACACTCAAGCTCACAAGTTAATACAACACACACACACACCCGTGGAGTAGGGTATTACGCTTAGGCGGCCCGAACCACGTAAACCACTGTGTCACTCGAGTCCAATCGTGATTTACCTTCTTGAGTCTCCGCGCGCCCACACCGAACTACAAACTCCTCCAACACTTTCATAGTGTCAGGAGATCTGCCGACTCCAACAGTCGACAGTTGGCGCGCCAGGAAGGGGGGCGCCTGAGATTTTCAAGAATGGTGAATTCTGCTACTGGATCATCCAACGGGCAACCTGCTGCTCATGCTGTCGGAGGCAATCCCTCCAACATGCAACCACCGGCAGGAGCCTCAGCACCAGCAGGAGTCATACTCCCACCACCACCATCTTCTCCGGCAAGACGTGCCGGGCAACATGATGGTGCACTGGCGTCACATACTGCGCCGGCAAGTCATGACAACCCAGAACACGCGCTTCACGCAGCGCGTGCTCTTCTCCAGCGACCACCACCTCCGGATGCATCTCAGGGTGCCATGGAGCAATGGAGGGCTGATGTTGAGCATTTGGTCGCAGCAGCGGCCGAACGCCTCAACAACCAGGGTCCACCTCCTTCAGGGCGGGCCCCGTCGCAGCGACGGACGTTGTCTGGAAGACTTGGTCCGCATGTCTCCAACAACCGAAGACGAGCTGCGTCACAGCAAGTGACGTCGTTGCCCTCTGGGGCACGACGCACCCATACCGCATCTCGGCTTTCGACACACGACCTCCGGGCGGAACTTGATCGCCGATACCGCCAACAGGATGACCGTGTCCATATCGAGCGAGCTCGAGAAAGACGAGATGCTCAAGACCTTTCTACTCTGGAAGGAGTAGGAGGAGGCTGTTCCGCCCTAGCCATGCACTTGCGCATGGTTAGATGGCCACAGAAGTTCCGGCCACACTTGCCGGAAAAATTCGACGGGACTGTCAATCCCGTAGAATTTCTGCAGATATACTCCACTGCGATCCTAGCAGTTGGAGGAAACGAGGCCGTAATGGCCAACTACTTTCCAGTGGCCTTAACTGGGACCGCCAGGTCCTGGTTTATGAGCCTTCCACCCAACTCTATTGACAGTTGGGAGGAGCTGTGCCGTCAGTTCACCGCCAACTTGGGGAGTTCATACACCCGACCGGGCACTAAACTGGACCTTTTTGCGGTCGTACAAAAAGGAGGAGAATCTTTGCGGTCATTCATCCAGAGGTTCTCTCAGGTACGTAACACAATCCCTTCTATCTCAAGCGCTTCTGTCATTGTGGCATTCAGACAGGGTGTGCGAGACAAGAAGATGTTGGAGAAGCTGGCGATCAAAGAGATCACCAGCGTCACGGAGCTCTTCAGCTTGGCAGACAAATGTGCCAGAGCTGCGGAGGGCCGTGAAATGCACTCCAAATCAGCCTTGGAGGATCATAAAAAATCCTCCAAAGAAGAAGCCGCTACCTTCGGGAGTGGCAAGAAGAAAAGGAAGACCAACGGCAAGAAGAAGCCGTCGGCCGGCACATCCAACGTTGCAGCCACTGCAACTCCTGGTGGCCGGGGGCCATGCCCCGAGAAGCGACCTCGACCGTCTTCTGAAGACGGTGGCAAATCCAAGATGTGGTGCCCCATTCACAAAACGAGCAGCCACAGACTGGAGGACTGCCGGGAGGTCCAAAACCTTGCCGAGCGCTACCACAAGCGCCGGGAAGGGTCTCCCTTCCGACAGAGGGAGGGAAAACAAAAGGTCGATGAAGCTCCGGCTGAAGAGGAGTTAGGGTTTCAGGACCCCAAAAAGGTTCTGAAAGCCGTCTACACCTCCGTCGACGATGACTCCGACGTCTCCGACAACGAGCGTCGAAAAACCATGAACACCATCTTTGGTGGATCATGGGACATCACTTCTCGTCGTGTCATCAAGACTATGCGACGGGATATGGCTGCTGTAGCTCCTGCAGCTAGACCGGAGCCACATCGAAAGTGGATGGACACACCCATCACTTTTGATGCTTCGGACTGTCCTCAAAGCATGGTCGAAGCTGGCCAATTACCCTTGATGGTATCTCCCACCATCAACAACATCCAGCTCCATCATGTCCTGGTAGACGGAGGTTCGGGGCTTAACCTCATCAGCTTCGAAGCTTTCACTAAGCTTCAGCTCCGACCTTCGGACCTCCAACCCTCTCGACCTTTCTCTGGAGTAGGTCCGGGGGCCATAACCCCACTCGGAGCTATTACTCTCCCTGTTACCTTCGGGACCCGGGAGAAGTATCGCACCGAGAAGTTGGTCTTCGACATCGCTCAGATCAACTTACCATTCAACGCCATCTTGGGAAGACCTGCCCTGTACAAATTCATGGCAGCTGCTCATTATGGATACCTGGTCTTGAAAATGCCAACACCAGTAGGCGTTCTCCGGATCCGTGGAGATCGCACTGCCGGAGTAACTGCTCTGGAGGAGCTCCACGCACTCACCACAGCGCAAGAGGAGGACTCTAGACAGAAGCAAGCTCCACAACCTCCGAGCATTCGGCAACGAGGCTCGACCTCTGCACCCCGTGTGCAGCCAAGCGGCGACACCGACATTCCCGTCAAAGTCGTCCAAATTGGTTCTGATGTCACTCAAACTACCCGCATATCGGGTGGCTTGAACGACAAATAGGAACTCGCGCTCATCACTTTCCTCCGGGCTAACGTTGACGTGTTTGCTTGGCAACCGTCACAAATGCCTGGGATCCCCAGGGAAGTGATTGAGCACAATCTGAAGATTTACCCCGACGCTCGGCCCGTACATCAGAAACCTCGGAAGCAATCTGTAGAGCGACAGAACTTCATCCGACAAGAAGTGAAGAAGTTGCTCGAAGCCGGATTCATCCGAGAAGTCTACCATCCGAAATGGCTGGCAAACCCAGTCGTTGTGCCCAAGGCCGGCGGGAAACTTCGGATGTGCATCGACTACACCACACTAAATAAGGCATGTCCAAAAGATCCATTCCCACTACCTAGAATAGATCAGATAGTGGATTCCACCTCCGGGTGTGAGTTACTGTGTTTTCTAGACGCATATTCTGGATATCATCAAATCAGGATGTCTAGGGAAGATGAAGAACATACTTCATTCATCACAGTGGATGGATTGTATTGTTACACAGCCATGCCTTTTGGTCTCAAGAATGCAGCTTCAACTTTTGTACGAGCTATGTACAAAACTTTCGAAGAACTTATCAGAGACATAGTAGAAGTGTACGTCGATGACATCGTGGTCAAAGTCAAGAACAAGGAGTCCCTCTTGGACACCTTGCAGGCTGTCTTCGACAAGCTGCGGGCCACCCGCACGAAGCTAAACCCAGACAAGTGCGTCTTCGGGGTTAGTTCCGGAAAGCTTCTTGGTTTCCTGGTAAGTCACCGGGGCATAGAGGCCAATCCGACAAAGATAAAAGCCATTGAAGACATGCGGCCACCAACCCGCATCAAAGACGTCCAAAAATTAACTGGATGTCTAGCAGCCCTCAGTCGGTTCATTTCAAGACTGGCGGAAAGGGCACTTCCCTTCTTCAAGTTACTGAGGAAGTCCGGACCATTCCAATGGTCTGAAGAAGCAGAGAAGGCATTCCAGGAGCTGAAACAGTTCCTCACCACCCTACCAGTCTTGGTAGCTCCAAACCCTGGTGAGCCTTTATTGCTTTACATTTCAGCTGCCGACGAAGTCGTCAGTATGGTTCTGGTTGCGGAGAGACCGGAACTACCCAATACTCAGGAATCCAGACCCCTTCGGGAGGGTCTGGAGGTTCCTGAAAGCGGGTTTGGGTCCCAGCTCCCAGACTTGAACCCACAAGAAGCCACTTCAGAGGACCCGGATCCCTCCGAGAGGATCCAGGTCATTCCTGAAGAAGCTCCGGGTTCCTCCACCCAGAACCCGGAGGTCCCCGAAGAGAGTCTGGACCCCTCCGAGAGGGTCTGGATCAATGAAGAGGAAGCTCCGGACCCCTCCGGGAGGGTCCGGACCATTCAACGCCCGGTATACTTCATCAGTGAAGTGTTACATGATGCCAAGATTCGATACCTAGAGGTGCATAAACTGCTTTATGCAGTTCTTATTGCCTCATGGAAGCTTCGACACTATTTCCAAGCTCACAAAGTCTCGGTGGTGACCTCATATCCACTTCGAGCGATCCTGCATAATCCCAATTCAACTGGGAATATTGCAAAGTGGGCAGCGGAATTGGCTGAATTCGACCTTGAATTCATTCCAAGACAAGCAATCAAGAGTCAAGCGTTGGCAGATTTCGTGGCAGAATGGACTCCCTCTCCATTAAACCCTGGGGGCCCCAGCGAGCAGAAGACGGAACCTCAAGTTCCAGCCTTCACTAAGCCTCACTGGACCCTTTACTTCGACGGCTCCATGCAGAAGCAGGGAGCCGGAGCTGGAATCCTTCTCCTCGCACCAACCGGGGAGAAGGTGAAATACATGGTACACCTTGACTTCAAGGCAACCAACAACATGGCGGAGTACGAAGCACTCATCTATGGATTAAAGGTGGCACTTTCATATGGTGTCAAGCAATTGCTGGTCAAAGGAGATTCACAACTCATCATCAAGCAGGTGAAGGGTGAATGCTCCTGCAATAATCTCCAACTGGCTGCTTACCTCCTTGAAGTCCAGAGGCTTCAGAAGGACTTCGAAGTCCTAGACCTTCACCATGTCCAGCGTGCTCACAACGCTGAAGCTGACGAACTCTCGACCAAGGCGTCAACTGGAGCTCCGGCTCCTGACGGAACCTTTGTCCGGAGGTTGTCAAAACCCACAGTTCAGCCTACCGAACTGAACGAAGGGGGCGAGATCAGCATACCGAAGCTGACGGTCCCGATGGCCCTGTTACCATGGCAGCCATCAAGGGTCGTAGGTGCTGCCGGAAGCTCCGAGCAACCCAGCACGCAAGACTCAAATGCTCAAGTCAGTTCCGATGCATGGATCTCGGAGATTCGGAACTACTTGAAAGACAACATCCTTCCTGACGATGATGTATCCGCTGACCGGGTAGTCAGATTGGCTAAAAGATACACGTTGGTAGAAGGGGATCTCTACCGGCGCGGTGCCAACGACATCCTAATGCGGTGCATCACAAGGGAAGAAGGCTGCGAGCTACTCGCAGAAATCCATGGAGGCGAGTGTGGGAACCACGCATCTTCCCGCACGCTGGTCGGAAAAGCCTTTCGGCACGGCTTCTACTGGCCAACAGCGCTCCAGGATGCCACTGAGCTAGTGAAGAAATGCAAAGCATGCCAATTTCATGCAAAGCAAATTCATACACCTGCTCAGTCCTTACAAATGATACCTCCTACATGGCCTTTCGCTGTGTGGGGGATGGACATCTTGGGACCCTTCCCAAGAGCCGTCGGAGGTTACAAGTTCCTGTACGTCGCCATTGACAAGTTCACCAAGTGGCCGGAAGCTACTCCTGTTGTGACGATCAACAAACAATCTGCAATCAATTTTCTACAATCTATCGTGAGCAGGTTCGGAGTCCCAAATAAGATCATCACTGATAATGGGACTCAGTTCACAAGCTCCGCATTTCAAGGATATTGCGAAGACCTCGGCATACAAGTTTGCTACGCTTCTGTAGCTCATCCTGCCAGCAATGGACAAGCCGAGAGAGCAAACGCAGAGATCCTTAAAGGACTCAAAATGCGCACTTATGAGCGTTTGAAAAAGCACGGAGCCAATTGGATCGAAGAGCTTCCGCCCACTCTATGGGCCAACAGGACTTCTCCAAGTTGGGCAACCGGAGAAACACCCTTCTTCCTGGTGTACGGAGCTGAAGCGATCCTTCCTCCGGAAATCACCTTGGGTTCCCTCCGAGTCCGGACCTTCGACGAAGCCGCGCAGGACCAGCTCCGGCGTGAAGACCTAGACCTCCTCGAGGAGGGAAGGTGCCAAGCAGCTGTTCGGAATGCCCGATACCGCCAAGCTCTACGGCGCTATCACCAGCGGCATGTACACAACCGACAGCTCGAGGAAGGCGATCTGGTGCTACGGAGAATACTATCCAGAGAAGGGCAAAACAAACTTTCCCCCGGCTGGGAAGGGCCCTTCCGAGTGATCAAAGTATCCCGTCCCGGAAGCGTTCGCTTGGCTACCGAGGATGGGACACCTCTCCCAAATCCTTGGAACATCGAGCATCTCCGTAAGTTTTACACTTAATTCCACGGAGGTGAGTCTTAAGTAACTTGAAATGTATGTTATAGAGTCATTGTACAGAGTCGGGTAGTTCCTCCGGGAGAGCAGCCGGACCTTTCCCGAAAGGTTTGAAAAGCTCATGCAACACTTGATACAGTCTCCGGACTAGAAGTGTGGCTAATTACCCTGGGTCAAACGAGAAACCAAACACACTTAGCCTGCTTCCGTACCCTAAGAGTGTACTTGTTTCCCCTGTACCCCGGACCTATAATGAAAGACATCTTCATGTGAAATAGACTCCACGTGCATTCATTTTTGCATAGGCTCGACATTTTTATTTTTCTCTTTCTTGTCTATAACAGAAACATGCAATTCTTAAGAAATTCTAGTTTGACCGGTTTACGTACGATTCGAGTCGAATTGTTGGATTTTTTAGATTTAAATATCGTCTGTGGCCAACTCGCCTGAAAGCCGCCAAGCCATTCTAGGGCCGGAGTGCGCTATCGACTTAGCCTGGTCAAGCACCCTAAGTACGCCACTCTACCTACATCCCGGCAGGCCAAAGTAAGGTGGGTCCATGGACAATTGGATCTAAAAGAAAAGACAATTCATCCAGTCGTATTAAAAATCGTGTTCAACTTAAAATTCTCTTGAGAACCGTAAGCCGCGACGAAGTTATAGATAAGGAACGAATTTTACTATTTTTCTTGGCTTAAGTGTGCAAGAAAAATGAACCCAAAGTTGAGGGAGAAAAACCGGAGCTAACCAAGCTCCGACTCCCACCAGGGCATCAACCGTCGGCGCTGACTAAAAGATGGTGAGAAGACCCCGTCACTGGAGTCTATTGCCAACAAACCAAGTGTGGCAAGGGTCATTGCCGGAGCTACTAAGCTCCGACACCTTGGAGTATTAACTATCGACGCTCAACGTGTTGGTAGAGGCTATTGCCGGAGCTACTAAGCTCCGGTGATGGACAGTGCCGGAGCTTCTAAGCTCCGATGACTTCAAGGGACCTTCACTATCGAAAACTTCGGACCTAAATTATACGAGTTCGAAGCAAATTTGTCTTCAACAAAACTCAACATCCTTTTGGTACATGTCCACAATCAAATTGTGCACATCTACCAGGGGGCCAAGTGAAGATAAAGATGTTGAAGACAAAAAAAAAATGAAATTCGCAAAAAAGTGAGGATTTCATTTCATTTGAAGACCGGAGATTACATCTGGAGACAAGGGATTACAAAATTGAGGAAGAAGAGAAGATACAAGTAAAGGCTAAGAGAGACAGTCCTAGACCCTATGGAAGAATTCGGCGACCTTCTGGGCGACCTCCGACACGCTGGCTCGGGTAGCTTCGCCTTCTCCTTCGACGGGGCCTTCAAGCACCGGGTCCAGAGGGAATCGAGGGTTCCGGCTAGTGTAGCACGTCAACACATACTCTGTGACGTTTCTAGCCAGGGATTGCCCCTCGACCTCCAGCTGGTCCGCGATGACGTCGCCCACCTTGGAGAGTTTGCTGCCCACGGCGCTCAACGCTTGCAACGCAAGGTCCGGCTCCGGCTCCAGATCATCCGGGAGCACGGGACTGAAACCCATCGGCGCCAGCGCATCGTCGGCCTTGCTCAGGAACTCCCAAATTTGCAGGGAGTCCGTCTTCCTCAGGCCCTTCATCTCTTCCAGGGATCTCCGGGCCGCCGTCAGCTCCGAATTCTCGCGGGAGAGGCGCTCAACTTCTTTGGCGTTTTGCTGAATCTTCGCAGCAACCCGCTTCTCAAGTCTTCCGAGCTCCTCCTCCCGGAGGTGGATCTTGTTCCGGCGGTCGACCAGGTCCTTCTCCCTAGCCTCTATTTTCTTCTCCCGGGCGACAAGGGCACACTCGTACTCGTAGAGTTCCTGCCCCCGCACCCAGGTCTTCTCCTCCTCCTCGAGGCAGCGCTCTTCCAATTTTTTAGTGCGCTCTTTGAGGCCCTTGTCCGCCAGAGCTGTTTTCTCGGCGAGCTCTTCCTCCCGTCGCAAGACGTCATCCCGTAGCTCCAGGAGTTTTTGCTCCTCATCCTCGAGCCGCCTTTCCCTTCCCTCAAGTGCCTCTCGGCGCTTGATGAGTGCGGTGCTGATGGCCTCGAGTTGACCGAACCGAGCGTTGGCCGCGTCGTTAGCAGCCTTAGCTTGGTCATGGAAATCCCGGGATTGAGCGTCGAGGGCGTGAGTCATGCTCTCCCTCTCGTCCAGCAGCTCACCCCAGAGCTCCAGGCGGACCTTCTCCCGCCTGATCCATTCCTTGTCATCCGCAATCCTCGACTGCGCCAGCTTAGTCTCAAAGTGGAGCCGATTACGCCACCTCCTAAGGGTTTGGCGCTCCTCTTCAAGAGCTTTGCTGTCGTGGAAGAAGGCCAGTTGGACCTGACGTAGACTGGAGCAGGCGTTGTCGATGGACATCGACAGAGAGATGGGCTCCGGACCTGCCGGGATCTCCTCCGCTGGTTCCAGCGGGTCTTCATTTACAAAAATTGGGTCCCACTCTACGAGAGTGGAACCCCGAGCTTCCAAAGCACTAGGACACTCCTCCGGGATGGCCTCAGTCGCCACCGAAGAAGGTCCCGCCACCAAGTCTTCATTTGCCCCCTCAGGCTGGGGGCCGGCGACTTCGTTTAGGCACTCTGGCTCCGCCACGGGTACCATCGACGTCGTCGCCTCCACTGGCTCCGGCCGGGACACTTCATCTGAGGGAGGCTCAAGCTCCCTTGCCTCTTCAGCCACCGGCTCTGCGACCGGCGCTCCAACAATCACCGGCTCTGCAGCCGGCGCTCCAATAATTACCGGCTCTGCGACCGGAGCTTCGGAAGTAACCGGCTCAACTGCCGGAACCACTTCAACTTCCGGCTCGCATGCCGGGGCTTCAGCTACCTCCGGCTCAACCGCCGGGGCTTCAGCACTTTCCGGCTCCGAAGCCGGGACCGCCACTTCCTCCGACTCAACAGCCGGAGCTTCTACTTCTGCAGCACCAGGACCCGGAGCTTCAACCTCCGGAACGGGTGCCACTGGCGCATCTTCAATCCCGTGGTCCGGCGCTACCACGGGAACTTCTGGAGACGAGTCGAGGTCCATGACCACGACAGCCGGCGCCGGAGCTGTCGCAGCCTCCGCTTGGGGCGGCACCGGAGCTGGAGCAGAAGCCCCCGCAGCCTCAGACACTGTGCCCGAGGGCGGAGCTTCACTCCCCTTCTTGGGAACGCTGCAGATAAAGAACGAAGAAATTGAACAAATATATGCTACAATTAAAAGTTAATCGAGGTAAGAAAGAAAAATTACCTTGGGAGGCTCACGCACCAGCTTGCGCGGAACCTCTTTCCCGGACGTTCCGGGCTGGCCACGGTCGGCGTAGGAGCTCCGGGAGGACTCCCAGGACTTGCCGTGGCCGCGGGCGTTTCCCGGGTCGGAGCTCTCCTTGACCGGGAGGAACTCCTGGACCTGGAGGCCCTCACCGCTTCTCGTGCCGGAGTCGCCTGCCCGGAGCTGGCACCTCCGGAGGGATCCACCACGGGGACAGCCGCACTCCGGGAGGATCCCACCGCCGGAACAGTAGCGCTCCGAAAAGACCCCACCATGGGGACAGCCGCCACGGCGGCGGAGGATCTTCCTTCCTGAGGACGGGGAACTGGGGGGGAGGTGGCAAGCCCGACGGACCTTCCGTCAGCATGTCGCAGCTTTCTCTTCTGGCTCTCCGGCTCCTCCGCCAGCTCCTTGCCCTTGCCGATTACCTCAGCTCTTGGCTGAGAGACAGGGGCGGAGCCGCCTTCGGACAACCCGGGGATCGCCAACCGGACGGTTGATCTTCTCTCGACGACGTCAAGGTCGTCAAGCGCGGGCATCTTCCGCCGGAGCTCCCTGCTGAACTCAACTTCCACGTTCAGGGGGAGGAAAGCCGGCGGCGGAGTCAAGTACTCTCCGTCAACATCGATGCCATGCTGGAATTTCTTGAGGTGAAACTCCAAGGACTTCCCCACCATGCTGGACTTCAACCCGGTCTCAACTCGGTCCTCGTCCATCACGCTGTTGAGGGCCCAGGCGAGCTTCTCCCTCCTCTTCAGCGGCGCCCACCTGTTGGACAAGAAGTTGCAGAACACCGCCTGGGGAGTCAATCCTCCCTCCACACATTGGCGGATCCTGGTCAGGACGGGGTCGAAAGCTGCCGCCAGCACCGGAACTTCGCTCCACACCGACGTGTCAATACCGGGCAGACCATCTGGCAACTCCAACCGCTCATGCTCCTCCACCCGGACGACTACCCAATCTTTCTTCCAGTCATCCCACTTCCCGGAAGGGAATGACCGGAGGTACTTGAACGGACACTTCTTGCGCTTCACAAAGTAGTAGAAGCCAAGGTACTCGTCACTTCGGCCGGTGGTTTGGACGGTGAAGAAGGTTCGGAAGAGCTCGATGCAGGGAGGGATGCCCACCCACATCTCGCAGAAGTGGACAAAGATGGACACAAGGAGAATGGAGTGAGGGCCAAGGTGGTACAGCTGCAGACCATAGAAGTCCAGCAGCATCAAGAAGAAAGAAGAAAACGGTGGGATCAGCCCCACCATGGCGTACGATGAAAAGTACACCATCTCGCCGGAGTGCTCCTTTTTAAAGGGAAGCTCTCCGCCGGCGCGGACCGAACGGTTGAAGAAGTCCGACGACCACCCCATGAGGGCTCGGACCTTCTTCAGATCGCTTTCCGTCTTCAAACGACTCTCACGCAGACCCAACTCCATCGCAGCACAGCTAGGCAAGAGAAGAGGAGCAAAGCACGAGTTGGGAGTTTGAGCGCAAGAACAGATGGAAAGCGTAAAGAACTCCCGACGGTGCGCTTTCCTTCTTAAGTAAGCCCTCGCAACGCTTGGATGGAAACTGCAGGAGAGCCAAGGATACTACTCAAGAATTCAACCCTGCCGATGACAAGAGGGCCCGGGACCACCCTGACGATCAAGTCGAGGTTCTTACCCAGGCGAACAGTTGTCATCACGAGGCGGGAAACCCAAAGGCGGCGGACTGACAAGGCGCGCGGAACCGATACGGTTTTCGTATCGGGAACCGGCGACCTTCAATTGCGAGAGATCCGCACGTCAAAGATCTTATCTGCCGCCTGAGGTGCGCCACGTGTTGGGATTTAACCGTAAAGCCCCGCCAAAGGCACCTCCGAAGACCCTTGAAGACCCAGTTCAAGAGTCGCAAGTGTGGACCCACCTCCGGCGGAATGACTTCACCCCGTTGGCCTTCCCCGGAGGTAGGTCCAGGGGGCCACTGTCGGTACCCTAAAAACCATACACCCCCTGAGGTTACAAAAATCTCAAGGGAAGGACATCTACTCAAATTGAAGACCCACGGGGGCCCACTTGTCAGACATAATCGGACCTGCTTCTCCAACATGGTTAACCCCTAGGTTGCCACGTGTACCGCCAGACCGGAGCTACTACCCACAAGGGTGAAGCTCCGGGCTAGGTACCGAAACGGCACCTCCGGATTTAACCCCTGACCGAGAGAAGCTCCGGACCTGATACGTGTCAGGCCACCCCGGAGCTTCCCCGCTCCCCACAAGCAAGCTCCGAAGCTGCCACGTGTCCATACGTCGGAGCTGACCGCTTCGAACCTCCGGGAGACATTGTAACGGCTCCGGATCTCCAAAGGACAACCGCGGACTTCAAGACCCGATTAATTATCATTAATTCCACATTAATGACACTTAATCGGACGATCTTAACACCTGTAACGGCACTGTCGGGGCCGTTACAGGGTTATTAACAATAATTAATCTCGTGTATCAATACTAGTAACCGCCAGGGCCACATGTCGGGCCAGGCTGACTTGTAACGGTATTGTCCTTGTACTATAAAAGGACAAACCGACGATACACGAAGGGGAGAACTCGGGAACACACTCAAGCTCACAAGTTAATACAACACACACACACACCCGTGGAGTAGGGTATTACGCTCAGGCGGTCCGAACCACGTAAACCACTGTGTCACTCGAGTCCAATCGTGATTTACCTTCTTGAGTCTCCGCGCGCCCACACCGAACTACAAACTCCTCCAACACTTTCATAGTGTCAGGAGATCTGCCGACTCCAACAGTCGACAGATAGCTTAACAATAGACCTTTCTTATGTCATTTGGGAGGTTTCTGGCTAGGATATAGTCCAACTTGTGTTCATGAAAGATAGAAACTTCAACAGTAATATATGAAAGCACACGTGTAATGAAGAAATACATTTTACCGCGCAGCAAAAAATATATTCTTCATAATGGTTATCAAAACACCACAACCTCTACAATAGGAAAGAAACGCTCACCGAAAAGAGTTTTCGGTGTATCCTTCACCTGAACTCTCATCATCGAGATCAAGCTAGTTGGGGTTACCACTTGCATTTGACACCAGCTCCTACCGGCCGTATCGATCAATTTATTTTTATTGATATTGATTAGTTTAAAGTTGAATTAACCAATGTAAAAAATGGAAATAGTAGATGACACCATCAGCTTAGCTAATAACAGCTAATAGACCGATTAACAATCCAACCATCGTATTAGCCAGAGATTTTGGTATAGCCCTAGCTAATAGTTAACCAGGTATTAACGAGCCAACTATTAAATCTAGAGGATTGGAACATAGCCTAAACTTTTCAGGCCAAGCATGTTTTTAGCTTGTTTTACATACCACATGCAGGGGGTCGGTTCGGTGCGCAAGCTGGAATTTTATTTTGCATCAAGTTTGTATTCATATATGGATGGACGTAATTAGATGATATAAGATTATCACCGAACCATGGCTCACTAGCTCATGTTGCGCTTGGAGGTGAAGAAAAAGAGTTTATTCCAATCCCTGTGGATGTGGATAGCCAGTGACGTGGAGCAGGAAAGAGAAGTACTAGTAGGAGAGGAGACTTCGTGCGTTCAGTGTCCGGTCTGCGCTCCGCGTCCCCAGCCCCGGCCGCATTCCACGCAACGTCACCACATCCTCGCCCTGGTGTAACGCCAATAATAAAAGCTCCACCCTCCCTCGAGCGGCAAGGGGACCCCCTGACTGACAGATGAGTCCCCCTGCCGCCCGAGCTCTACTACAAATGTAGTTGATCCGCCTTCTCCACTCGGCCCCCTCGAAGAAAGTAAGAAACCATCTCATCTGCTGGTCGTCTCCTCGCCCGTCGCGACAACGGTAACGGAGGAATCTCGAGGTACTCTATCAATCTGCTTATTAAGTACTCGTTTTTGAGTCTACTACTTACAACACTAGTACGGTATGGTGTTATCTCCCGGTCGATGAAGGTTTGGGCTGTGCATGTTGTGGAGTAGAGCGGAGTTTCGAAATTCCATGATTTATCTTTCTCTCACCACACCAACTCTTGGTTTTGATATTCACATTCGTTGGTTTCTCCTCCCAAGCGCACCGCACTTTGCAGTTGCAAAACCCTGGAAGCCATATTGCCTTGCCCAGGTTCATGGGATCCACAACGACTGGTGCTGGTGCTGGCAAACGCAACTCAACTGATGGCGGCTGGAGGACCCCTGGTGCCGGTATGCATCCACCTGACGGCGACGGGAGGACTCCTGATGTTGGCAAGAACGATTTATCTAACACCGGCCTTCATTGGGCCGATAAATTGCTCGATGAACTCCGCAGTGCAAACGGGGAGGGTTTGGATAATTCTCCAGAAATGGAGTTTTGGGCATCTCTAAAGGATGAAAGAAACATTGTGGCTGCTTATGTCTAGTTTTGCAGCCGGTCCAGACGTTTAGCTGTTATGGAAATATATCCAATATAATGTTTGAATATCATGCTTTCCTCGTTACGTTGAACATTATAGAGGTCCTTTATGAGTTCCTTTTTATGCTCTTCTTATAACAAATCACTAGGTAGTCTCTCAAACCTAGAAAATTTATATGAGGGACGTACTTCCGATGTGCTTAATCTATGTTTTGTTCTAAATGTCATATATTTAAGTATGAAGGTAGTATGTGGCCTAACAAAATTATGTATTTCTTTTCAGTTAGCATGCAGGGATTTCCCACATCCGCGCTATGTATGTGTCAGCTTGCCGTTCAGCACCAGTTCTCATGCAAGCCACTGTAGTATGGTCAGTATAGTTAACTTTTGTTGCTCTGCTTATATTTCACTATTTATGATTATTATTTGTTAGCATGTAGTCGATACCTTTCGACATGGACACATCATCATAAGCGTGCTTACTTTCTTAAATGCAGTGCCACTGTTATGTATGTGATTCTCCAGCTCCGTGCATTTGGTGGGGCAATGGCACTGGGATTAATGATCATTGTCATGCCACGGATAAGGGTCCAAAATGGAAGAATCTTAGGCAATTATTCAAGACGGAAAGCAGCCACATACCTACAGTGGATGATGTTCGAAGAAATTTACTTAAGTTCACCTCAATACCACCTGCAAATTTTATCATACCTTCAACGGTAAGAGTTCCAATTCAGCGGATGCATCCTTCTATTATGATTTCACATAATACAAGGCAGGATCTCGTTCAGCCGAGAGTGCCATCTTATATGCCGATAACTACAAGCCAGTCCAGTAGCTCGAAAAGGGCTCGGGTTGCTTCCAGTGCGCCACCTCATCTCATTGCAGCAGAAGCATCTCAAGGGCAGGGAAAACAGCAACAGCAAGGCCCACCAACAGATCCTAGTCGAACATGGAGGGATGCTCTTACAGCTTTGGCTCATGAACTGGGGGTACCTGATTATAATGTTGACCCACCAGTGGTTCAGCAACATGCAAGCAGTTCCTCGCAAACACCGTACCCTAATCAGCTGCTTGCTCAATCAAAGGCGTGTCAGGGCCCTAGTGTTAATCCTGTGAATGCTGCAGGTGAAGCTCCTTTACAAATAAGGTTTCTCAGTGGGCACAATTGGTCAAATCTCCCATTTGGCAGTGCTGCTATTTCATCTGATTCTGTTCAGGCTAGGCGACCCATGCGCCAATTGAATCCTCAGAGCAGTCATGTTCCTAATGAAGCCACTTCGAGCACTGTCGTCAGATCCTGGCCATGGAACGCTGGTAACGCTGGTGGGATGTGATCATCAGGGTGCTCTCAGTATCAGGGTGTTCTCAGTATATTTGGGTGGTCATCGTGTTTTGTATTACAGACTGTTTATCATCAACAAACATGTAGCTTGGAGAGTGGGAAAGGTACTCCTTTTGGAGTAGGAGAGCTTAAAGCAGACCTTTAAACTTATTGGGTTAAATCTGGTGTAATAAGCTTAGAACTTAATGGTTAAATTTCTAGTGCTCGTACTATTTCATTGTTTTTTTTCGTTTGGTTCACTGAAGAAAGATGTTTTAGCAATGGCGGTTGGTTTTGTAGATCTGTAGTCTCGAATCTTCGTCTGGCAACGGCGTGTAAATGAGTTGATCGAGGCGGCCAGGGCGGAGCAGAGGGCTGAGTCGATGATGTCCATGCCCGGCCGGTTGGTGGCGCCGATGATGAACACGGTCTTCACTTCACGTTGATGCCGGCCGTCCATCTCGGTTAGGAGCTGGTTGAGGACCCTGTGTGCCCGGTGTCACCCATGCCGTCGCCCCTCCGCGTGGCAATCGAATCCAGCTCGACACGCAGCGCCGACTGACTCGCCTCGTCGACGTTGGCCTCTCTCTCGCCGAACCACATCGTGAGCAGCACCGTTTCTTGGAGCTCCGATTAGGTCGAGTCCGTTTCTTGGATGGCCTGATCGCCTCGCGTGCGAGTACGAGTACGCGTATCCAACACGCACCCCCTCCGATAGGTTCAGTTTGTTCTGTTTGATGCCCCCCCCCCCCCCCCCCCCCCTTTCCTCGGGTCTCTCCTTTATTATCTGGGCCGAATGCACACGCACGCTGGGCCGAAGGTTGCTAACAGCCCGGCCCATATTAGAGGGTCAGCGGTAACGGGCTATGATGGCTACTATAAGCGCAGCCCAATATAAGCGTAATCCGACCAGTACAGGCCCGCGTTCGCTGCTCGTCCCGTGCGGCCGCACCGGAGGCGGAGTCACCTCCGGATAATCAACTTCTCCGGCGAACTCTCATCTACTGTATCTACTTTTCGCAGCACAGCGGCGGTGAATGGGTGGATATGCTTGTGACTTGGAGTTCACCTCTGGAAACGAAACGATCGTTCATTCATCGAAGAATGGACATGCAAGCTACCCCCATCCTGGCTGCTATCTAATGGGATCCGAGAAGCTTGGAGTCGGAGTAAGAAACAATGTGGCACGAAGTGATCTTTCAGTGGATTCGAGCTCACAGTATAAAATCATCTATGCACGACACCTGGGAGCTGCTGTTGCTGAACCATGCTGGCTGCAATACATGAGAGAGTGCGGACCAACTCACGTCCAGAGATAGACAACCGGTTGTTTCGCTCTGCAAGTCAGCGATAAAAGACCGTACGCCAGCTGAGCTGTGGCAAGTGACAACGCAACACCCACGCGCCCAGCGTGTGTTCGGCTACTAGCCGGCCAGCAGAGCATCTCGTGATTTCTTCACCTGACAGCGCCACCGTCATGACCTAAGTATCCTGCATTATGTGGTACTCCCTCTGTTTCAAATTAAATATCGTTAAGACATACTTTCTTAATTTATTTTAGTTCACTTTTGCTGTCCAAAACGACAAATAAAAGAGAACGAAGGTAGTACTTTGTTGTTTGATAGTTTATTTTGAATTCTAAACGACAAAATTTTAGAAGCGGTGGAAGTATTTTTTTTATGCTCAATATTCGCTGGATCACATAGTTACTCGTCAGAGTTAAAATTGCGGTGTTTTTTCCCTACAAAAGAAGTCAGGATTGTGGCAACACTATCATTTGTATTTCATCAGATAAATTATTCTAAAAACTGTGAGGACCAACGAAAATCCATCCGCCGCTGGATGCGAATGTTGTATTCAGATCATGCTGTTGCAGTAACACGGAACTGGGTAAAATTCTGAACCTTCTTACCCTGTAGGAGGTGCTGAGCACCCTCTCCCAACAACAGTGCTCCGAGTACTTTCAGTCTTGCAGTATTTGCATAGAGCAGACAGACCACAAGAACACTTGTTATGAAAAGCACAGTAACCGACAAAGAGAACAAGCACACGGATCTGATGCCAAAAAATAGCTCTTTTGCACTCTTATTACTCGTGTTATTCCCTACAGTCTCCATTTTACAAGGGAGAAGCAGTATGCAATGTTATACATACAGAAGCATCAGCTTCGGGTAATGTACTAGTGTAACAAAAACTCCTTCCACGGCGCCTGCCGCATTCCCTCGTCGATTCCGTGGATATTCAGGTCAGGGAACGTCCAGTGTTCTTCCCAAACATATTCCTCCCGTTTTCTATGTAGCCCTATGGTGTTCGTACGGACCTCTATGGTTGTAAGTACACTGGCAGATACGCTATTTACCTCCCAGCCTCTACTTGGTTTGTTGAGTTGGGTTTTTAAGCTAAGCCTCTGTCTCTATATATAGCTCGACCGAGTGGAGTATTCAGATACTAGCTGCATGAACATAGAGGACTTGTCCTCTAAAAGCCTTTGGGGCGTATCAAACTCTGCAATTTTACCTGAAATCAGAATGATGAGATGAATTATTGTAAAGGCCTCTCTGTTTTAAAAAATATAAAAAGATCAAGCAAAGCAAGGGACTTCGACCAAGGAATCAAGAAAAAACTTTGGAAAGTTCTAACTACGAAAAAGGGGTCACATGATAAAATTTCATGAAAGAGCTCATACCATCACTAAGGACCAGGACCATGTCACTGTCAATAACAGTGGGAATACGGTGCGCAATGGTACAGACAGTGCAATCCTTGAATTCACTACGAATGATCTTTTGAATAAGATTATCCGTAGCTGTATCAACAGATGCTGTTGCCTCATCAAGCACCAAAATTTTTGCCTGCTTGAGCAGCGCCCTACCCAATGCAATAAGTTGACGTTGCCCCACACTCCAGTTATCCCCATTCTCTAGCACTGCAAGAACACAAAAGTTGTACAAGAAGAAAAATGAAATTTGCCATCAACAAAAGGACGAGCTACTGTTTCAATACGTGCTTTGCTTGCCATCAACTTAGAAATCAAACCAACCTGGGGTATCCAATTTTTCTTCCTTGGAACGAATGACCTCTCCTAGTTGACACTTCTCTAGGGCCTGGGAGAGATCACGCTTTTAAATAAGAATCAAACACATATAACACGAGTTAAAGCATCCAAGAGACCAGGATGTACCTCCCAAATTTCATGATCAGCACACTCTTCAAGAGGGTCAAGATTCATTCTGATAGTACCCTCAAACAATGTTGGGTCTTGAGGGATGATGCTCAACCTTGACCGCAGATCATGAAGGCCAATTGAGGAAATGTCAATGTTGTCAATGATAATTTTTCCTTCGGTCGGTTCAATTAAGCGGAAAAGGGCCTGTATAAGAGTAGATTTACCACTTCCAGTACGCCCTACAATACCAATCTTTTTTCCACCAGGAAACATACAGCTGACTCCATGCAGAACTAATGGTAGGCCATCCTTATAGCGAACCTATCAATTTAAAAAGCAAAGTAAGATGACCAAATCAAATATATTAAACTAGATACAGCACATAAATCAATATACACAGCACCAGAAGAACTGAGCAGCTTTGAAGTCATGTCGATGAAAGATTTTGTCATCAAGTCCATTTCTTAAAGAATACCTTGAGATCAATCAATTTGATGTTTCCGTTCTCAGGCCATGAGGATGGTGGGCGATGATCCTCAATAATCAGTGGCGCTTCACTAGGAATCTTGCAATATTGATAAATACGCTCAACAGAGATGATTCTATTCTCTAGTTTACAGAAACTAAGTATCCACCTTGACATGCGAGCATTTAAATTAAGTCCGTATGTGACGGCAAGCCCAGCCATACCTGTTATTTGAAAGTACTATTAGATGCTAAAAGAAGTTCCAACTGACAAATGGATGCAAATTTGTACTGCATCTAACAAGTGAAAGGATGGGCGAAGAAAGATCACGAAAACACAGTAGAACAGAATGTGAAACATAAGACATACTTGGTTCGATTGTGCCAGGAGGAAAGCTCACAAGTATTGCCATGCAGAAAGCAAAGACGAAAGTTGATAGCAATTCCATTCGAAGGCAGAGCCATTCAATAGCAGCAAGGCTGGAAAATAAAGGGCGGGCAAAACAGTCGAGAAGGTAAAGAATTCTTTTCATGAACCGCTTCTCTTGACCAAACCCTCTTATTGTAGCAGCGCCAGCAATTGATTCACTAAACAAATGGATCACTGGAGACTTCTGGACGCTGAGAATCCTAGTCAGTTCCCTTGATGAAGCAATATAATATCTCTGCAAAGGTGATGGCAGTTGGGAGTGTTATTAAACCCCACTTTGATTTACCAGAAACAGGTCATTCTAAGATAGTTTACTCCGTATCACCCAGATGGTGCTAACAGAAAAGGGGCGGAAACATCCCATTTAATTTAGTAATTAGCATGCAAACTATTCCCACTACGTCGACAGTGAAATAATGATTACTGAACAGATAGTGGAGCACATGTTATGCCAACAGCAAATGACCTTGTTAAGGATCAGGGTAAACTCAGTGTATCCATCTTGCAAAAGGTGATTACAGTCATCAAATCTATATGTATTCACACCATCCTACACCATTGTCCAAATATCAAGAAACAACAGCTGATTACACAAAACCTCAAATTGATATAAGAATGCAATAGCCAGTGACCACAGCAATTACCTGCATCCACATGCATGCAATAGCCATGGGAACTATAAGAATCAGAACTTGCCATGTGACTTTGCTCATGACAGCAACGATTCCGAGTAGTTGAATTGTTGTTGATGCAAATCCACCAAGCCGGAATGCAATATCAAGATCCACAACACTTTGGTCTACAGAAACCTGATATAAAGCATCATTCAGGAAACTTGCTACGTACATTTTGAAATACCATATTAGCATGAGAAGGAACAAGATCATAACTTACTCGGTTCAAAATCCGCCCACATGGTGTTGTGTCAAAGAATGACATTGGCGCTCGAAAAACACATCTTAGCATTTTTATAAAAAGTTTCTGGGCAGCTGCTAAACCAAATGTAGCCACAAGAAGGCTTCTCACAAACACGAACAATGAACTCCCAAAAGCCAGGGACATATAAACGACCAAAAGCACCACATTATCTGTCTTGGGTGCACCCCCTTCAGTTTGTGGGTTCGCCCATGCCATCCACCAATTGCTCGCAATCTGAAGCAATTGGAACAGGGTTTGAGACAAGATAATGAGTGGTATCAGTGTACCTTTGTAGGCTTCCCCCATGTACGACAAATAAACATTCAAGCCAACTCTTCCACGCTCCCTTTCCTCCTCTTGAACTGTACGTTTCTTCTTTCGATCTTCTTTCTTCTTCTTTTCTTTTATTCCACGTGTATTAGATGGTTGACCGTTTTCACACACCTTGTTTTTCAGGTTATCAATGTTGCTAATACTTGGTGTCAACCTTTTGTTAGGAATTGAATCTGTATCTTCATCAGAATCTTCAAAGATATCCATGGTTTCAATAGCTTCCTTATGAGCGGAAACCAAAGCATTGAAATCAGTTCCAGCTTGGAGAAGATCATCGTACTTTCCAGCTTGGGTGATATGTCCATCCTTAAGAACCTGCACCATGACAGAAGCAACAAAAGAGAGCAATACAGGACATTAAGCATAGGATAGATCATTACGGAACACATTAGCCAATGTGTAGTCCCATGGAAACTAAAGATGATTAGCTTGTACATTGAAGTGACATACATGATTACCATTTAAAAGGGAAAGATGGATAGATAGTATATTACAGTTAATTATTCAAGAATAGCGTACCCGCACCAAATATGTATATGGATATGAGAACATGGTCACCACTTACCAGAATTAGGTCAGCAGCTGGTAGAAATTCAACTTGATGGGTTACATATATTACTGTTTTGCTAGCTAGTGCACTCAATATGTACTCCTGCAACAGAAAGGTAGAGGTGTTATGCAACAGAAATGGCTCTAGTAAACAGGGTAAAGCAACAACCATACTAACCTTAAATAATTCGCTCCCAGTATGAGCATCAACCGCGCTGAAGGGGTCATCAAGCAAATAGATGTCAGAATCTTGGTATAGTGCTCTTGCAAGCTGAACTCTTTGTTTCTGACCCCCACTTAAGTTAATGCCTCTATCACCAATGATCGTCTGGTCTCCATATTGAAGCAACTTAAGATCTTTCTTCAGGGAGCAAGCCTCAATAACTCTCTTATAACGTTGCTTATCCATTGTACTGCCGAAAAGAATGTTCTCCTCGATGTTTCCAGATTGTATCCAGGCAGTCTGAGGGACATATGCAGCTGTGCCACTAATCCTGACCTGAAAAGGGGGGTGAAAAAGGAAAATGTAACAGAAGTGTTATCAGATGAGTTAAAATCAACTAGTTTGTCTATGTGACTACCTGACCACATAATTTGGGTATCTCTCCAAGTATAGATGATAGTAAGCTTGATTTGCCAGAACCAATGACACCACAGACTGCTACCCGCATACCTCTTACCACACTAAGGTGTATACCAGAAAGTGTAGGGGTTGGAGAGTATGGGTTCCATGAGAATGTACCATCCTTGATATCAATTGCTTTGTCTGTGCTACACTGTGGAACACTTATTGTTGCATCATCTGGCAGTTCTTCTTGCTGCAAAAAATGAGACAGGCGGTCCAAAGATACCCTTGTCTGCGCAATCATGGAGATGAGATCCGGGAAGTTCCTTAGAGGCTCTTGAAGGATCCTAAATGTTGCCAAAGCAGAAAGAACACCTCCTGCAGTGAGCTGGCCACCAAGCAATATGCAAGTCCCGAAAGTTATAACTGAAACAAAGATCGGTGAACTCCAGAAAACAAATGTAACAGCAGCCTGTGAGTACAAGGCCCACCGAAGCCACCTACATTCCACATTCCTCATCTCTTCCAACTGCATCCTGTACCGATCCTCCCATGCTTGCAGCTTTAAAATCCTCATATTCTTCAAGCACTCTGCAGTCTTACGCATGCGCTCATCCTTTGTCGCCATCAGCTTATCTTGGTAGTTTTCCTGCAGCTTCGCCACAGGAACAGAGGCAGCAATTGATAGCGCAGTAGCTATCAGTGTCGAAACCATGGCGATCCCGACATTCTTGTACAGGATGGCGAGAGCGAGGATGATCTGCAGCGGAAGCATCCAGATGTCATGAAAGTACCATGCATAGTCTCCCACACGTTGCACATCGACCGCCATGTAATTCACAATCTCACCACTCGTGTGGCTCTGCCGTGAGGAATTAGACAGTCGGAGACCCTTCCTATACACCATGGCAGTAAGCCCAGACTTGACATGGATCCCCATGACATCCACACCCAGGTACCACTGTCGAGCAGTGATAGTCTCAAGCAACTTCGCCACGAAAAATATGGAGGCAAGGATGTAACCTTCATGGGGAAAGATGACTTTGCCACTGAGGTAGTCCACAAAGTAGCTGATCAGGTAAGGGCCGACATATGACACAACGGTGTTCACTGCAGCAAAAGTGCCATTGATGGCAGCCTCTCGCCAGAATGACTTCAATATTGCCCAGGCCAGAGATGGCTCCCTGCCAGGGTGCTCCATCTGTTGTCGTTCGTAATGAGAGCTCATGGCCTTATAGCAGGATTTTGCACGGTCCTTCTTCGCCAGCAAGGGTATGTCAGCCAGTTCAAGGGGACGCCGTGCGCCGACGGATAGCAAAGGACTAAGCCATGACAATGTTGCTCGGCTGATTATCCCTGCATCACTGTAAGGAGTCACCCTCAAGCACCCGGGCTCGTCCTCTGACTCTCTGCGCTGCCTACCAAGCAGCAGGGGTTCATGCATGCCGTCGGCGTCAGTGAACTCGAATTCTAAACCGGTGGTACCCCTGAAACCAACCAAACAAAGGAATCCAAGGGCGGGCATCGACGCGAAGTTGGCAACCATGTGTGCGTAATCCACCGCGCGCGCTTCGTCACCCATGAGCTGCCTGGAATCGTAGTAGGCCATGCCAACGCAGAGCGCGAAGGAGACGGCCCACCAGACGCGCAGCAGCGCGGGGAACGTGACCCAGGCAAGGGCGCGGGCCTGCAGCGCGAGCGCCAGTAGCGCCGCCCAGGCCGCCGCCTGCACCACCGGCAGCAGCAGCGCCCCCGCAGCGACACGAGACCCGGCCACGGCCACCTCGTAGCTCAGCGCGGCGACCTGCGCGAGCAGGGCGTACGCGCAGCACGCGACGGCGGTCCTGTACCAGGCGCCGGCGCCGGCGCCGGCGGGCCTCCCGTCTGCTGCGGCGGCGGCGGGGGCCCCGCGGCGCCGGGGCGCCTTGAGGCATGAGGCGCAGCGGGAGGCGAGGCCGCGGGCGGCGCGGAGGATGAGGAGCAGGGCGGCGAGCGCGAGCAGCGAGGCGTGGGCGGCGGCGGCGACGGCCTCCGGGAGAGGGAGGGACGGGAAGGACGGCGGCATTGGCAGGCGGTTGGGATCAGAAGGGGAGCGGTGAGAGGTTTAAAAGGCATTGGTGTCGGGACACGCAGCGCGGCCTCGCCACGGCAGGGCAGGAAGGGGGCGGCCGCGACGCGGAGCTTTGGGCGGCGGATTACGGCATCGGCGGATGGGAACAAACCAGGAGTTTTGGCGCTAGCTCCTCACTCCCTACTCCCTAGCCTGGCAGGCAGGCAGGCTCGGCCTCCTTCGAGGTCGAGGGTGAGACGAGAGGAGTCGAGAGTCCGATTTGCGCTAATGCAGATGCGGTAATGGCCGTGCTAATGCGTCCTCTTACTCCTCCTATGTGATGAGTGTGATCCCTCTCACCAACTCTCTCTGCTCCGTGGCCGTGGGGGCGGTAGGTGGCGTGCGGAGCGGAGGATTGGGGATGGATCGGTGGCGTGGGCGGTGGTGGGGTGGGAGACGACGCACCGGAGGCCGGGGTGCGAGACGGGACCAGAAATTGAGAAATTGTGTGCGAGAGAGGTATTGTGTACTCCGTATTTGTATTCTGTGTGTGAGAGAGAGGTTAGGGGGCTGTTGTTTTTTTTTGGCTGTGCTACTTTTTAATCAACTGAAAAATATTACTTCGTCTTCTTTTTTTTACTAAGAGGACGAGAAACTTTTGAAGATGGAGGTAGTACTTCACTCAGTCATAGTATCAGCCGTAAGATAAAGATCTAACATGTATGCAACCTCTTAATAGTATCGTCTCCAACAGCTTGTTAGCGATGAAACAACTCTCTTCTTATGCTAACTGCCTCTACCTTCTCCAATTGTTCATAATGTCATCCTAGTAGTCAAATGCGTAGTCATTTTCCCCCGTTATACTAATTGTACACGTCGCACTCCTCTTACTAGTCACCGTCGAGCTCCTCCGTCCCAATCTAGCCCAACTGTCATCTCCGATCTTTCGAGAGGCAGTGCCACCATCACCTCTGCCTTTGACGTCTTTTTTTGTCATTAACATCGGGTCAACCTGCACCATAGAGGTTCTATAGGTCTGTCCGCTGTGACACGTTGTAGAGCATACTGTATACACTGTATCGCAGTGTAATTTAAAGTACGCATTGTAAAAATAGAAAAAAAATACTATATAAAATATGCTTTAAAGTACGCTGGTGCAGATAGCACGAGGCCTTAGACCGTTTTGACGAGCCCGACAGCTTCAAATCAACTAACCATCACCTCTCCGTGAAATTGAAAGAGTCAACTGGAGACCACGTTTTGGCACCGTCCTATGAAAATCATTGCTGAAAAATAACATTTTCAATCTTTTCTCCGATTTTTTTACATCTGTCTTTTCTATTTCAATGAGCATTAACATCGAAACGCTAATGATGATTTATAAAGGGGAGAGTTCGTAGTGGGCTTCCGTTTGGTTGCGGCCGCATCACCCAGCATGGCGCTTTTATTGAGCGGAGAACACCGAGTTCGCCTTTTCCCATTTTTCTCGACGACGCGGAATTCGCCTTTACAGCACCTAAAATCGTCGTCGTAGGCATGATCATATAAATATAAACTCTTGCAATTGCAATTCACATGAGGAATTTCCAGAAAGGAGATGCATTTCAGATGACAAGAATAACTTGCAGTTCCCACTACTAACGCGCAGGCCCCGAACGTGAACGGGACGCCGCCGAGCACCTTAACTTGTGTCACCGCCGTGTGTTCGGGTATGGCGGTGCTTGGCGACAGGACATGGGTCATCATCGTACCGAACAGTCTCGTATAAATACGTGTGAAAATTCCTCGATCACCTCCGCCTACTACGTTGAAACAGTTGCGCGAGCTACGCAGTCGTCACGCAGAGCCCTCAAGTCAAGTGGAAGAAGGAAAGATGCCCGCGAACAGAGTAGAGTATGTGACACATGGGTTGGTGGGCGTGGCGGCGGCACGCAATATTGTATTGGCTCGGTTCCGACGCCGGTGATGTCGTGGAATATCACGTGGCGCGGCCGCATGCATGCAGATGCAGGCCACACAGGTCCGTCACAGGCAGGCAGGCAGGCAGGAAGGCAGGGGCGACCGACCGACCTGCCGGAGTCGTCGGCGCCGCATGGGATGGATGGCATGTCCGCATGTGTGCGAGGTTTATTCCCCGGAGAGGGGAATGTCTTGAGCTGGCCTGGCCAGGATCCTCGCGTGCAGTGCACTGCAAAAAGGTTGCGTTCCCGGCTCAATTAATACGCCGTAGATCTGATCTACGGCGTATATTAAAATCGGAGCACTTAATTTGGACGATGGCGAGCCAGCAGTGAACAAGTGGATGGCCAACGTTGTACTCGTCCTTACTATTGTTCTTATCGTCGACCGGTATGGGCACGTACGCTTTCCGACGTGGATCTGCCACAGTTGCTGCACAACTGGATGGCACGCGGCGCATCTAGTACTACTGGGCCTAGCTTGCCCAGTTGACCATGCACTCACATGCAAGCAAAAATATTAAAACCATGGAATAATATATCGTGTATTCTTCCCCTTCCCCGGCCCGTTGTTCGACTACGTCAGTTAAACGGCAGGATACGAAGCACTGTATGAGTAAATACATTTTGGTGGTTGCTGCTGGGTAGGATGGCACGGGGCTCAGGGGCTGCTATCAACCCACCATATGTCCGATGAGCTCTGCATATGGAGGATGACGGAGCCGGAACTGTCGACCCTCGCTTGTGGGTATTAATGCCCCAGAATAATTAATAAATACCGTGATGACCTGCTGACCCATCCGATCGATGAGGGTGCGATAAGATCGCACAATGTGTTTCTTGCCTGGAGTGTTTTTTTTTTTTCGAAATACCATTTGCCTAGAGTGTTTGGTTACGTAACGCATGACCACTGCCCTAATTGGAAAATGGCCAAAAGAATGTGCGAGTGTTAGCTTGGAGTGTGCTGTCGCCAGTGGTCGTCTTTCATCATCTTCTCTTTTCTTTTCTGTGAAATAATCTGGAGCCACCACACACGTACACACATGTACGTAAGCGGGTGTACAACTGAACATTGGTTGGACCAAACAAAGGAACAAGCCGAGCAGCTAGCCAGTGCGGCATCAAACTGGTGGATTCGTTCGTCGACCGAATAGCACCCGTCGTCCGTGCATGCGTACTCTGGCACGCACCTCTGAAACTAACGAATCGAATGGGCTCAGTGCACATTCCGCTTAGAGTAAATTTTACGAAATGGTTTAATGACTCACATAACGATTCGTTTCTTCCCCGGCTAAGCAACCCACCCGGATTAAGACCTTTATTTGAGAAAAAGACCACGCACGGAAAGTGCGTGAGTCACGGCGGTGTCGAAAGTGGGCGGCTTTTGTTTCCTTCTCGGCAAAGGCAATGCCGCACGGTCGGTGCAGAGACGATCGAAAAACTACTTCTAGTAGTAGTTAATTCGAGAGCAGCAAGCGAATGGACGTGTTCCGATCCCTCCGCCGTGGTTTCCACCGATGTTAAGTCGCGCGCAACGTGCAGCGCAGCAGAGCATAATAACAGCGGGATACGCGAGCGAGAATGCGTGGTACCGATCAAGCTACTGCAACACGGAATAGAAATACTGTACCTAACTCACACGTGCCGGGCATCACAACACGTGTGAGGCTGCATGGAGGCAACCTTGTGGCAGCGCTCCCGCCTCCCGAGGGATTCCTGACCCGGCGGGGGGCCCTGCGTGATCTCGATCGGTGGCCACGCGGACCGCGTCGCGATGGTGGAGGGGAGCGAAAGCGGCAGAAGCGACCGCACCAGAGGACAAACGAAGCGGCGGCCAGCCGAGCCCGAGACCCCGAGTGGTGGACTGGTGGTGGTGACAGCGTTTGTTCGTACCTGACGCGGAGAGAGCTGTGGTTAAACAAAGCCGGCCAGGGTATCCAGCGGGCGATCGTTCGTTCCTGATGATTATCCCTCATCCAGTGACGATGACGTGACATATGTCCACGAGTAGTGCTCTGGAAAAAATGCTCCGTGATCCAGAAAATACGAAGAAGAAAAAACAGCTTCGTTCAGGTACGAGTACGACAGGCTTCCTCCGTTCCTCAACAAATCAAAGCCATACGACGACGTTCGTTCACAGAAGAACCACAGAAAATAGCTTAGAGCCTTGGCAGAATATTGGGAGAAAGATTTGAACTGTAAACTACTCTGGCGCCGTCAGTTTACTCGGATAAAGTTTCCTTCGTTCTCCAGATCTCTGATAGCCAGCAGGAGGTTAAGCACAATTCGGCTTTGTTGTTGACTCACTCTGCGATGAGACTTTGTTCCCCGGTTCTTCAACGCCCACGTACCGTTCTTGACGTACGCATCAGCCAGGCTTTACGATTCACATAGGCTCCGGTTTCGAATCACATAAGTTTATACAGCATCAAATTATTTTAGAGTAATTGCGTGCATGTTGTTGGACCGGTGCCCTGCGCATTCTTTATTACTGTTGCAATCTGGACCAGGCGGCAGCAGCAGCAGGGGGTCCTAGCCGTGCATGCATGTGCCAGCGGCAATTCCGGCATGGGAGATGCGCACCGTACTATGGATTCCCTAGCTGGCTGGTTAAATCAAATCCAAGAACGGACCATGTCCACTGTCTGGAACTAGTGTTCTCTCTTTTCCTGGGGTTGGTGCCCATGCGGCGTCCTCATGAAGCCATCATCACAATCCAATCATCAGAGACGTTTATATGCTAGTAGAAGAACATGGGCCACCGATCATCGTCGTCCCCAGGTGTTTTTAGTGTCACCGAAAGAGAAAAAGATAGGTTCGGTGGAAGTACAGAGGAGCATCTCTGAGTCTGGTGGAAGCATGCAGTTCCAGAATCCAAACGAGCTGGCTTTATTCTGTGTTCCACGTTGAGGCTGAGCGAAGAGAACAAAGGAGAGGAGGCTGGCACTGGAGTGGCCGCACATTTCCGGCGGCTCTCGTCGACGTGCAATCAAAGCAACGCCATGTGGGATGCTAGCTCTCTCATCATAACAAACTCTTTGCATTTGCATCTCATGATTGATGCGTTATGCCGCCGCAGCAAATCCCCACTTGTTTACTGTGAGTGGCGGCCCAGCTGCTGGGGGCACATGTACAGGAGCGGATCGTTCCTTCATTCAAGTTCAAGTTCAACACGGCTTTGTTTGACTGTTTGTTCGTGCTGTGCCTAAAGATCCCCAGGCAAAGGCAAGGTGGGGAAACGACGGGAGGTGAAAAAGGAAACTTTGTTCCGGGAAAGCGTGACATTCGGTGCCCGGCGGCTGCTTCTGTCCTCCTTCTCCGTCTTCTTTCTAGCGCCTACTAGCTACGCACTGCTGTCTTGTCACTTTGTAGTACGAGAATCCCGGCCAAACTCAGGTTCCAGTGATATTCACTGCCTGCCCGGCCGGTCCCCATCAGTCCTGTCCAGCCACGCGGACGATGATGCTGGTGCTGGTGCTGGTGCTGATGCCGTGAGCCTGGGAGAGGGTGAACCCGACTTTGCCTTTTCAGCGGAGGGTCAGCGGGATAGGCCATGGATGCATGCATTGCCCTTTGGGATTCGGAGACAGATCTGGGAGTTTTGCTGGGTAGGCAGGCGCTTATAGGAATCATGGTGGGCCGTGACAGTTAAATGCCCTCTTCATTTTTTTTCTAGACTGTATGGCCTTACAATAATGACCATACAAGCGCTGTTCATTTCTGGGAGGGAGGGAGTACCTTCGTTCGATTCGAGCCTACGTCGATCTCTTTTCTTCCTTCTGACCTTTGGATTGGGCCATAAAAGCAGATCCGTAAGCGGACAATGTCGGGTGCGGCCCAAATGCTCCGCCCTCCCCTGTTTCGCTCCGACTGTCAGCCGGTGCTTCAGCTCGAAATGGGTTACTGCATCTCAGGAGAGGATCTTGGTTCAATGATGTACTGCCATACGGCATACCCACACGTACCGAACATCACGTATCTATAAATCACCAACCATTCGAAATCTGTACCAAAAAGTTTGGCATACGTTTATACCAGACTTTTCATATTATATATCGATGTGCCGATAATGGGAACAACACGGAATTTCAAGTCCCCCTACTAGAAATCAAAGACAATGTCCGGCTCACTTCCAATCTGTACTCACTCGTATTCAGGCTTTCAGAGAACCGTGCTAGCTGTGCCACATACTTGTAACCCTCATGGGCCTATCGTTATTAGTTTATTCAGGCAATCGATTGTTACCAACCCAGGCATCATCACCACTACCGCAATTAGCATACGGACTCTCTAAACAATGGCGGGTCTAGATTTTTTGCTGCGTACGACGGATCGATCGGGAAAGTTCTGGTGCTGCAATGGTCCAGCGCTGCATTGCTAAGAGCGTTGTGGCGGGTCCAGGCCTCTGATTATAGTATCAGCCTAGCAGAGATAGATAGGGATGAACCCTCCAGTTTTGAAGTGACAGAAATGGAACCATCTCCTCTACCTCTAGAAGTGCTTTAGGGAGTCCAAATTAAAAGCCACACTGTATAAGACCAATATATTGATTAATGTAGTGTGCAGTAGTACTGGTTAACTGGTAGTATATGCTTTGACTGGTTGCTCGCCATCTGTCCATGTTGCTTTCTTTTTTTCAGCTGGAGTACTATATATGATTGCATACGTGTGCAAAGAACATCCTTTTTGCATATGATGGTGCATGTAGTATTCCCAAGAGACACGCTAATTATTTTTATGCCCGCGTGATTAAGAAAATCAAGCACCCAATGCCATCAACAATGGCATGACAACCGGGGGTTTTAAATTAATAGATATCCAAACATAGATGAGGACAAATCCAGCTGTATGTGGTGAGAGGCCATAGGCCATGTGGTTTCTGTCAAGCTACCACTACTAATCTGGACTTTGCAATCAACTTGGACAGATATCTCCTGGTGATGCTCCAGCTCCATATTTAACTCCTGGCTTGGTATAGCCAAGTGACATCTGGAAGTTCATGATGAAGCACTGTGTCCTCTCAAGCTGATCGGTTGTGAGATTTTTTGTATTACAATACAAACATGTGATCACTTGTTGCCGATAACCGCCACCACGGTTTCACACCATAACCGTCGCGCCTCTCCACCGAGCGGTCGCGTCTCCCTGTCACCGTGTCTCCTCGACATGTATAAAAGCATAAGAATGGAATGAATGAGAATAGAGTTGAATCATTGTGTTCTTGTCTTAATTTTGAGTTTAACACGTCATCAGCACTTTGTTCTACAAACAAGAGAGAAGGAAAAACAACGATTTTACGGGAAACTTAAGATGGAAGAAGAAATGTGCCTTGTGGATAGTTGCACCACAAACTCTATACTTAGGGATACAAAATATTTTCAGACCCTAACTAGAAGGTCGGGAAATGTTTTGACCATCGCAGGACGCGATGCGACAATAGTTGGCTCTGGACAAGCCACTATTACTCTCCCTAATGGGACACAAGTGATGATTGAGGATGCTTTATTGTATCCCGATTCTACACGCACTCTCATAAGTTTTAGAGATATTCGGAAAAATGGGTTACATATACATACCCATGAAGAACATAAAGAAGAATTTCTTCTTATTTCCAAATCTTCCGAATATGGCCAAGAAGTTCTAGAAAGAATTCCTTCTACTCCATCTGGACTGTACTTCACGTACATAAAACCCGTACCTCATGTTGCATACAAGGTGATTTTCCAGAATGTTGATACATTTAAGACCTGGCATTCACGCCTAGGCCACCCCGGAATAGGGATGATGCGGAAAATTATTGGAAATTGCACCGGCCATGATTTAAAGAATAGTAAATTCCCAAAATCTAATGATTTTATGTGTACTTCATGTGCTATGGGCAAATTAATCTTGCGGCCTTCACCGCTTAAGATCCATGCTGAACCTCTAAAATTCCTTGAAAGAATTCAAGGAGATATATGTGGACTCATACAACCAATGTGTGGTCCATTTAGATACTTCATGGTTTTAATAGACGCATCTACTAGATGGTCACACGTGTGTTTATTATCTACACGTAACCATGCTTTTGCCAAATTTATGATACAAGTCATAAGGTTGAAAGCAAATTATCCTGAATATAGGATTAAAAGTATCCGTATGGACAATGCTGCTGAATTCTCATCTCGAGCCTTTAATGATTATTGTATAGCTCAAGGAATTGAAGTACAGCATTCTGTTCCATATGTTCATACACAAAATGGTTTAGCAGAATCTCTAATAAAGAGAGTTAAACTCATAGCTAGGCCATTATTACAAGGATGCAATTTACCAACATCTTGTTGGGGTCATGCAGTTTTACATGCTGCTGATCTTCTACAATTAAGACCAACTGCATATCATACCACCTCCCCTTTACAACTTGTACGTGGAGATCAACCTAATATCTCCCATCTGCGGAAATTTGGTTGTGCTGTGTACACACCAATTTCACCCCCTAAGCGAACTTCTATGGGCCCTCACAGGAAATTAGGAATATACGTGGGATATCAATCCCCGTCTATTATTAAATACCTGGAGCCTTTAACAGGAGATTTATTCACAGCCCGGTTCGCTGATTGTATTTTTAATGAGGATCATTTCCCGGCTTTAGGGGGAGATAATAAATTTATCAATGACCGCCGAGAAATAAATTGGGATGACAAGTCCATCCCAAATGTTGATCCACGTACAAAAGAAACTGAACTTCAAGTTCAGAAAATTATAGAGTTACAGCAACTTGCTAGTAACCTGCCAGATGCATTTACTGACTATAATAATGTCATAAAGTCTTTAAATCCTGCAATAAATGCACCTTGCCGAGTGGAGGTACCATCTAAAACCACTCAACCTCCGAAAAGGGGGAGAGCAAGTAAGGAAAAAGATGCTTCAAGCAAGCGTCCAAAGACTAGACCATCCTCGAGGAAAGTAAATGCGAGTCAACAAAATGTTGACTTAAATCAAAGGAATATTTTAAATCATTTATCTAGCCCTCAAGTGCGCACTATAGAGCAGGCTAGACAATCGGAAAACTCTGATTCTTCTATGTTGGGAAGTCATGAAGAATTACAGGGGATAAAAGAAATTTCCATCAATTATACTAGTTCTGGAGAATTACTTGACCGTAATACAACGGTTGTCAACTCTTGTTTTTCAACCATGATAGCTGATCTTCTCCAAGATCCTGATCCTAAGACCATGGCAGAGTGTAAACAACGCTCGGACTGGATCAAATGGAAAGAAGCAATCAAGGCAGAACTTGACTCACTTAAAAAGAGAGAGGTATTCGGAAATGTAATACCTACTCCTCCTCGAACCTATCCTGTTGGGTTCAAATGGGTTTTCATTCGTAAACGGAATGCAAACAACGAGGTTGTGAGATACAAGGCAAGACTAGTTGCACAAGGGTTCACGCAGAGACCCGGCATTGATTTCAATGAAACATATTCTCCTGTAATGAATGGAATAACCTTCCGATATTTGATATCCCTGGCAACACAAAAGCATCTATCTTTGCAGTTGATGGATGTTGTGACTGCATATTTATATGGGTCACTAGATTCGGATATTTATATGAAGGTTCCTGATGGGATACCTATACCGAATGAAAAAGTAGGTCGCAACATGTTTTGTGTTAAATTAAACAAGTCTTTATATGGCTTGAAGCAGTCTGGAAGGATGTGGTATAACCGACTGAAGGAGTTCCTTTTAAACAAAGGCTACTCAACTAATGATGATTGCCCTTGTGTCTTCATTCGAAGATCCTCAACTGGTTTTTGTATAATTTCAGTGTATGTTGATGATTTAAATATCATTAGCACTGAGAATGACATTAAAGAGGCACAAAATCATCTTAAAAGAGAGTTCGAGATGAAGGACTTAGGTAAAACTAAGTTTTGCTTGGGTTTACAACTTGAGCACCTTCAAACGGGCATTCTCGTACACCAATCTGCTTATGTTCAAAAAGTATTGGAGAAATTCAATATGAACAAAGCATATCCATCAAAAACTCCTATGGTAGTAAGAGGCTTAGAAAGGGATACAGATCCATTTCGGCCATGCCAAGAAGGAGAAGAGGTGCTGGGTTCTGAATACCCGTACCTTAGTGTCATTGGTGCACTTATGTATCTTGCAAATAACACAAGACCCGATATTGCTTTCGCAGTTAATTTATTAGCAAGATATAGTAATGCTCCTACCATACGACATTGGAATGGGGTAAAAAATGTATTAAGATACCTTCAGGGTACACAAGATCTTGGTCTTTTCTTTCCAAAGAAACAAGATCTAAACCTCATCGGCTATGCCGATGCAGGTTATTTAAGTGATCCTCATAATGGTAGATCACAAACTGGTTTCGTATTTTTACACGGAAATACGGCAATTTCTTGGAAGTCTTCTAAGCAGACTCTAATTGCTACGTCTTCTAATCACTCCGAAATCATAGCTTTATATGAAGCTGCACGTGAATGTGCTTGGCTCCGCAGAGTGATTAATCATATACAAGTCTCGAGTGGAATTGGACCCATTGAGTCACCTACCATTATCTATGAAGATAATGCAGCTTGCATTGCTCAGATGCAATCAGGTTATGTGAAGACTAACGTCACTAAACACATAGCTCCTAAACTATTCTATCCACATGAACTTCAAGTTGGAGAAATTGATCTCCAACAAACTAAATCATGTGATAATTTAGCTGATTTATTTACTAAGTCCCTACCATACTCTACATTCTCTAAATGTGTTGCGAGTATTGGTATGCGTAGACTTAGAGATTTGCAAGGTTTAGGGGGAGCTTCATCAAAAGCAACCTGAATATAAGCATCAAATTGTACTCTTTTTCTTATGTGAGTTTTGCTTATAAGTTTTCTCACAATAAGTTTTAATGAGGCAATGAGAATGCAAGAAATGTCTGTTTTCAAATTTTCCCTACCGGGGTTTTTATTTGAAAACAATGATGACATATTATGTTGTGTTTTTCTCCTGTTCTATAAAAGTTTAAGGAGTTTTTACACAACATTGACTATGTAAATATTTTACTCTTCGATTTTTTCCCACTGGGTTTTTCGAAGACTAGATAATTCATCGAGGAGTACAAGTGCTCAAGGGGGAGTATTACAATACAAACATGTGATCACTTGTTGCCGATAACCGCCACCACGGTTTCACACCATAACCGTCGCGCCTCTCCACCGAGCGGTCGCGTCTCCCTGTCACCGTGTCTCCTCGACATGTATAAAAGCATAAGAATGGAATGAATGAGAATAGAGTTGAATCATTGTGTTCTTGTCTTAATTTTGAGTTTAACATTTTGCACACATGCATAGATTCGATCCGATCGATCTGCAGTTTGTTTTATACTTAGTGTTCTTGCTCTCAGTCTCTTCTTCTTCAGGAATAAAGGGTAGCATCAAAAGATACACTTTACAGCAGATAGATCACCTCGAATGGGGAAAGGAAATCTGGACATCGATTTACTAATGAAGCAACAAGGACACGTTCCGGAAAAATCTACTGATGGAGGCCCGGCTTTCGCTGCCATGGAAGGGCCAAACTAGATCTACCTAAGCCCGAGATCGAGACATTCATATGAACATGACCAAACATATATAGCATGGAGTTGAATTGAAGATTGTGTTGTTTGGATGTGCCGATGTGGTTAACTGGCCGGGTTCAGTTGCACGCGTGCATGCCCTACTTGGCAAGTGGAGTAGTGTCTCAGTCTCAGTCCAGTCAAATTATACATCCAGCCGAGCAGCCGTTCCAAGCAAACGCGCCACAAAGAAAAACAAATGACTCCAATCAGTTATTACCATTGTTAGGAAAAGAATCTCCACGTACGTACTTTTGATTGGGATGCCACCTTTGCCACCTTTTCCTTTCTTTCACTCCCTTTTACCCTTTATTATTCTCAAAGGCGTTGTCAGCAAATGCATATATACCGCTAAAGTGCTCAGAATTTACCTGTCATGGAAACTGATTTTCAGTTGCGGACACTTAAGTGTGCGGCCACTGAATATCGAGTGACATTTTAACAAACATAGCATGCTCAAATTGGTTAAAGTACGTACTCCCTTCGTCCAGAAAAATTTTAGTTCATTTTTAAACTACGAAGCGACAAACTTTCCGGAATGGAAGGAGTACTTTATTTACCCTAGCTATAAAGCATAGAGGTGATATATCTACCTAGGGTTGACTCCCGTCATAGGGTCCTGCGGTCCTGCTGACTGGAGCACAAGCAAAGACACTAGATAGATAAATATCAGATCGATCTCGAGTTAGGCATCGCTCGGGCCTCTCCGCCGCGGACAGGTGCGCGCGCGGTCAAACAACAGTAGCGTCTTTCCCTGTTTCCGTCTTCTCTCTTCGTTCGCGTGCTTTCGGAGGATGTGGACATCCATCCACGCCACGCAACGCGCCTCCCTGTACGAGCATGGCCCTTTTTTTTTTGTCATGAGCTGATAAAGCGAGCGAAACCGTGTTTTGCTGGACACCAGCGGCCGGCCTGCCCATCGAGTTACAACCACTGCCTTCGTCTTCAGGCTAAGCTAAAAAATTGTTTGTTTAGTCTCGAGTCCTTTTTGGAGGCCATATCCGGATGGCGTCTTATGGGTCGACTGCTTTTTCGCTGTACGTTTATCTGTTTATCTTGGTGGATGCGTATGGATGTGTGTGTTGGTATTGCTCTCGGTTCAACTAAGAGAGACAAAAGGAAAAGTGAATAAATAAAAGAAAAGATAAAGTAAAAGGTAAAAAGAAAAGGGGACCCGGTAAAACCTACCTGGAATCCCGAACTGATTCGACGCCATGATCGGGGGCGTCCCCAACCGACTCGGCTTGGGTCCCCTGCCGCCTCGCTCTATAAAAAGAAAGGTGATTAAGTTAACAAATAGACTAATCACAAGTTAACATCCGATCAAAACGAGAGCGAGTACGGTGGGAAGATCCAAGCCTCGTTCCGTCCACACCCATGGCTGCCAACGGCTCTTCATCCTCCTGTAAGTGTGCTAATCCACCCCTTAATCATGTTTATTATGTTCATTAGTGCACAAACAGTGATTAGGAATCATGATTAAGTTGAATCCCTAAAGTTCAATCTCTCACAATGGCATCAGAGCCATCCTAGTCATTTTTTTGTGCCTATTTGTGTTGGATTAGCCTCTGATTAGGAAGATTAAACCAAATGTAGATGAATCCCCAAAAATCCCCAAATCCCGAAACCCAAACGTCTCAAATTAAGGCCCAAACTCAGATTGATATTATTAAGATAAAGAACTCACCTAATGCTGCTGGTCACACTGCTTCCTCCTATCCTCCGTGGCCTTTGGCGCATGCATGGCCGAGTGCTACTAGCACAGCACCATGCTCACTGCCGTGTTCATGTACTGGCCGCCATTCTCTTGCCGCACGCATGCATGAAGCCGCTGCGCCGGCTTGCCCGCACTTCACGAGACGAGGCCGCGCCCTATCTCAACCCACACGCTAACTCTTGGCTGCACGCAGCTAGCACGGCACCGGCACCGGCACCGCGAGGCGCGCTGCCAACGCCCGGGGCTCCGCCCGGTCGCACGCACGCCGCGTCGCTCCGCCCAGCCGCGCGCACGCCCAGGGCCGCGGCGCCTTTCGCCCGCCGAACAGGAGCCCCACGACGCTCACCGCTGCTCCCGCTCTCGGTGGCGAGCCTCGTGACGGCTGCCGCCGGGAGCTCCGCTCCCAGATCCGGATTTTTCGGAGAGGAGATGGATTATGATTAGGGTTTTAGCCGACGCCCCCCCTTTTTGCTCCTAGCCTAATGATTTACCTCCGTCGATCTTGTGCTGACGGCTGAGATTGAGCGGCGTCTTGCTGGGCTAATGGGCCGCACGCGGGGGAGGGGTGGGGAGTTTAAAGGGCCGCATCTGGGAATGGGCTTAAGCCCAGGTTTTAGTGACCCAGCAAAAAAAAAAAATTGTTTTTCTTTTCGTTTTTCTGCTGGGCTGGACACAGTACTCATGGGCTTAACGTTAGTTTTATTTGGTCTAGCCATTGTTTAATATTTTTCACATTTTCTATTTAATTTAGTGATAATTAATTATTTTATTTATGTTTATTCACTATTTTAAATAGAAAATGTTTATGCCTATAATGTATAAAATGTTAATGAGTCTAAATTAAATTTGAACCAACGGGATAATTTAATTTGGATGATTTAATATGTTTATGATTAATCATTTTAAGCATCAATAATGATGACTTACGTTTAATATTAAGGATTGATGCTTAATTTGATAATGATGGCTTCAAAATTAATTCTGACCAGCGTTGATTTAATTTTGAGTCATGTACTTATGTTTAATTACGTTATGCAATTTTATGTTATTTCTGCCCAACGGTGATGTAACATATAATTGTATTTTATTGCATGTTTATTTATTTACCAACGTAAATTTATTTTCATGCAATTTTCTGATAATTCTCATGTATAAATGATGACAGCCACTATGACGCCGTTTCGATATGAAAATATCGAACAACTTACGGGCAGTAACTTCCCTCGCTGGAAGACCTGCGTTGAAGTGTCCTTAGGGTTTAATCAGTTGGATTATGCCCTAAGGGAAGATAAGCCTACGGCACCCACTCCTGGTGTCGAAGGATATGATGAACTCAAGAGGACTTATGAGCTTAAGTTGGAGAGATGGGAGAATTCCAATCGTGTGGCTCTCCTTGTTATGAACGCCTCAATATCTCCGGATATTGCAGGTGCCCTTCCAAAGAAAGATACCGCTAAAGAATTTCTTGCTGCGGTGGAGGAGCAATTCCAAGGCTCCGAAAAGATTTACGCTCATGAGCTTTTTGCGAAGCTTCTTGAGAAATACAATATGGATGGGAATGTGAGGAGCCACATATTAAGGAAGGTGCATGCATCTTCAAAACTTAAGTCTTTGAAATGTGAATTAAGTGAGAATCTTCTGATTATTATGATATTGGAATCTCTCCCAAGTGAGTTTGATCAATTTAAGATCAATTACAACTCCCTGAAGGAGAAATGGTCACTTGCTGAGATGACTCCTAGAGTTGTCCAGGAAGAAGAAAGGATACTTAAGCAGGTTCAGGATCAAGCTCATTACGTTAATACTTCCAAGAGGAAGAAGGAGTGGAATGGTTCTGGCCCCTCAAAAGCTCATAAGATGCCTTTTAAGAATCAGTCTCCTCAAAAAGGCAAAGGTCCTAGCACTTCCGCTGCGCCTGGCACTTCTAACGCACCTAGGACCTTTGCACCTAAAGGAGAAGTTGTGTGCAAGCACTGCAAGGATAAGGGACATTTCAGAAAGGATTGCCCTGATTTTCTGAAATGGTTGATGAAGAGAGGTAATGATGAAATTACATTCATTGATGAATCACTTTATGTTGATTTTTCAAGAAATACATGGTGGATTGACTCAGGTGCAACTGTTCATGTTGCAAATTCTATGCAGGGCTTCCGTACAACCCAAGACCTTCGGGACAGGGGAAGAAGCCTTAAAGTTGCTAATGGCAAAGAAGCGGAGGTTCAAGCTGTGGGGTCTCTCACATTAAAGCTGCATTCAGGACATCCGCTTAGATTGAATAATGTTCTTTATGTTCCTTCTTTGAGTAGGAATCTCGTTTCAGTTTCATGTTTAGATGATGACAATTATGCTTGCTTATTTGTTAACGGACAATGTAGTTTGATGCATTGTAATAAAAATGTTGGCCTCGCCTTCCGACGAGGAAAGTTATATATGTTATCTCTACATGATTCTGTTATGCACGTAAATGATGATTATGGTGATGATGATTTGAAGTGCAACGCTGAAAAGAAGTGGAAAGGCGTTAGTACCTCATCGAAATTGTGGCACCGTCGCCTTTGCCACATTTCGAGGGGGAGAATTGAACGATTAATAAAAAATGATACGCTTCTTCCACTTGACTTTTCAGACGCTGATTATTGCATTGATTGCATTAAAGGAAAATATGTTAAGACGATAAAGAAGGGAGCGACCAGAGCCACTAAAGTCTTAGAGCTCATTCATACTGACATATGCGGGCCTTTTAACGTTAAATCCGTAGATGGTTTTGATTCATTCATAACCTTCACGGATGATTTTTCCCGCTATGGATATATTTATCCCATGCGTGATCGATCGGAGGCTTTGAATAAATTTAAAGTTTTTAAAGCCGAAGTTGAGAATCAACTTAACGAAAAGATCAAAGTAGTACGGTCTGATCGCGGGGGAGAATATTACGGAAAACACGCTCCTTATGGGCAAATTCCAGGACCTTTTGCGAGGTTTCTAGCTGAGAATGGAATTGTTGCTCAATACTCAATGCCTGGTGAACCTCAGCAAAACGGTGTGGCCGAGCGACGCAATCGCACACTAATGGACATGGTGCGAAGCATGCTTAGTCACGCAAGTTTACCAGTAAGCCTATGGATGGAGGCTTTAAAGACAGCTGCACACGTACTTAATCTTGCTCCAACTAAAGCAGCACCGAACACACCTTACGAGATGTGGACGGGAAAGAAACCCAGCTTGAATTATTTACGTGTGTGGGGTTGTCCTGCAGAAGCTAAAGTGTTCAATCCACAACTTAAGAAATTAGACCCAAAGACAGCCAGCTGTTTTTTCATTGGGTACCCTCAACGGGGAAAGGGATATCGCTTTTATTGTCCAAATCACGTGACAAAATTTGTAGAGACAAGACAAGCGGTATTTTTTGAGGATGATGTCACGGAAGTGAGGAAGATTGATCTTGAGGAGAAACGGGTTTACGTACCATCCCCGAATATCCAAGAGTTCATCTTTCCATTTAAAAATGTTGTCGTGACACCGGACCCTCCTCTCGTTCATTCCGGTAATAATGAAAATATTGCTACAAACGAAAATGAGGAAGTGAACGAGAATCCGGAACCGGAGATTGATCTTCCACCAGCCCCTCCGTTGCGTAGATCGCAACGTGAAAGAAGAAATCCCATCCCAGATGACTATGTCACCTACATGACTGATGACATAAGTGACATGGGTAAAGTGGAAGATCCTTCTTCTTATAAAGAAGCTATTAAAAGTGAAAATTCGTCTAAATGGCTTATAGCTATGGAAGACGAATTAAAGTCAATGGGCACTAATGATGTTTGGGACTTAGTAGAAATTCCCGAAGGAGCTAAAAGAGTTGGATGCAAATGGGTTTACAAAACCAAATATGACTCCAAAGGAAATATCGAAAGGTTCAAAGCGAGACTGGTGGCTAAAGGGTTTACACAACGAGAAGGAATCGATTATAACGAAACCTTTTCTCCAGTATCAACCAAAGATTCATTCAGAATCGTGATGGCATTGACAGCTCATTATGACTTAGAGTTACACCAAATGGATGTTAAAACAGCATTCTTAAATGGTGATTTAAATGAAGATGTGTATATGGCACAACCGGAAGGTTTTGTCGTTGAAGGAAAAGAACACATGGCATGTCGTCTGAAGAAATCCATTTATGGGTTGAAGCAAGCCTCGAGACAATGGTACTTAAAGTTTGATAAAGTGATTCGAACTTTTGGTTTTACGGAAAATGCTGTGGACAACTGCATATACATAAAATTTAAGGGCAGTAAGTTCACAATTTTGGTCCTATATGTGGATGACATACTTTTGGCTTGTAGCGATAAAGATATGTTACATGAAACCAAAGGTTTTCTGTCGTCAAACTTTGATATGAAGGATCTCGGTGAAGCCTCTTACGTTCTAGGCATTGAAATTCACCGAGATAGGTCCAAGTACACATTAGGACTATCACAAAAGGCATACTTTGAGAGAGTACTGAAAAAATTCAACATGCATAAGTGCTCTTCCACGCCTGCTCCAATAGTTAAGGGCGATAAATTTGGGACATTTCAATGTCCAAGGAACCAAATTGAATCTGGCCAGATGAAGTCGGTTCCATATGCTTCAGCTGTCGGAAGCATTATGTACGCTCAAGTTTGTACACGCCCTGATTTAGCCTTTGTAACGGGAATGCTTGGCAGATTCCAATCAAATCCAGGAATGGACCACTGGAAGGCCGCAAAGAAAGTCTTGCGTTATATGCAAGGTACTAAAGATCTCATGCTAACATATCGAAGATCTGATAACCTAGAAGTTATTGGTTATTCAGATGCTGATTTCGCCGGCTGTGTGGATAGTAAGAAATCCACGTCAGGTTATATATTCACACTGGCTGGAGGAGCTATATCGTGGAAAAGCTCCAAACAAACGGTGACTGCATCATCTACGATGCAGGCAGAATTTGTAGCATGCTATGAGGCCACGGGGCAGGCTGTATGGCTAAAGAATTTCATTCCCGGGCTCAAAGTGGTAGAGAGCATTAACAGGCCACTTGTGCTGTACTGCGATAACGAACCTGCAGTTCTCTATGCGAGTAACAACAAGTCAAGTGCTGCTGCCAAGCACATTGACATAAAGTATCATGTTGTGAAAGATAGAATCCAGGATCATACTATTAAAGTTGAACATATCAGTACGACCGATATGCTTGCGGATCCAATGACAAAAGGCTTACCACCCAGCATATTTCGTAAACACGTTGCCGGCATGGGATTATTGGAAGCCTTATGATTCTGGAAAGTAGGGACCTTCAAAAGAGCCGCCCCCCATAAAGATCAACGTTTTCCATTTGAGATCAGTTGATGTATTATAAGTGTTGAAGTTCAATGATTTTGCTAAATTGTTGTAACGCTTCACTTTGTACATTATACTTATTGAGGATGGAGAAATAAAGTTGAACCATACGATCAAGGGGGAGAATGTTGGTATTGCTCTCGGTTCAACTGAGAGAGACAAAAAGGAAAAGTGAATAAATAAAAGAAAAGATAAAGTAAAAGGTAAAAAGAAAAGGGGACCCGGTAAAACCTACCGGGAATCCCGAACTGATTCGACGCCATGATCGGGGGCGTCCCCAACCGACTCGGCTTGGGTCCCCTGCCGCCTCGCTCTATAAAAAGAAAGGTGATTAAGTTAACAAGTAGACTAATCACAAGTTAACATCCGATCAAAACGAGAGCGAGTACGGTGGGAAGATCCAAGCCTCGTTCCGTCCACACCCATGGCTGCCAACGGCTCTTCATCCTCCTGTAAGTGTGCTAATCCACCCCTTAATCATGTTTATTATGTTCATTAGTGCACAAACAGTGATTAGGAATCATGATTAAGTTGAATCCCTAAAGTTCAATCTCTCACAGTGTGATCTATCTGGATGCGTATGGATGTGTGATCTATCTTGCGCGTGCAGCAGGAGCGGATGAGCATGCATGGATGATACGTATGGTAGATTTCAGGATCGACCTCTTATTCGATCGTCGCACTATCCACAGTGTCCGTAGTTGACCTAATTAACACAGCTCTCTATTACTCCTATGAAAGTGTCCCTGAACTCTGACGGTTAACACGCGGTTAGGCCGGTTTTCTTAGACTATCTCCAACAGATAGCCTAATATGAAGCCTAAACCTTATTTAGGTGTTGGAATACCCTCCAACAGATATCCCATCAGGCGAGCCTATCCAAGGGGACCTCGACTCGGAAGCCCAAACATAGGCGCCGCTTCCAGCTAGCCGAAATCAACTACCGAGACTCGAAAAAGAAAAAAGAACTTGTTCGGAGCAGTCGCACAACACTCTCACGCGGGCGGCGGACCTCGGATGGCTCCGGCGATAGACCGGAGTAGACATCAACGAGGATGGAGGTCTCAGGGATACTACCGCATCGATTCCCCTAAAATTATATCGGCTTCGTCGTTTTTCACCTTAGTCGACGAGTGTTGTAGATCTGGCCACGCGGTGGCATGTCCGTCGGCGAGATACCGGCCGATTCCTCTCCCTGCCGTTGTATTTCCTGTGGTGAGCTGTACTTAATCCCCGTAGATCTGGCTGCACCGAAGCGAGGAGGTGGTGGTAGACCCGAGCGGGTGGCGAGGGGTGCGACAGAGGAGGGTGGTTGGGTTCGCCATTGCTGGCAGCGAGATAGAACGAGCAGCGACTAGTTGTACTTGATGTTTCATTCTCTATTGATGGCTTCGTTCTCCTTATGGCTTCTACTTTATGCTTCATGATTTTTTATGTTGAAAGCTTGCTTGATGTTTGATGGAGCTTGATGCTTGAAACTCGATGTTTAACAAAGCAGGACAGGTACACATATCATGTCTAGTCATTCGTCTGCTCCTGTAATGATTGATCTATGTTTGGGGTTAGCAGTTACTGGCCTGGAATGATTCATGCAGGAAGCCAAGAGGTTACTGAGCTACTTTCGGTGCTGTATTAAGGCCTGAAAGACACCACTGCCCGTGTTGTATCATTGGAAATGGCCTGATCTTGGCACAACTCTTTAATGACACAAGAAGAAAAGAACATCGCAGAACAAAGCTAATCTCAGAAAATAATCAAACCACAGTCGCCGCCGCCTAGCACCTAGTACCCGGCGCCTGCCCAGCACGCTGTTGGCCTCGCCGGCGCTCGCCCCGACCAGCTGCGCCCACCCGCCGTCGCACGAGCCCGCTCGCGCGCCCTCTCTCGAAGGCACACGCGCCCTATCGATCTGCTCGCCCCAACCAAGCGAACCGAATCCTTCCGCGTATGGAGTAGAGACCGCTGGAAAGGATTTCCCGCTACAGACGGTTTGTCGCGCCCTATATTAGTTCCTCTGTTAGAGATTTATTAAAATGGGCTATACATAATCAGTCCAAAAACGCCCAAATGACTTCTTATTTTGGGCTACATTATTGGAGACAGCCTTATACAATCATATCTAACCATTGACCCTAAAGGGTTAATTATTAGTTATAGCCTTCTTCAATTCCAACATCGATGGAAAACAAATGAAGTCCACTCCACTTGCAATGCTTAGTTATTAGTACCTTTTGTTTTTACTCTCCTCACTCTTGAGTAGTTCAGTCCTCACGACGTGTTGGGAAAGTGGCAGCCTGACATTGATAGTTGACAACCCGCGGTAACCACAAATAGCAACGCGTGCAGGAACAGAACACACGGCACGCGATATCTGATCCTCATCACGAATAAACTATGCTCTCACGAAAGAAAGCTATTCTTTCATTTTTTTTCAGGGTGGGGGGACCAAAGCCCTGGTACTTGGAACATACAGTATACTACTGCTTCTTTACTAGTACGGCACTTAATTTACTGTTTAGTGTCACCAGCAACGGCATTTCTAAATACGGTCGACGCTTAATTTATACAGCTACCACGTACACGAGGGAAGCAGAGGCTACCCGATTTGGACGATGGTCCGATCGATAACCCTGCATCAGGGACTGGATGATTGATTTGGAATCCAAGAATACGATAAACTATACTAAAGCGGCAACAAAGATGCTTTGCAGGACGACTGGCTAGCTCACACTGCATCACCACACAACATTCTAGTAGGACGAGCCATTTCCACGAGCGAAACAATATAATATCCGAGCGAATGAAGCTTATTAGCCCAAGTGGGAGTGGAATGGTTAGTTGTTACTCGCGAAAATGACGTGACGTCGATCGCCCCCGAGCTCGCAACTCGCGAGCTGGTATAAGTGCCGAGCATGGCCGCGCAGATTCTATTTGTCATACAACCCGGGAACCAAAGCCCGAACTGCATACATAGCATATAGCTAGTCATCATCATCTCTCTATCTCTGCAGTTAATTATATCCAGAGATATTAATCGGTCTCTTATAGTTAATTACACAAAAAAGATGGATTCGATCAGCAGCCTGATGCTGCAGGGAGGCTGGAAGAAGGGCCCGTGGACCGCACTGGAGGACAGGCTCCTCACCGACTACGTGCAGCAGCACGGCGAGGGCAGCTGGAACTCCGTCGCAAAGCTCACAGGTACGTACTACCGGCTAGTTCTACATACTCTGATCGTGCATGATGGCAACCCATTTCCTCCGTGTAATTCTGTACAAAATCGTCGTCGTGCTCTGCATATGTTCAAGAGATTGATCGGAATCGTTGGTGACAGGGCTGCGACGGAGCGGGAAGAGCTGCCGGCTGCGGTGGGTGAACTACCTCCGGCCGGATCTGAAGCGGGGCAAGATCACCCCAGACGAGGAGACCGTCATCCTCCAGCTGCACGCCATGCTCGGCAACAGGTAACGGTCGTCGTCGTGGTTTCTTTCACCGTGCTGGTGCGCTGCGACGACTAACCGTGCTGGTGACTTGACGCGTGTAGATGGTCGGCGATCGCGCGGTGCCTCCCGGGGAGGACGGACAACGAGATCAAGAACTACTGGCGGACGCACTTCAAGAAGGCGCGGCCGTCGCGGCGCGCCCGGGCGCAGCTGCTCCAACAGTACCAGCTTCAACAGCAGCAGCAGCGCCAGTACCTCCAGAGCCTGCAGCAACAGCAGCTGCTGCAGGAGCAGGAAAACCAGAACCAGCAGCCGATGATGAACCAACAGCAGGAGCAGCAGAGCCCGCCGGAGCCAGCTGATCACCAGGCCGTGATGGCGATGATGAACAGCCTGCAGAGCACGGCCGAGTGCTACTGCGGCCCGGTGCCGGAGCAGTACTGCTCGCTCCCGGCCGACGACGACGACGCGCTGCTGTGGGATAGCCTGTGGAGGCTGGTGGACGGTGATAGCTGCAGCGCCGGCGACGGCTCCAGCGGCGGCGAGTACTAGCTAGCCAGCTCAACCGTCGCGCGGTATGTGTGTATGCCAGTCAGCCAGTGTAAAGAGAAACGAAGAAGAGTGAGGGTTCTGCAGGTGCAGGTATCAGTTGCTGCAAGGATACTGCTAGTGGTAGTTGTCGAGCTATGCTCAGCCTAATTTTACAATGCGAATAGTTTGATCATGTACTCATGTTTTACTTTTACCCATGAGAGATGAGACATGAGCAAGTGGCATTGTAAGGAGGCCTCTGTTTATCTCTTCCTGTCACCAAAGATGCAATAGCACCATGTAATGTCATGTATTCTCTGCCTTGATTTCTTCATTTCATATTTTGTCAAGAGAAAATACTGAGTGCTGACTGCTGATGAGTGTTACTAGCCCCTGCTTGATTTTTTATGGGTTTTGCACTTTGTCAGTGCCGCAGCTAATAACATCCACATTTTTACTGCTTGAATCTTTAACCTATTCTGACATTTTTTTTCATCTTTTGCAGCATTAAGGCAAGAAGAGAGTGTCCTTTATATCTTGATAACGAGGCTGCCATATTCACACCAATGAATATTCTATTAAGAAATTTTATTCCCAAGAGCTAAAAGCTTATGCCCGTTAATCAACTCAAGGGAGAAAATTATGTACAGCACAGAGAAACTATGATGCCATTCGCTTCTATTGGCTATGCTATTTAGCCCTCCATTTCAATTAAGTAGCGTACTCCCTCCGTTCTCAAATACTTATCATTTATTAGTTCATTTTTGAATTAGTAAGTGACAAGTATTTAGAGACAGGAAGTATAAACTCGAAACTTCGGACTTACAATAGAATATCGAAAATGGAAGATGCAAGAACAAACTAAAAGAATGGATAACTTACTACTTCCACCTTTTAATTCAACAGGTGGAACATAATGTTAGAACCGCGTTGTGACTTATGATCAAGTAGCATTATGCAAACCGCTCAAAGAAGGATTTCATTGAGCGGCTCGGCCTATGCGAAGGCCTGTTTGATGGAGTCACAGTTGGAGAGCGGTTCAGCATTCCAGCGCTGGGGGCAACAAGAACCTGCGAGCGCTGCAGCATGTCAACCATGGATGGTGTCTGGTACGTGTGAATTTGAGTAGTGAGCTCTGTCGAGTCACCGCGTGCGGTTGCTCTCTGCCACGAGTGAGAGCTCAGGCCAGCCAGCATGAACGCCCTGCCAGACTCCTCGTACCTCTGGCGGCTCTCCACCCTCTCCTGCATCTCCCTCAGCTCCGTTATCAATGCTAGGCACTGGTTGTCTGAAGAGCGTGCTGCCTGTGACTCCAGAATCATTCTACGGCCTTCAAGGATGGACACAGCCTGCGTGAAAGCACCTCTCTCAGCTGCGGCCCGGGCAGCAGACATGTCTTCTGTGGCTTGAACACGGTGCCACTCACGCTCAACCTCGAGAGACATTTTGCAGTCCACAAAATGTGCAGGGCGCTGAATACTCACTTCTTCAGCCTTTACTTGGATGTTCTCCGTAGTGATCGTGTCTTTGTACGTGCAGCTTGGTTTGATCAGGACAGTCTGCCCATGTGCAGCTGGGACATGTAGAGTGAGCAGAAACCCCCTCTCTTCATCTGCATACAGGTCACCAATACCAACTGAACCACTACGTCCGTCTTCAGCAACCTGACTTGTATAGCTACCTGACTTGATAGAAGTCATAAGCACACCATCGTCAACACACTCAATGTTCAAACACATCCCCTTAACCACAACACTTAGCAGGCCACCGATGCACTGAGCAAATCCATCTTGAACTGACCCTTCGGCATCAATAAACGAGAATGTGCCGCTAGAGAGCTGAGCAATTGCATGCATGGCAGCAGAATCATGATCTGAGCCGAAACCAAAGGTGTGGATCTGGACATGATGGCCTGCTCCAGTAAGGATCGAAGGGGGCACAAGTGAGCTGTAACTTACTCCTGTCCTGTCTCTGTATGTGTCTTGACCATCAGACAGGAGAATGATGCTGCAAATAGGATTCTTCATCCGACGATCCTCAATCACTTTAGCAGCTTTCTTTAGCCCATCAGCAATGTTTGTGCTGCCGCTTGCAACAAGGGAGCTAACAGCTCGCAACGCTTGCTGACGACCGCTTAAGGTCATTCGGCGAAGGGGAAAGAGCCTCCGTGCTGTAGATGAGAAGGCAACAACAGAGAGACGGTCGTTGGGTCCAAGGGTTTGAATGACAAAGCTCATGGCATGCTTCAGAAGTAAAAGTTTGGCGCCTGCCATGCTGCCGCTGACGTCGAGCACGGTGACAAGGTCAAGAGGTGCACGAGAGCTAGATGAGTGGGAAGATTTTGGAGCCTTGAGATGGATCAAGATAGCAAAGACCTCCCGAGCTACTGACTCTTGTATAGCAGGAAATTCCGAATATGTCTTTATTTCAACCGGACCAGTGACTGCATTGTGTTCATCTACTGAATCAGGTTGAAGATCAATGCCCTCATCATCATTGAAAGCGCCAGCCTCAGGAGTATGGAAGGCAGGAAGGTACTCCTGCAGGCTTCCACTGTGGGTATGGGGAAGCCTACGGACAACAGCCATTTGCCTTTCAGGCTGTGCCCAATCGACTGGGCTTACTCTAGCTCTCCCAAAATTGGCACCTGCAGGTTGAGCTTCCGGGAGTTCTTTCCACTCAGCGCGGCATACTGGACAGATAAGGTTGCCATGCTTGACATTTGAAGTGATGCAATGAAAATGGAATACGTGGGAGCATTCCGCAGTGAACAAAGCTTGGCCGTGTCCTGACCTCATTACACCGAGGCAAATTGCACAGAGCTTCTGAAATAAAGAAAGTTAAATCGGTGAGCTGTCTAGTACGTATCACAACTTGCAAACTAGGAAAAAAAAAAACATGTATTCTGCCATGACTCGTAATTAACAAGGCGTTCCCTGCATATGTAACCACATTACAAGACTGAAACTGACGTTTCTAAGGTTTCATAAATTACAAAAAACTCCGCTACCAGAATGTTAGGTTGGGGAACAAAGATGCTCAGAATATAGATTTTGTACTTTAACAGGAGATTCAAAAGAGAGCAAAGTACTAAAAAGGTTGTGACAACAACAAGTTTGACAACCATAAGTTACACGCCGTGATGCTATCACAGGAAATTCTGCCAGAAAATCTTAGCCTGCTAGTGGAGTATGATCAGTTGTCTATTGTGGAACCGTGGTTAATCAACAAGTTATGATGTGAGAACTTTAGTACAAGCATAAGTCGATGTTTAATTATCATGTGCAACCTGTGCACGATACATAACTGCAACAACACACATGACCAACATAATATCTTAGCTCTCGGTTCTACCTTTCCTAACAGCTAGGAGGCGAATAAGATGCACCTACCAACCAGCAGAACACATGGAAAGAAAAAAGGTGCAGGCAGCTGCCAGTATTTGAGTATTCCTCTTTCAGTGGAAGTATGGGCAGGGAAACCCCTTTTTAGAAGAAAGGCATCGAGGAAGACCCTTGGAGTTGATTAGTTGCCCGTGATGTATTTATAATTGAGCCGTAAAGGGGCTTAGTTACGCACTCATGCAACTTTCGCACCAAATCTAAAGAACCGGCTTTCTCTGTGGAATTTAAAACAAACGATACGATTTCCGCATAATTTGCACCTAAGACTGCGGCAAAGCGACGACAGTTTGTTATACATCTGCGAACTGACCACACAATCCGGCACACCAGATCAAACCAACAAGATCCGAAAAAAAGAAAAACAATTACTACTCAGGGGAAATAATCCTCACCCGCGAGCTCCGGCTCCCGGAGCTAGTCCGTCGGAGAATACTCAGGGAAGTGATAGACTCCGACGTGCTGCTCTCCGGAACAGAATCCGACACCGCCGACGCCGCCGTCCTCTTCTCCGCTGGCGCGTCCTCGACGGCCCTCCTCGGCGCGGGCACGCCGATGCAGAGGCGGGTGGCGAGCGCGTGCTTGGCGCGAGCCCACGCCGCCGCCATTGCTTGCTCCCTACCGGCGGCTCGGCTCCTTGAGGACGAACACGAAACTTTGGCGATCGGGGGAGGGGCGGGGTTCGTTGCTGAAGGGGCGTGTGGGACGTCGCAGATTTTGCGGTTTCTGCTCGGGGTCGGGGGTTTTGTTCGTCGCGGCCGCAAACTGCGGGGAGAGAGAGTCAGAGAGGAAGCGGAGGCGGCGGTACATAAAGGGGTCCAAAGTCAAAACAAAGGAATTATTACAGTATTTTTAATGCAGGGAAAATAGAGGAGGAATTGAATGTAAAAGGAGGGAAACGGAAGGGGAATCTTTCATATCTTTTGTGCGTTTGACTTTCCCGTTTCGCCCCTGGGAAAAGCCAAACCTCTTGTGTGGTTGACTACGCGTGTTACTGCTGCAGTTGGTAATGAAACTGTTGGAGTTGGGTCAACCGGTGATCGTTTCGTTGGTAAACGCGGCGTGCCACGCAAAGATACAGAATCGGTTCTGTTTTCATTGCTCAGAGACGCAACGAACCATGCGCAAACCGGGGCTCGCGTCGCGGGTAACAAACTCTCGTTTGTGTTTTTTTTTTCTATTGGTGTGAAAAGAGACTTTTAAGCCTACGATCTGAACGGCGATGTTTTGACAAAACTGAATTAAAAATTCCGTGGACCTAGCGTTCGAGCTGTGCTGCTGCACGTTTTCGAGAGAAACTTGAAGGGAGTGTGAAGATAAGCCGGGGACCAGACGGTTCCCCCTTCCCCGTTCGCTGCAGACTTGACTGTTGGGTTGCTGCCAACGAACCAGTCCAGCTGCCCGGTGCCGGACGGAGGGAGCGGAACGGCATCCACATCCGTCCGTGAGGTATGGAGCCTACAAATCAGCCGCAGAGGATATGAGCGGAAACGGGGCTGCGTCCCCGCGCCCTCGGCCTCGATTGGCTAGCTTGCGGAGTCTTCGTTGGACACGTAGGTACACGCGCACTCCCGGTTGGAATGCGGCTTGCCTCCTCCCATTTGGTCCTTCCGTTGACGTGTTAAAATATTATTGGTTCTTCATTAATACTCAGTTTAACTACCATATTTTCGCAACAAATAAGATGATGACACATTAGCGAGAGGACAAACGGGAGTAGGGAAGTCGTGTCCGCCGGGTTGGCCCTCGATCCTTCAGTTGTACGCAAGGAACGCAAACGCGCGGCCTTCCGTAAACGGCCAGGCCAGGGCTGGTGGTCGTCCAGAATCTGCTGCGTGCTCGTCCCGATCCCCGTCCGCCTCTATCGACGGCGCAGAGTGTCCCGCCCGAGCCGATAGGCAGCGACCGGCCCGATCCAATCGTGCGCTGATTTTTCAGGCGGATGGCGGCACTCATCAGCTGCCGCAGTTCAATTTAAATTATCCGCTGCCAATGTTTTTTTCCTCAACACAAGTTCTTCTAGTAGATGCTGATCCTGTGACCATCATACAGAACGTGATCCGTACTTGCCGATCAGAGATGCGTTGCCGCGGTCTAGTCAACGTTTGGGTGCTACCAAACGTACTTGCTGATCAGAAATGTGTTTTGTGCAAATTGAACTGTCGTCTTTTATCTACTCTCCCGTCTTCATAAACTTGTCGTGTCGACTGTTGGAGTCGGCAGATCTCTTGACACTGCTGAAGTGTTGAAGGAGTTTGTGGTTCGGTGTGGGCGCGCGGAGAATCAAGAAGATGAATTGCAGTTTAACACAGGAGACACTAGGACTTACGTGGTTCGGGCCGCCTGAGCGTAATACCCTACTCCACGGGTGTGTTGGTGTTGTATTAGTTTGTCACGTATGATGTCCACCTCTCTATGTGTCCGTCTGTGAACGTCCTCGCGTGTATCGTCAGTCTGTCCTTTTATAGTACAAGGACAGACCGTTACAAGCTAGCCTGACCCGACATGTGGCCCCGGCGGTTACTAGTATTGATACACGATTAATTGCTGTTATTGATCCTGTAACGGGCTCCGACAGTGTCGTTACTGGTGTTAAGATTATCCGCTTATGTGTCATTAATATGGAATTAATGACACTTAATCGGGTCTTGAAGTCCTTGGCTCTCCTTTGAAGATCCGGAGCCGTTACAAGGTCTTCCGGAGGTTAGAGGCTGTCAGCTCCGACGTTTGGACACGTGGCAGCTCCGGAGCTTGCTGTGGGAAGCAGGTAGCTCCGGGGTGATCTGACACGTGTCAGGTTCGGAGCTTCTCTCGGTCAGGGGTTAAGTCCGGAGGTGCCGTTTCGGTACCTGGCCCGGAGCTTCACCCTTGTGGGCGGTAGCTCCGGTTTGGCAGTACACGTGGCGACCTAGGGATTAACCATGTTAGAGAAGCGAGTCCGGTCATGTCTGACAAGTGGGCCTCCGAGGGTCTTCAATCCAAGTAGACGGCCTTACTTCGAGATCTTTGTAACCTCAGGGGGTGTACGGTTTTTAGGGTACCGACATGTCGCTTCGTAGTTTATTTTTGAACTACAAAATGACAAGTTCATTAAGACGGAAGAAGTATTCGTCGTTCATGAGGAAGGGGGTAGTATTCGTCAACGCGTCGCCATACAGATATACATACCGTCGACAGCAAGGTAGTACAGATGTCGAAGGCTGACAGAGACGTGTAACGAGCGAAACGGCATGCATCGATCGTTGCGTGATCTGGACCTGTAACCATATTCCTTAATAAGCAGGGCAATGTCGTATGCCACGTTCTTCACCTTTTTTTTTTGGGGAATGTCTTGACTTGTTCGGAAACCCAGGTGCTAACCAGCTAGCACAAATCCATACGCGGCAGCTGATACGCAACGCGTCAACCGCTAGATGGAGTCATAGGCATGTGGAGGTGAGGTCTACTAGTATTTGGTACAGATCAGAGTCACGCGGTTGGGTCTTAGCGAGAAAAAAGTCCACTGTCCAAAAACAGAAGCGGGCCAATAGCCCAATATGAGAAAGCAATCCTATCCGATCGATTTCAGGCCTCGAGCGGGCAGAGGGAGGCTACGCTACGCTATCATGTCCTCATCATCCATTTGTGCAATCTGGTTACCCTTTGAAAAGTCGGCGTTTCGCTCGTCCGTGAGCCGAAGTGCCGAAGCCCGAAAGAACAGGCATCAGAAAGATGCGAGTCGATCAAAAGCGCATGCTCGAGCTGTGTCTAGCAGCATCGCCTAAGGCATTGGTGCATTATTCCTTGGTCTTCGCAGATGAACGCCGGAGTTGACGAATGGAACGCGAAGACTTGTCAGTACTGTAATAGCTAGTCATCTCCTGCGTGGTTGCGATGCGAATTAATCAATGACCATGTGGCCTGGCTACGTAGCTCGATCGTTCTAACTTGGCGGCTCTAGAAGCCAAAGAAAGATCACCCCGCAGGCCCGCACGGCAGGCAGAGAAGGGAACGCAGCCATCTCTCCAAAGGAACCCCATGCCGACGAGACGACGACGGTGCGTTTCTCCGTTCGTTATATACTGAACTCGTCTCTGCGTGAAAAAACAGAACGGACTCTCGTCTCGTGGCCGCGTGCCGCAATTTCAGCTAGCATCAATAAAAGCGTCGGTGTGCTCGTGCTCGGCGTCCAATCCAAACCACGCCTAGCTAGGACCTGAAATCAAGTCCTGGCCACATGTTTTCCGGCGCCGGGTACATAGTTGGACACCTGGATGGTGTTTGGTGCTTTGTGTTGACAAGTCTACACAGTATACACAGTATCTCAACTTAAATTTTTTCGGTGCTTCTGGATTTGTCCAACTCAACTTGCTCAAATACTGCCACTTCCCGATTAATCTGCCAATAGCGGAAAATGCATCACATTTTATCAAGCATAAATGATGTTATTAAATTAATTTTAAAGCCAACTATTATACTACTAGTAAGTAACTCTTCATATTTAGAATAATGCGTTATAGAGATTAATGTAGCTCCATTTTGTGGTACCGTCAGGAGAAAAAGAAGAAATCCAGCCCGGTAGGACTGGCATATAAGCAGGCAATGACTGGGCTTACAAGATTCATTATGGGCTGATTATACAGGCCCAAGTTATTGTCCTGCTTCAGTGCTATTTCCTCGTCTCGCTTTAATATCTCTGAATCTCAGACCGCACTGCCAAGTGTCATCACAATGCGCATGAACACAAATTTGTTAGGCGCAACATAAAAGGGCGGTGCCCGTGCCCCTCCCGTGTTTTTCAGACAAAAAACGAATTGGGAGCTTCCTTTCACGTGATGCAGCTGCACAGGTACTGGAGGTGAGTTACCAAAGCGACTCAAGTAGATTACCATAATGACCAATGAACGCTGTAAAGCACCGAAGCCCATGAGCACGGCCAGACCCAGAAGGCCAGAACGCATCAGATCAAAGCTTAAATCGTGGCAACTGGCTTTCTTACGCTGAAGGATGAACAGAGAAATCAACAGTACGTTCTGAACAAAGGCGTGTACACTTTATATTTTTTCTTCATAGATCATATAGTATTATAAATCACGAGTTCCTCCATACACTTTGTAGGATAGTAGCGGCAGTACATTACAGATTGATCTTCTGCGAGCTTTGAGCGACGCCAAAATTAACCGGCATCAAAGCTTAAGACGTGGCGACTACTTGCTGAACAGTCGATCGAAGGGCAGACGCGAGACCAGCATGCAGCTACGATAGCAGTATATGGCGGATGGCATGACCGTCTAACGTATACGCCGTAGGGAGCAACACGCGCGCTGGATCAGCTGCTCAGCGCGACGGCGGCCTCCTGCACGAGCGGGCCGGTGGCGTTAGCGACTCCCGACGCCTCCCGCTCCACCTGCTCGCGGCACATGTCCCGCGCACCGGACTCGGACATGCGCTTGACGAACGCGGCGAAGCGCCGCCAGTTGTCGGGCTGGAACAGGTCGAGGCCCATGCGGAGGTAGGTGAACGCGACCATGCGCTCCTCCTCCCCGCCCTTCTCCGCCGCGGCGGCGGTGGCCACCACCTGGTCGTGCGCCGTCTCGTCGTACCGCGGCAGCGCGTTCTCCCCGGCCAGCCCGACGCCGGCCTCCCGCGCCGCGGCGGCCACCTGCCGCACCAGCGCCTCGGGCCGGCACTGCGCGTCCTGCGGCTGCTCGTGGTCGCGCATCTCCACGCACGTGAAGTTGAGCACCGCGCCGTGCCGGCCCAGCATGCGCGCGATGGGGAGGTACCCGTCGTGGTGCCGCGTGTTGTAGTACCCCGCCGTCAGCTCCGCCGCGTGCGACCGGGTGCCGTAGTGCCAGTGGATGCCGGCCACCTTCACGGAGATCTTCACGCCCGGCGTGCCGTTGAAGACGGCCGACGACGCGGAAAGGATGCGCTCGCCGTGCTCCAGGAGCATCTGCGAGTACCAGCTCATGAAGAACTCGCCGTACTCCGTGTTCCAGCCGCCCTCGCGGCGGAAGAAGGGGGTGTCTTCCGGCCAATCGTTGTAGCCTCCGGAATCGCCAGGTCCCGCGTTGCCCCACTCCGGCTTCCCCACCGACTCAGCCGCCGCCTTCAAGGTGCTCAGCATGTACTGTGTGTAGCACATCAAAACAAGTCATAATAGCACCACACGACGCGTCAGTATAAAATTAAACGAGGAAACTATACAAGGAGCAACAATTGCATGGGAGCCGACCATCCATTCATACCCTGTCATAGCACTGGAACTCGCCGATGCCAGGGAACGACCAGGTCCCGTCGCCCTCCGGGTACGAAGGGTAACGCAGCTCGCCGGCGGGACCCATGCCTACTTGGATCTCCTGCAGGTACGGCGGTGATTGATACAAACACATGAGGCGAGCTGGCGAAGTGAGGTGAGTACAAGGAAGCAACGATGATGCTCGAATCCGGGAAAAGAAGGAGGAGAAGCAAGACGTACGACGATGGTGTTGCCCATGAAGGTGGCGAAGTGGTCGCGGAAGGCACGCATGAAGTCGGCGTAGCACTGGATGGGGGTGCGGCCCTTGAGGACGGGCATGGTGTCGCAGCCGAGCGAGACGTACTCGTAGTTGCGGCGGCCGGACCTGTCGGTGTAGGCCAGGTCCTGGTCCTTGTCCATCTCCTCCAAAACCCATTTCGGAAGTGGAATGCTGCAACACACACAAGATTGTGTTCATCTGTTCACGTTCCAGCTACATCATATCGTGCCTAGGATTTCACACAGAACCCACAAAATTTATAGCTTTCTAATTCATTTTTAACTAGAAAGCCACAAATTTATGGATGGAAGTACTTAAAAATGGCATAAGTGGGGGATCATCATGCTAATGGATCACATGGATCATAATAAAAAAAAGCAATAATTGCACGAGGCTGCGGTTTCTCGATTCTGAAGTCTGAGCATTTGATCACCAATCTCACGGGGAGTCACATGCACAGCCGGCAAGCAGCCATGGAAAACTGCAGGGCCCCAGCACCGTCCAACCAATAGAAAAGGACGCCATTTTCCAGAAGAGATATTGAAAGGTGCACTTGCGTTGGCAAGCAGGTCACCGACCATTATTGCACACACGTTGAGGTGCGTCACGAGATCCCATACTCCCCTGACGTGAAGGTTCAGTAAAAGAGGAAAAAAAAGGGCACATATCTTTTTCGACACGTAAAGGAACCGGTGATTTCGACAGTTGAACATCAGGACACCAACTAGTGTTTCATGCATTTCATAAATGAAATGAACGTTTTTGTTTCTGTGAATTGCGTTATCTTTTTACGGTAATACTAAATGTCAGCTGCCCGAAGCTTCAGCGGCCGTAGCGATTTTGCTAATATTTAATTTTCAATATATTTTTAGGATTATTTAGTTGTAAAATAGTTAAATAAATAATTTTGTGATTACTAGACGTCAGATAAAATGATTAACGATTTAATCACAATGATTAATTGTTAATGATATTAACTACTTTTAATGATAGTAATTAAGTAGTCGTTAATTACGGAAAATTTCATTATCTGAAATTTAGAGACACCCGTTCACACGACTAGAAAAATGCACAAGGAGAACAAGGGCAATGGGATATCAGAAGGGGCAGAATGTGAAAAAGAGAGAGGGGGAGGAGGAGGAAGATGACGTACGTGACTGAGTCGCCGACGTTGCCGCCGCACTGGTGGAAGGACATGACGGCCTGGACCTTGAGCCCGGTCCTCCTGGCCATATCCATGAGCTCCATGTAGCCGTTGAAGTTGTAGCGGCCGGGACCCTCGGCCTCGGCGACGCCCCACCACACGTCCACCATGATGCCCTCCACCCCGGCGCTCTTGAGCGCCGCCAGGCTCGCCTCCACCGCTTTCCTGCGGTTCAGGCCGTTGCCGTCCTTGCGCACCGTGTCCAGCGGCATCATCACGAACACCGGCACCCCGGCCCTGCTGCTCTTCTCCTCCTCCCCCCCGGCCACGCCCGGGTGCTCCGCCTCCGGCGGAACGCTCTCCACCAGCGCCTGGCACGCCATGGCGAGATCCGGCTTCACCTCTGACGGTGGCTGCTGCGCCGTCGACACGGGGTCCACCGCCAGCGTCTGCAGCTGCAGCCCCGGCGGCGAGGCGGATGCTGCTGCTGCCGCGACCACGGCCGTGCGTGGCGTCGCCGGTGCGGCGGCTGCCACGGCCGTCGCCGCCGCGCCGGTCTGGTGGGCAAGGTTGAGCGCCAGCGCGATGACTGATCTCTGAGATGACAAGCTGGCCGGCCTAGCTCTTTCTTCAAAGGTCAATAAAGTATTAAGCTTGAATAACGAAATGGATCTTGGTTTTGTATCTGGAAATGGATTTGGTCCGGGACCTTGCGATTCCTCCCTCAGCTGCGACGGTCACAATGGGACGGGATTATTATCCCTTCATATTATTACAGGAGGGGAGGGAAGGGGGAGCCGGGTCGCCGGGTTAAATAAGGGCGCGGAGTCCTTGAGCGACGTGGCGCGCGGTGCGCCGGTGAGGGGAACGTGAGGCCGTGACGGAGGCCATGGGCGGCGGGGTTCCCGCGCCTCGAAGCGTCGTGCGGGAGCGGGACGGCGACGTGTTTTGGCGCGCCCGGGCCACGTTGGTGTCACCGTGGAGGATAGGGCTGCTGGATGCGCGACGCGTGTCTCCCGAGCAAGGGCATGGTACACAGGTACAGCGTTTGGACAGTTTTGGCGGTACCCTGTAAATTTTCTCCCGGCTCACGGGTTTGGACGGTTACTAGGCTTTTGCTTTCTGTCACCGTGTCACATGCCTGCTTCTTCGTACGTAAGGCGCCGCCCGTGAAGTGATGTGAAGTGATGCAACGCCATATCAACTTGAGCATGATGCAACACCATATGACTCGGGTTTTTCTCGGTGGCATCCGAATCCGATCATGATCGCGGTCGAGCTTTACCACACAGTACATGACACCGGCAGCGGCAGTTCGTCCAGTCTGCGTCACCCCACCAGCTGCCATGGAGCTCGGATAAACTTCTCGAGACTTCGGTTTTTCCAAGCCACAAATTGTGGCGCGCGCACGTTCGAGTTTGTTTCCGTGAGACAAACCTTCGCGTTTCCTCTGGCTCCTGCGAGATGCTCGCCATGTTCTCCGGATCCAGAAACGCATGATGCAAACGTGGCCCGTAGTAGCCTCTCTGAAAAACAGAAACCAAGCACAACAGCAGCCAAAAAACAGAGAAAAGGATACGACTGCAACCGCCGAATCTGCGTTCAGCAATCAGCACACGCGCCTAAATTCAGCGCTCGTCTCCTAGCTCGAAACGTGGGAGGGCGATTTGGACGGACGGCATCCACGCGTAATCCTTATCCTTGCCCATTGTCCTGTCCTGGTGTATATATCTGAATATCATCCTCAAATTGGCTCAAATCCAAACTGGATAGGCACCATCTGTTTCGTGGTTGCAGAATTTCAGTGATCAAATAATATACACGCACTGATGGCTATTCCCGGCCCGTGCAAGTGAAAACAATCACCTGTTGTTCTTCACCATTTTGCGGCTGCCTCCAATCGCCGTTCAAATGAGAGGCGACGAGTTGTCGGATGCCAAAGAGTCACCGAGCAACTAGAAGTTTCTTGCGAACGAATCACAAATGGCTGAAAATTCACGAGAAGACTCTGAGTAGTGGTGTAATCAAGAACAAAGGCATCATCACGCCTCAGAAAAAAGGGAGCACCATCTCCCTACAAATCTAACACCATCTTCATACCAACTGTAGACTACAGAATTCGTTACATCAGACTGGCAGATGGAAACCTGACAAAAGCGCATTGCTCAAAGATCACCAACTTCGGAAAGTTGTTCGCAAGTTCATCAGGGCAGAAGGCGGGTGACAGTAAGGAATCGACAACAGCAAATCTTTAATGTCAACAGTAACCACAAAGGTTCCATGCTCATGCCATCAAAACGAACTAACCAGCGCAAAAAATATTCAGATAATCAGATGCTAATTGGCTTAAGCTCCCCTAAAAAAACAAGCATATCTAGTAACCGCCCTTGAGATCATTGACCACGTCATAAGGAATAGGAGTGACTGTCTCGAGTGTAGCACCCTCAACCATGAAGCCAGGTTTAGGCCCCTCTGGCTGCCTCTTGGTGCTGATCACCTCACCTCGGGCCTTGGCATCTGCCTTCAGCTGGTCATTCTTGACTTTCCGCAGGCGGAACTCCTCTGTGCACCTGGATGGCTGCACATGCTCCACACGGACATGGATCCTCTTCCTGATAATGCGGCCATTAACCTAAATGAACAAAGAAAACAAAGAGATGTTGGGTCCATTAATAACATTAATAAGCACAACAAGGTTACGTAACTAGTTCAAATAGTATGGAACGGTAACTAACAAACACATATTCAGCAACAAATAGATGCATCCAAACAGGCAGCAAAACAGACTGACAGACTTGTAACTGGTACAATAAGCATATCATGTAACGAGACTGACTTGTAATATGTAAAATAAACAGCAGGAAACAGGCAGCAACAAATTAGGTTTGTATCATCCAAATAGGCTCCCTTAACTGCATCTTGTAGAGAAAAGGGCAGCCAGAATGACATTTTGATGTATGCCCATCACACGTGTAACGTGTGCCACAATACCCTCTCTCGTGGAATACCACGCCACCCCATGGCTTAAGGGGTAAGCGCTCGGCCTAGGGCAAATAAACAAGGATAGCATGCCACAGATTCCAAAATCAGAACATTGAATCTCCAAGGTTCCGCAGTAAGATGGACTCTAGATACAAAAAACAAAATCCAATAGCTTCAGAGCAAGACAGCAAATAAAAGGCAAATGGGTAGCACACGGTTTGTTCAGCACTATTTGTAGCATGGTGCAATCTTGATGGAAGAGCAACAGAACATTTTAATGATAACCTTCCCGCGCGCAGAAAAATAGACTTGAATTTATGTAAGCGCAGCTCGAAAGACCTACACGCTATGCTCTTTCACAGAGGAAGAGCTCCCTATGCCATGTGTCCATCCAACGAGTCGAGCACGTCACTAATTCGCACGCGTATGAAATGACTTTTACAAAGCTGATTACAGATGGAGCCACGATTTCACAAAAATACTAGATTCCTTAGTTGCATCAAAACGGTACCAGCTACCCTACCAGGCCGAAAGCTACAGTACATCAACACAATCAGATCTAGGCGCCGTAGTGGGAAGCGGAGAACAAACAGACGATGCAGGGGCATCCGCGGGCTATAGATACCTGCTTGTTGATCTCGACGCCGATGGCGCGCTTGGTGACGTTCCAGACGCGTCCGGTGCGGCCGTGGTAGAACTTGTGCGGCATGCCCTTGTGCACGGCGCCGTTCACCTTGACGTCGACGTAGTCGCCGATCTTGTAGGTGCGCAGGTACGTCGTGAGCGGGATGTACCCCTTCTTGCGGAACGGACGCGCGAACGTGTCGCGCGTGCGCGACCGCAGCCCGTGCCCCGCCGGCATCTTCCTCCTTCCGGTGCTTCTTCCTGCGGCTGGGCGGCGGTGGCGGCGGCGGGAGAGTGCGCGGCTCTAGGGTTGGCGGGGACGACGAGGTGACTCTCAGTTATAGGTAGATTTTGGGCTGGGCTTTGGAATTGCTGTTACGCTGGTTTGTCGTTTGGGCCGTACTGGTTTCCACCGTTCCTTCATTGGGCTGGACTTTAAATAGGCCCAACTAGAATTTTCTGTAAGCTGGGCTGTAACTGTCCGGATAATATGACTTGGCCCGCTGAACTGAACGCCGGACTGGACTCCAGCAGCTTGGCACCCTGCGATTCCGAGTCGACTAGTCAAGTGATCAAATCAAACAGATTGCAACGCAGGGCTCCTCCTCGGACTCGAGTTCGCGTGCAGATTGCAACGCAGGGCTCCTCCTCGGACTCGAGTTCGCGTGCACCACGGAGTTGCGGGCAATAAAACTGGGGAAGCCCCGGCCTTTCTCCCCATCATCAGAATTCAGAACACAAACAACTTTCGAAGCGTCCTGTGTCGCGCAGAACAGAGCGAAACAAAGAGCCCGGCAAGATGTCTGCTCCCGTCGGGAAGACGAAGGCCGCGAACCGGCTGGTGGTGGACGAGGCCACCACCGACGACAACTCCATCTGCAATATTCACCCGGCCACCATGGAGAAGCTGTCCATCTACTACGGCGATGTCGTCCTGCTCAGGGGCAAGCGACGCCGCGACACCATCTGCATCGCGATGCCGGACGAGGAGTGCGCGGAGCACGCGCTCAGGATCAACAGGGTGGTTCGCTCCAACCTCCGCGTGCGCCTCGCGGACGTCGTGTCCGTGCGCGTGTGCCACGACGCCAAGTACGGGGCGCGCGTCCACGTCCTCCCCGTCGACGACACCGTCGAGGGCCTCACCGGCGACCTCTTCGAGGCGTACCTGAAACCTTACTTTGCGGGAGCGTACCGCCCCGTCCGCAAGGGCGACCTCTTCCTCGTGCGCGGCGGCATGCGCCGCGTCGAGTTCAAAGTCATGGACATCGAAGAACCTTCCGCGGCGGCCGCCGAGTACTGCATCGTGTCGCCAGGCACGGAGATGTTCTGCGACGGCGAGCCGGTGAAGCGGGAGGACCTGGAGAGCCCCGACGACGTCGGGTACGACGATGTCGGCGGCATGCGTAAGCAGCTGGGGCAGATCAGGGAGCTGGTCGAGCTGCCGCTCAGGCACCCGCAGCTGTTCAAGTCCATCGGCGTCAAGCCGCCGAAAGGTATTCTCATGTACGGGCCTCCCGGCTCGGGCAAGACTCTGATCGCGCGTGCGGTGGCCAACGAGACCGGCGCGTTCTTCCTCGTCATCAACGGCCCCGAGATCATGTCGAAGATGGCCGGCGAGAGCGAGAGGAATCTGAGGAAGGCGTTCGAGGAGGCCGAGAAGAACGCGCCCTCCATCATCTTCATCGACGAGATCGACTCCATTGCCCCCAAGAGGGACAAGACCCAGGGCGAGGTGGAGAAGCGCCTCGTCTCCCAGCTGCTGACTCTCATGGACGGGCTCAAGGCGCGCGCCCACGTCATCGTCATGGGCGCGACGAACCGCCCCAACAGCATCGACCCTGCTCTGCGACGGTTCGGCAGGTTCGACCGCGAGATCGACATCGGCGTGCCTGACGAGGTCGGCCGCCTTGAAGTGTTGCGCATCCACACCAAGGACATGAAGCTTGCCGAGGACGTCAACCTCGAGGCCGTGGCCAAGGACGCGCACGGGTACGTCGGCGCCGACCTGGCCGCCCTTTGCACCGAGGCCGCCATGCACTGCATCAGGGAGAAGATGGACGTGATCGACTTGGAGGACGACACCATCGACGCTGAAATTCTCAATTCCATGGCCGTAACGAACGATCACTTGAAGACGGCTCTTGCTGGCACGAACCCGTCCGCGCTTCGTGAGACGGTGGTCGAGGTGCCCAACGTTAGCTGGAACGACATCGGTGGTCTCGACGGCGTCAAGAGGGAGCTCCAGGAAACGGTGCAGTACCCGGTGGAGCATCCGGACATGTTCGAAAAGTTCGGCATGTCTCCTTCCAAGGGAGTGCTGTTCTACGGACCACCGGGATGCGGCAAGACGCTTCTGGCAAAGGCGATCGCGAACGAATGCCAGGCTAATTTCATCAGCGTGAAGGGGCCCGAGCTGCTCACGATGTGGTTCGGCGAGAGCGAGGCCAACGTCCGCGAGATCTTCGACAAGGCGCGTCAGTCGGCGCCGTGCGTCCTCTTCTTCGACGAGCTCGATTCCATAGCCACGCAGAGGGGCGGCGGCGGGACGGGTGACGCCGGGGGTGCCGGCGACAGGGTCCTCAACCAGCTGCTGACCGAGATGGACGGCATGAACGCGAGGAAGACCGTGTTCATCATCGGCGCCACCAACCGGCCGGACATCATCGACTCGGCACTGCTCCGCCCTGGCCGCCTCGACCAACTCATTTACATCCCGTTGCCGGACGAAGCTTCGAGGCGTCAGATATTCAAGGCGTGCTTGAGGAAGTCCCCTGTCGCCGGGAACGTCGACCTCGACGCGCTCGCCAAGTTCACTGCGGGCTTCAGTGGTGCGGACATTACCGAGATATGCCAGAGAGCGTGCAAGTACGCCATCCGCGAAGATATAGAGAAGGACATCGAGCGGCAGAGGAAGGCCGAACAGAGCTCGGAGGTGGACGGCGGCGCCGCGGAACCGGCACAGATCAAGGCGGCTCACTTCGAGGAGTCCATGAAGTTTGCGAGGAGGAGCGTCAGCGATGCGGACGTCAGGAAGTACGCGGCCTTCGCGCAAACGTTGCAACAATCCAGAGGGTTCGGCACCGAGTTCCGCTTCCCCTCGCAGCCCCAAACGGGCGTACCTGCTGCAGCTGCAGCTGCTGATGAGGACGATCTTTATGCTTGATTCATGATCAGCGGCTAGCAATTTATACACATTTGAAGCTCTTTTTTTTTTCAATTCTAGATTATGAGGTTGACCTTTATACTGTTTTAGTATACCCATTAATTACGTTGATGCAATAAGAAGCTTTTCAATTTCTCCATTCTGCATATTTGCTCCATCTTCTCTGTGCTTTCACTGCAAATAGTTCCCATGAAATCTAGAAATAAACCAGAACATTTCAAACGTTGAAGCAGAAAAATTAGACACAAGGATTATCAATCACTTAAATACAGGTTCCATTATTTCGCCAATTCCTTAGTACAGTTGGTACAAAAGATCTTCAGGTTATAGTGAGTTCAACAAAATATCAATTTCTCACACTTCAAAATACAATATCGAAAGTGTTGTATTACGGAACGCACTGCAAACGTCATTGTCATTGAACCAAGAACTAATAATGTCATTGCTCTCATGAACTCCATTTATCCATTTGTCCACGAGCCTGAAACCCTGAGCCACTGCATTAGAAAGTATAGAGTCCTCATCAACACGACGCTGAATGTAGCAAAGAATAAGAGCCGCCCCTGGATCCTCGTCAGCTTTGTCAGAAATCAGTTCCCTGGCAGTCTTGAAAAGAGGAAGTATAGCATCAGGGTTGTAGGTAACGTCAGTGCCTATTATGCAATCAAAACCTGAATCATTGCCAGAAAGATCTCTGACTGCCATAACATCATCTTTATCACCCCACAATAACCTCCTAATCGTAATTCTGTTAAGCAAATCAGGCTCCAGATTAGAAGAAATATTCTGTCGAAGGAGATCCAGTGATTCTACATCTCCATCCGTAGCTACAACAAACTGGGCAAAACTAGTGGCAACCATTGAGCAGATGCCAGCCGAGCCACTGCCGAGCTCAAGCACCCTTCTGCCAGCAACAATGGAAGGATTCTCTGCTAAAAGACTGCACATGAATTGAGCTGATTCCCAGAGCATTAGGCCAGTTAATTTGCAGGTGTGCTGGAATTCCTTCGTGAGCATTTTTATTTTGAAGTCATGACCTTTTGCTTTGATCCCAATGGTCTGTACCTGCAAACCAAAAGATTAAGAGAATTAAAATAGCAGTGTTTAAATCTCAGAGACATGAAAAAAAAAGTAGGTCAGATTTTATTAATGCAAACTAAATCAATTCAGTACATTCATGGAGTCGCACTTAATCAGGAACAATTGAAAACATGGTGTAAGCAAAGTGATTGAAGATGGAGAAAGGACATAGATAGGCTGCATACCAGCAGCTGCAGTTAAATGCAGCCACAACTGCATGCCTTCCCGACCATAGGATTTCAAAACAATGACACAATTTGATATAAGATATCTATTAGCTTTCAGATCCTCATCCTTCATCCCAAGTAAAATCTACTGGTTACTGTCTTGTTCAGATAAACAGCGTAGAAAGTACCAACACATCATTCTAATTTCTTGAAGTGATTTTTTTAGACCCAACTACCAAATTTACTAAACAACTGTTCTTTTCGGGCCAATGTATTCCTAGTTACCTCATCGAGGTTGTGTGATGTCACAAACATATTGCATAAATCCTCAGAAAGATCAATTTCTTCACCACTGCTTTTCTTCTCAGAAGTGCCAGAAGAGAGCTTATGCTCACGAGCACAGAGGTCATGTTGGCCATTTGGAACTTGAAGACCAGAGTCGAAGGTGAAGGTAGCTTGGATCCAATTCCTAAGTAAGATAAGAAAATACATGAAAAATTCAGGTGCTAGTGAGAAGAGTCAACAAACCATATGGAATCTTAAGCACGGGCATAGGGATGGCAATTGTACCCGCGGGTACGGGTACCCGTCGGGTATTGTACCCGACGGGTACGGGTACGGGTACATTTTTTTACCCGCGGGTACAACCCGTACCCGACCCGACATATTTCGGGTACGGGTACGGGTATGATTTTTTACCCGCGGGTATCCGACGGGTTACCCGGTTTCTTAAATCTAGGCCCAAGAAATATAACTCGGCCCATTAAACAAACTCTAACACATCTTCTGGTACCCTCATTTGAAGACGCATTTGAATGAATTATTATAGTTGCAGTTAGCTTCTTCCTCCTTGAAATAGCTTAATTAATTCCTAAGATCTGTAGTTAGGGTGAATGGTGTTTGTTTGTATGGTGTATATCGTATGGTTGAATTAGCTGCTGAAAATTGAAATTTGATGTGTTATTTAAGCTGTTCAGCATTTAAATTATGATTTATGGATTTTTTTGTTATGTTTGGTCATACCCGACGGGTACCCGAAACCCGCCCGAAACCCGTCGGGTATGGGTACGGGTACAAAATTTTACCCGCGGGTACGGGTACGGGTACGAAATTTTACCCGCGGACAGTTTCAATCCGGGTCGGGTATTTGCTCTACCCGACCCGAACCCGACCCGTTGCCATCCCTACACGGGCAGAATATTAGCATCCAGGAAAACTGCTGAACAAAATAAGAATAAACTGCATGCAATCTGAACCAAAGGGCACTTGGTGAACTAAATGTAAGCAAGCTATACTCCAATGCAAATGGTGGGATAAAACAAATATTTCAGAAAATGCACAATATATAACATATTGAAATAAAAAATATTAAAGTGCAATATAATGTCTAAGTACAGTTCCCTGTTGAGCTTATGTATAACAATATTACATCAACAACAACAAAGCCTTTTAGTCCCAAACAAGTTGGGGTAGGTTAGAGATGAAACCCATAAGACCCAATACAAAAAGGCAAACGAAATTAAAGGAAGACGGAAAGGAATAAGAGAAAAAAAAAAAGAGGAAAGGAGCAATAAAAAAAATCAACACCTGTTCATCACCAAGTCTAGTGAACGGTTCTCAACTTTTTTGTTGTGCATGAAAATGTCCTTAAGAGTGAATCCACAGTTTGAGAATAGGTCCACCAGATATTCATTTGAAAAGTAATACGCACGCTGAAAAACACATTGCAACAGCTCAGGTAATAGACTTGAAAAGCAGCACCCACAGGGTGAATATGTAACTGAATTTAGTTTATCAAGTTATGTTTATATGCAGATCACTCACCGTACCATCACCTCTGACATAGAAGTTCTCACTTAATTGCTGGCCTTTAGACGTAAGCCTTTCCTACAAGATATTTGTAAGAAAGATTTAGAAAGTATATTACATGATAACAGAAAGTAAGGAATAGTTCTATGTAAGGAAAAGAAGATGAGTTGTATTTTTGGACATGTCAGTAGTAAATGAAAGGTCAAATGGGAATTGAAATTTGAATTGGAACATAAGATACATAGCAGCAGGTTTTAATTAAAAAATAAATACAGATTCAGTTTGTTGGGAATGGTGCTCATATAAAATTATGTCCTGAAATAACATTCTTGTGAATGATTTCACATGCTAAAAATCTTTGCACAACCAAGAACTGAAGATGGAAAATATTTTAAAAGTTATAGAACATAAACAATCCTAATATCAGGGCAAAACATTAGATAAGAAACCAAACCTGTGCAAGGTCGCCAAAGGCATAGTCACGAAAGAGGACACAACCACCAGGCTGATACAGAAGATAGGTTCACTTCCATTCATTAGGAAAACTTCATAGAAATGAAATATTAAGGTCTTGTAAAAGGAGTACTTACTTTTAGGACATTTCTAACATTCTGTAGAACTAAAGGCATTTTATCTGGTGCAACTGCAGAGAGCATGAAGATCTACTTAATATGTTAGTTGTTTCTACTTTATACACTCAAAATATAGGAACAAATGTGTAAAAGAAGTCAGAGAAATCGAAATGTTACAAATAGGCATATAGTGGACTATAACAAATTACCATTGTTACAATGTCAACAGAGGAAGGTTCCACATTATGAGTTAAATGATCTGATGTAATATCACACACAAATGCATTTATCCGGCCAGGTCTGAAGTCCCTGTGTTTCTGCACATACAATTCAACCAATGGTGACATGATATCAACGCGGAGAAACTCACAGAAAATTAGATGAGAACTACCTTGACCAAGTCTACAGCTCGGCTAGAAAAATCACAAGCATTAATGAATATATCTGGGTACATGGATAGCAAAGGAAATATAGTATTTCCAGCTCCACAGCCAACCTGCATTTAACTTCATTCCGATCATACTCATTTAATCAAAATGATAAATAGCAATAAGATTTGCTAGATGCAGGCATGAAATAATCAATATAGAGTTTAAAACCGATTGAAGAAGCAATATTTAGGTTTAAAACTTCATACCAAAGAATGTCATATTTAAATTTATTTTTTGTCTTACTAAAAAATAGTAGTCACTTTACGTAGAGTTTGATTAACAGATACTTGTAGAGTTTGATTATCAGATACAACCATAAAAAATGGTAATTACAGAAAACAACATTGAAATTACAGAGAAGAATGCAAACATACCTCCAGGACCGCCAAATTTTCACCATCTTGGCCCTATATTCATCAGAACTATATCAGATCCATGTACATTATATTAAAACTATTTATTTCATGTTTACCTCAAAGTATTTCCCCCATTCTTTATCCAAGTAGTGTCGATCCTTGAAGAACTACCAAAATGGAAGGACACAAGTAAGATCCAAGACAAAAAGAATCTAAACAAGGATACAATTACAACATGAAAATACTTTAGTAGAAAATAACACAATCACTGCTGCATATTGGTTTTGGAGGTTCATAAAGAATTCAGAGTTGTTCTGTATAGCATTACAACAGTAGGCAAAAGTATTTTGAAGTCTGGTATTAGTATTAGTAAAGCTGGAACGTTTTCAATTTTCTCTGCTATATTTATAGCAGGAAAACAGACCAACTAGACAATCTATGGCCGTAGCATACCTATTCTCTAGCATACACTGGCAACACAATGTTGTACATAGCTAACTACCTAATACTTTAGCTGACTCCTAACTGATTTATAGACTGAAAAAGGCGAACAGAACCTGCTGTCCACACCTGGATGAATGACGAAAAAACGAAACAGAAATGGTACTACAGTAAATTACTGAAAATACAAGACTTAATAGCAACAATTATAGTAGTAAGAACGAGGTCATGGTCTTGCTTCAACATCTGCAGCTCAGACCTTCACTCTAGCGTCATCTAGCTACGATAGCACATACTGTTGCTGATAAACAAATAATCAATTGAGATGACTTTCCTAACGTGCATCCTCCCTAACACCTCGGCTCATCCTAAATGATAATATTATACGATCCAAATGGAGCTGTCCTCCACAAGCTAAAAGCTCTAGCTACGACAAGGAAGTGGGAACATGGTCGAGAGCAATACCTTGTCCTCGTGACGCTTGTAAAATATGTCCCAGTACCTCCTCGCATCCCTCTCGTACTTCTCTGCATCGAGAAACAACAGTAACGACGAGGAAACAGCATGCCTGGTACAAGGGGAAGAGGGCCCCGGGGGCTGTCTGAGCTGGAGGCGAACCTTTCCAGAAGGGCGTGACGAGCCTCCCGGATCCGGCGGACGACGAGGAGGAACCGCGTTGCTGGCCCGCGGCCATGAAGTCGGCTTCGAATCGGCCGGCGGCTGCTGCGGGAGGAGAGCGTGGCGGCGGCGGTGGTCTGCCGCATCGGTTGGAGCCCTTGGGCCAAACCTTTGCGAGGAGTTTGCTGCTGGATCTGAGCAGGAAGGCTGAAATTTGGGCCCATTTAGAAGTCTGGTGGGTCGTGACTGGCGATTGCATATAGGCCCATCGCTTAGATCGGTTTGGGCCTTCGTGGGCCACAGCCCACGGGACACGGCCTCTCTCTCTCTAAACACAAACCCATGGGCCATGGCCGTGGAAAGAGGCTGGCGCGGACGGAGCCGGACTGTGGCACTGGCGCCGCAGCGCGAAGGCACAGTCCCGTGAACCAGGAGCCTGCCTGCCTGCCTGCCTGCGCTCGAGGCCTTGAGAGAGAGGAGAAACGCTCCCGGTCTCCCCTGTTCTTGTGACTGTGGCCGGCCAGCCGCGCACGCGCATCATTCAATGAGCCGAGAGCATGGCACTTCATGCTTGTCTGCCTGCTTTTCCTGCGCATCCCTGCCTCTCAACTCCCATCTCCTTCGTCGAGGCAGGCACCGAGGAAACGGAGGAGGAATACTGTTCAAGGATCACGTCAGTAATGGTGTCGGCAGGTAGTGTGCTGATCCGTCAGAGGGAACGATTCTACCCGTGCACACGTAATTATGGAACTCAGAAGACGAGCCAGCGAGCTGGGAGTGCAACGCGACGCCAGGCAAATTTACTCTGGCCAGTTTATCCCGTGTGACTGCGAGCCTCGTCCCTCACGAGACATCCCACCCCGTCTCAAATTCTCTCCACGCCTTCCCCGCGCGCTCCTACTCCTACGCCGCTTCAAATACCACGCGCACATTATATTCAGCTGCTTCATCTCGTTCCCAGCCATTGCGCTTCGCAACGATCGCGAAACAAACCAATTAGCTGTACTCTAGCCATCAAGATTCGAGAATCCATGGGTGTCAAACTGCTTGTTTGCCACCTGCTGTTCTTCTTCTTGCTTCCGGTTCTGGGCGCTGCAGCGACCCTGCAGACCTACATTGTGCAGCTGCACCCGCACGAGGAGGGCGACAGCGAGGCCACGTTCGCGTCCAGGCACCACTGGCACGTCTCCTTCGTCGAGAAGTGCGTGCCACCGGAGCAAGGGGAGGAGCGGCCCGCCTCGCGCCTGCTCTACTCCTACCACACCGTGTTCGACGGCTTCGCGGTGCGGCTCTCGGACGAGGAGGCCGCGGCGCTGCGGGCGCTGCCGGGCGTCGCGTCGGTGCGCGACGACCGCCGGGTGGAGCTGCACACCACGTACTCGTACAGGTTCCTGGGGCTCAACTTCTGCCCCACCGGCGCGTGGGCGCGGTCGGGATACGGCCGCGGCGCCATCATCGGCGTGCTCGATACCGGCGTGTGGCCGGAGAGCCCCAGCTTCGACGACCGCGGGATGCCGCCGGTGCCCGCGCGGTGGACGGGCGTGTGCCAGGGAGGGGAGCGTTTCGACGCCACCAACAGCTGCAACCGGAAGCTCATCGGCGCGCGGTTCTACTCCAAGGGCCACAGCGCCAACTACCCGTCGGAGTCGGCGTCGATGACGGAGTACGTGTCCCCGCGGGACGCGCACGGTCACGGAACGCACACGGCGTCGACGGCGGCGGGCGCGGCCGTGGCCGGGGCGAGCGTCCTGGGCGCCGGGGCGGGCGAGGCGCGCGGCGTGGCGCCCGGCGCGCACGTCGCGGCGTACAAGGTGTGCTGGTTCAACGGGTGCTACAGCTCCGACATCCTCGCCGGGATGGACGACGCCGTGCGCGACGGGGTCGACGTGCTGTCCCTCTCCCTCGGCGGCTTCCCCATCCCGCTCTTCGAGGACAGCATCGCCATCGGCAGCTTCCGCGCCACGGCGCGAGGCGTCTCCGTCGTGTGTGCCGCCGGGAACAACGGCCCTGAACCGAGCTCCGTGGCCAACGAGGCGGCATGGGTGCTTACCGTCGGAGCCGCCACGCTGGACCGCCGTTTCCCGGCGTACGTCCGGCTAGGCAACGGCCGGGTCCTGTACGGCGAGTCCATGTATCCCGGGGGTGTTGATTTGAAAAAAGGCGGGAAGGAGCTCGAGCTGGTGTACGCCGTCGGTGGGACCCGGGGAGCGGAGTACTGCCTCAAGGGGTCCCTGGAGGCAGCCGCCGTCGCGGGAAGAATGGTGGTATGCGACCGCGGCATCACTGGCCGCGCCGACAAAGGCGACGCCGTTAAGAGAGCAGGCGGCGCGGCCATGGTTCTCGCGAACTCCGAGATAAACGGACAGGAGGACTCCATCGACGTGCACGTCCTGCCTGCGTCGCTCATCGGCTACCGCGAGGCCGTCGAACTCAAGAAGTACATCAGGTCGACGCCGCGGCCAGTGGCGAGGATAGTGTTCGGCGGCACGCGGATCGGGCGAGCGCGCGCGCCGGCGGTGGCGCTGTTCTCCGCGCGCGGGCCGAGCATCACGAACCCGTCGGTGATCAAGCCCGACGTGATCGCCCCCGGTGTGAACATCATCGCGGCGTGGCCGGGCAACCTGGGCCCGTCGGGGCTCGAGGACGACGCCCGCCGGTCCAACTTCAGCGTGCTCTCGGGGACGTCGATGGCGTGCCCCCACGTGAGCGGCATCGCGGCGCTCGTCCGGTCGGCGCACCCGTCCTGGAGCCCGGCGATGGTGCGGTCCGCGATCATGACGACGGCCGACGTAACCGACCGTCAGGGCAAGGCGATCGTGGACGGCAACGGCGTCGGCAGGGCGGACGTGTTCGCCATGGGCGCGGGACACGTGAACCCGGCGAGAGCCGTCGACCCGGGCCTCGTCTACGACATCGAGCCCGCCGACTACGTCACGCACCTGTGCGCCCTCGGGTACACGCACAAGGAGATCTTCAAGATCACACACGCCGGCGTCAACTGCAGCGCGCTGCTTCGCCAGAACAGAGGCTTCAGCCTCAACTACCCCTCGATCGCGGCGGTTTTCAAGAAGAAAGCCGCCGAGTCGGCCGTGCTCCATAGGACAGTGACCAACGTCGGCTCGCCGAATTCGACTTACACCGTGCAGGTGGCCGCGCCACCGGGTGTCAAGGTCAGCGTGGCACCCACGACTCTCGCGTTCGTTGAGTTCGGCGAGAAGAGAAGCTTCCGGGTGACCGTCGATGCGCCATGGCCGGCATCAAAGGACAGCGCAGAGGGGTACTTGGTGTGGAAGCAGAGCGGGGGGCAAGGGAAGCACGTCGTGAGGAGTCCCATTGCCGTGACCTGGGTGGTGGAGTAGCAGCTGCACTGGCTCACTGGACACACCGCAGCATTAATAGCCGATCAAGCAGCTCGCTTGCTGGTAGCTAGTGTTAGTATATGGCTCTGTATCAAGGGTTGGTTCACAGAGACAGAGGTGGGTGTCCCGTGCCCGTGTCCCTCTAACAAGCCGCAAACCTGATTTTTTGTGGCATCACAATTCAGAAGTCGCTGGCTTCACAAGCATTCCATTTTAGGTGAATCTTTTTTTTACCCTTTTCATTTACGCAGCCAATTTATTCGCCGAGTGGCTAAAAGGGAACGAGGGATATGATCGAACGTCTCTCTGCTGCTCCATGCTGCTGATCTTCAGTGTCTCCAGGCACCAGGCCAATGTTCATTGACCATTTTAGGTGAAGCAGATGAACCGAGAACAATTGGGCCTAGCAAAAAGAACTGGGCCTCAGGGTTAGTGAGCGGACCGTGCTGACCATCTGTTAGTCACTTAGTTGGGTGGAGAATGACACTGCTATAAAGAGCCGCGCTCTTCACCTGTTCCCCACCCACCTTCCACTTCCTAGTCCTTGGCCAAGTTAACAATGGAGAAATTCAGAGGCAGAAAAAAATGAAGCAACAGAACGTTTGGGATAAGGATCAGGCAAGTGGACATCGATCCCGACTGCCGGTCATTGTCACCCACAGTTAAGCACAGCGAAATTCCTGACGTTTCTCGTGCATCCGACACGAAGCTAGCTGCCCTGAAAAAGATAAAGCTTGTTGATTCGTCATGGAGTGGAGGGTCCCGATCCATGGAGCGACGAAGGGACAGCACGACACTGAAGTTTCAGTAGGTTTAATAAGTCACTTGATTCCTCCACTCTTTTAACTGAATCAGGGTTCAAGCTGCGTTGCGTTTTCAGAAGAAACCGGCTTCTGGTGGAACCAAAGGCGAACGGAGAACAGTAGGCACCCACGATTTAGGCAACACTTTTCGTCGTTGATGATCCAAGTGGCCTCGCTTTACCTCATTTTTCTGTTCTCGGAAGGACAGCTCTAGGAAACTGGCATAGTTGCTCCCATTGACACACCAATGCACGCGCTGCTTTTCCTTCAGACAGAGACGATCCACTTGAAATGGTCAGGGAATCGGAAACGGGCCCTGATGAGGCAGACATGCTTAACCAGATAAACAGATTTCGCTTTAGGAATGCGATCAGCGGCAAAGAAAGATTGTTCAGTTTGCTCTTTCCCGGCATAGTAATTCGCCAGTTGCTTGGGCTTTCTGCAGTGGGAATCAAATGATATATAACCTGCTTAATAGGCTCAAGAGTATCCAGTTCTCTGAACAGGCTCATGTGCTTTACCCTTGTAATTGCGTGCATTCTTTTTTTAGACGCATATGTCTTCCAAAGGGTTATAAAATCCTTACGTATTTAGCAGTGCCCAGCCTTATCCGACTAAGTCCACCTTGTCTTTCTAATCGACACGTTTGCAGAAAACCGTATAAATTCTGCATTAGAATTATATTACATTCCAGAAAGATCGTGCGGCAAATGCTCTAAGAAAATGCGTGATAAAAGTCATAAAAGCATCAAGTTCCTTTACACCGATATTCTGCAAGTGTTTATTGATAATCGTATAGTTGATCCGAGCGACATCCTTTGCATGGAATCTTCCTAAGATTAACTACCACAAACCAAGCAAGTGGAGAAGGGTTCTGGGTCCATTCTAACGTAAACCTCTTAATTTCTTGAACGTTTTAGATGCGGGATAATTTCTTCCTGCGTTGCTAGATACTCTCTCTGTCTCCAAATACTTATCACTTGTTACTATATTTTTGAACTAACAAGTGATAAGTATTGAGGCACCGAGGGAGTAGTAGTTAGCAATTTTTTTATCTATGCAAAATTTCTTCAGAGTTTCCGTTGCAAAAAAGTCAGAGTTTGCCACGAGAAACACGCTGCATCACTGTTAGAATAAAAAATGTACATTTTCACTTAAGATTTCAACTCATTGGCAGGAAACGCATCTAGGAACTGCCTACTACTCCTATGAGTACAGGCACTGTTGCTCTTAACTGGTACACTGTAGTAGTAATCAGTACCAAACAACACAAGGACACGACAGAACATAAAATTTCCTAATTTCAGTACGGGGCACAACAATTTAGGTCAGCACAGCCTGTTGTTTAAATACTTCGCCTCAGTGCCATCATCTCAGGACCAGCCTTTTATCTAAAAACAGAGGACACCGGCATTATTTTACTGATCGGCATTTGGAAAAGCAAAAAGAAACTTCGTTGAGTACCTCGAGCTTAAGAACAGTAGTTTTGACAAGCCCAAAAGTTTGAGCTAGTGGAGAAGTTTGGTGCCCTCTAAATAACTTGCAAGTTGACAGAAACGTGGATGGTGAACAGATGATTCAGTTACAGTTTAGTGATGCTATGTGAGGCCCCTTCATTTGGTCCTCTCATCCTCCCTCTCCTTTTCCACGTCCCTGTTGTCCCTCTTCTTCCTTCATTTGGTCCTCTCTAAATTGCAATGGATGTGTCCGTCGTTCCTGGGACAGCGACACTCGAAGAAATCAAGAAACTCCCGCTGTCTCTCAAAAGTCACAGACTCTCTCTGTGTGGCACTGCTCGTTGTTTCGTCAGCGGTCAATGGCATCGTCCCCGTCGTCTCCGGCACGGCCGCTGGATAGGTGCCAAGATCATCGCAGCTGGTGCTGCGAATTGTCTCGTGTGGAGGTCGCCGCTGCAGAACCAGAAGATGGTCCAGTGAGTTACGGCCGGGAATAGCAAGAGCTAGCTGCTGCATTGTTGGGTCTATAGGCAAGTCTAATTCTTGGCTGTTTGATTATTATTGTGAGATTTTCATGGCCTGTTCTTGAGATGGTCTCCGTCTCAATGGCTCGCATCTGAAAGAACTCTGTATTCTCTTTTCTGCCTCCGTCCATTATCAGAAAAAGACGCGTTTCAGGTTTGCTTTGATTTCAATAGTACGAGCGTAAAGGTACTATCCATGTGAGCGTGATTGGCTTAAACTGATATCTGAGTCTGTGTGTGAATGTACGTGTTTATCTGTGAGAGGCCACGAGGCTGAAGCCTGAAGGCACCAAAAAACGTTTAACTGAGCCGACGAACCTGGCCTAGTTCCGCGACACCAGGATCCGTCGAGTCCCAACGCCTGAAGAAAGGAGGAGGGCCGCAGGTGGTGCCGACAAGGAGGAAGAAAGACGGTGCCGTGGCGGCGTACGTTACACCTTGATGACTCTCTTTTTGGAGGAGCGGAAGTCCATTCCCAGCGACGACGACGTCACGATCGTCGCAGTCGCCGGACGGGGAAGGCCATGAGCCTTGGGGAGCAGAAAGCGCGGAGGGACATTTGTTTTAATATGCACTAGGTTAGGGAGTTTTCCGAAAAAAAAGGTTGCATGACGCAGTCAAGGCGGGGCAATCTTTTACCCGTTGGATGAAACGTGTGCGGCTCATAGTTAGGCATCGGCGTAGGCGGCACTGACCGCCGCCGCGACTTCATCATGGCCATGGCGGCTTCGGGCACCTTCGTACCCGTCTCGGTGCCAAGACCGCCTCCATGGCCGGCGATCAGTGCGCTGTCGTCCCCATCAAGGGCCTTCCCGCACCTGCAGTGAGATGAAGAAATTAGGAAACGAGAGATGGAGGCGGCGGCGGACAGCGCGAGCTTCTTCGGTCGCGGCGTAGCGCAACCGCGTCCATGCAAGCAAGCATGGCTGCTACGCAGTGGACAGTGCCCTCCAACCCTCTTGTCGCTTCGTCGGTTCCCGCGTCGTGGCTCCGCTGCAGCCTGCAACTATGGTCAACCGCCATCATACGCAAAAATCAACCTTGTCATCCAGAGGGAATCATCTGCGGTTTTGATGAGGAATACCAACGTATGTCATCAGTTTTGAAAGAGGGACCAAAAAAGTAACGACCCATATCGAATCTCTGAACAAGAGTCAAACTGGATATAGTAACCATACATGGTACTAACATCTGTTCACTCAAATGGTTTCATCAAATTTTGTATCTAAACCGAGTATAAGTATATGGGGGCAATGCTTCTTGCACAACCAGAAATGCAAGTAGCCAATAAACCTAAAACCCCCACTGAATAACACATCCAAAAACAGTGCTGTGTTAATCTATGGTTCTACACCAATGCACCGGCGGTGCTTAAACAAATGCTTTGGTTTATACAAAGCCACTTGTTTCCCCACTGACCAAATTAATAATGACTCCTACGATCGCTCTGGTTCGCACGGTCTCCACATTGTGCCAGCAGGTTCATCCATGAGAGCAATGCCCAAAGCAACAAGCTTTTTCCTGATTCCGTCAGATACATCAAACTGTTTGTTCTTTCTTGCCGCAGTTCTTTCGTCTATGAGCTCTTGCAGCTGTTCTTCAGTATATCCTGCTCGCTTTAATGCTTTCTCCTTCAGTTGCTTCAACACCTAAAGGATCAAATTTCAAACATGAAATACATCATCATAATAAACTGAAAACATGTCTAGAGTGTGGGTTTTTTTTTTGACAGGGCAAGTGGCCTTAGTACCTCTGCCAAAGATGATGGTGGCATCAGGCCGAGTATAGATAATTTGTCTTTTGTTTCTGTCTCCAGTGCGATCAGAGCTTGGATATGATCTTCTGGCTGTTTCTGTGGTTGCTGCTGCTTCTTCTGCTGCTGTTTCTTCTTCTGCTGCTGCTCTAGTTTTTGTTGAAGTTTCTGAAAATAATAAGTCAATGAGGCACAGGTCCAAATTCCAGAACCTTGGAACTTGGAAGCACATGAAAAGTCACCAACCTACCTTCAAATCATTTAAATTGCTGTTTATGGCCTTCAGCAGGTCCATGAAGCCATCCAGAACATCTGTAGTTTTAAGATCATCTGACATATAATCTAAGAAATCTGAATGATGACTATCAACAAGTTTCTTTTCCTCTGCAGGGATGGGCACAGAGACAACCTCTTCACGATATTTAGACAGCACTGCCTCGCAATCATGTAAAGTCTACAAATTATTTACATTCGAAACAAGGATAATTAGCACATAAATCATATTGGTTATATATTAATCCAATAACTGACTATTTATTTTCAATTAAGCACCTGATAAATGTAGTATACACGATCCGATGCAATCTCCAATGCACTATCAGAGTGATTCACATCAGATCTATAATGTGTGCGCATCAGGAAGAACCTCAGAGCCATGGGATGGTATAGAGCAATAATCTGAAACAAAAAAAAAATTGTAAGAGATCTCAAGAAAAACCAACAAGTAAACTCATTGAGCCAGGTGTTAGGCCTCCTTACATCTCTAATCGTGAAGAAATTATTGTCTGATTTTGACATTTTCTGATCATCCTTGTTAACAAAGCCATTGTGCATCCAGCACTTAACCTCACTGTCTGGATAAGCAGCTCGACTTTGTGCGAGTTCATTCTCATGGTGAGGGAATATCAGATCTTTACCTCCACCATGAATATCAAACACATGTCCTAAGTAATGAGCACTCATTGCGCTGCATTCAATATGCCATCCAGGCCTTCCTCGGCCCCAAGGACTTTCCCAAAAGGGCTCCCCCTCCTTAGCCCCCTGAAAACAATGATCAGTTAAGGATGAGAAGAAAGTGAAAGCAGAGAGCAAGCTACAAATATGAATGCAACAACTTTACCTTCCACAGCGCAAAATCTGCAGGGTTACGTTTTCTTGTATCAACAGCAACCCTTACACCAGCAAGATTATGATCTAACTTTCTTCCAGATAAACAGAGATATTCAGGGTAACTATCAACAGAAAAGTAAACATCCCCTTCAATAGCATAGGCTTTCCCATTATCCATTATCTGTCCAGGCACATACATAAAGTGGAAACAATTTTCAATCCCTGAGTAAATAATCCTTGTATGACAAAAGGGATCATAGTAAACTTTTGTAGGACCATTGTTATATATAGTAATGGTAAGTTAAACATGATTTCTCATCATGCTGGCATCAGGGTAACATGCAAAGAATGGTTTTGGTTTTACCTAATTTTCTATATCGAAAACAATTATAATCATCAATGATGCTTGTGTTTACATCAGTGCAGAGTATCATGAAAAGAAAAAACTAGGCTGCTCAGTTGGTTTGTTTATTGTAATAATAGAACATACCTTAGTTATCAATTCTATAATATGCTCGATGTGCTCAGTTACACGTGGTTCACAAGTAGGAGGTAAGCACTGGAGCTCAGCCATATCAAGAAGAAATTCATTGATAAACCGGCTACTCAAACTTGTAACGGTTTCACTGGCTTCATTGGCTCGCCTGATAATCTGGACAACCAAAGCAAGTTTTGAAATCATCACAGCCATAACTACATATAAGAGTTGGAGCCCCTCAACAGAATGAGAGTCCATCGTCATGCAAGTTATAGAAACAAAGACAATAACCACTTCCCAAATCCTAGATTTTCTCAACAAAACATGCACCACATGCAGAAAAATAAAATGATACTGTAGGTAATAGCAACTTTGGCAATGCCAAACTAGTTACAGTAATTGCTATAAACATATAACCTTTTGTGCAAAAAGAAAACCATGCCCCCCCCCCCTGCTAAAAAGAATAAAAGGAAGCACTAGACACCTAGCTGACTAATAAAAGAATTCACCAATAGGTGAAACTTCCAGCATAAATACGATAATTCTCCTGTAGTCTATGAATTGTCAAGTGAAGTCCCAGAACAGGGCATGTTATTACCTTGTCATCAATGTCAGTGAAATTCCGCACATATTCAACTTCATAGCCCAGGAATTTAAGATACCTAAATTGAATATAAAAGCATTTATAGAGGGTAAGTATATGAAAAAAGATGCAAGAAATGAATGTAGATGTGGCGAAAGCATCACTCAGACTAATAAAAAAATACAGTTGTAGGTTTAATTTGATCAAGAACAAAACTGCTGTAACAAACTTAGGCTATGGTTTGCTGAACTTAGAATGTTCCAAGTTATCAAATTGCTTGTCTAATATATATGCAAGTATTTTATGCAGGGCCAAATCTTAAAGGTTTAAACTGTCATGTAAACCATCAAACATACCAGAAAATCAGATGCGGCTACCAGCTAATGTAGTCCAACATACCGGAATGCTAATTTCAATCAGCTGAAATTTCGGGTGCTTCCGTTCAACGCATCGTCCGATCTATTTTAAGATTCTTGCGGTTGTTGTTAGTTATTTTTTCTATTTTAGTACAATTATGTATTGACTATACAAAATGATTTACTGACCTATTGACTATAAACAACTATAAGTTGTAGCTGTTAGATCTATATCTATGGACTGTGAACCATGACTGTGAAAGTACCTCTGTTTGCAGCTGATTGAAAATTAGACTCTCCTCTCTCCCTCGAACATAACCTAGCCCCATCTATCAGCTTCTGAACACCCAATCCGAGCATGAACCATAAACCACCAAACCCCAAGAGCGCAGCAGAGCCGTCACCACTCAAGACATTTACCGATTGTGAGAATCCGACATGTAAGCAACGCGAGCAAACGAAGTCAGATCAATCGCTGAAGAGACTAAACTGTTACTCCTCACATATTGAAGGCGCGAAATGCAGCAGAACAGTACCGATTAAACACATCACGCTTTTGTAACCGATCCCGCCAGCTGCGCATCTACGAATCCAAAGGAAGTGCCAGATCCGAGGGAAGCTGTACCTGTAGAGCACATCAAAGGCGACGTAGGCGCGGGCGTGGCCGATGTGGCTGAAGTCGTAGGGCGTGACCCCGCAGACGTACATGCCGACCTTGCCCTCCACCCGCGGCTGGAAGGGCTCCTTCTTCTTCGTCATGGAGTTGAAGAGCTCAAGCTGCGGAGGCGTCTTCCTCTCCGCCATGGCGACAGCGGATGGAGTGGAGAGGGCTGGTGGCGCAAATCCACAGCAGGCCGCGGCGGCGGGGCAGGAATGGAGTTGGGACTTGGGAGAGGAGGATTTTGCGGCTGGGTCCCTGTGTTGAATCTGTGCCGAGTTTGGTGCGTTATTACATCGAAATTTTGCGACCGGGTTCCCGTATTTCAGAGTATTTATAATTCTTAAACTGTTGAACAGCATAAACACTACCTACTAATTTAGGAATACTTTTAACGTACTCCCTCCATTTTCCAAATAAATAACATTTTAAACTGGAGAGTACTAAAATAAAAAGGTAAGTGAAGAGGGGCTTCAATTTTGAAGCAGAAAGTGTACGACACTGAGAGAATTTAGGCATATTGAGCACTCTTTGGATGTGCGAGATGGCCGATTAAAAAATTCTCTCAGTAAGAAGAGTGCATTTTTGATATTGAAGCCTAAACTAGAGAGTATCTTTGATATTGAGCACTCAATAAGGAGTATTAAAAACGTGCATTTTTGTATAGTCCTTGTCCTTCCATGGCGGCCGATGGCCGAGTATCTTTGATATTGAGCACTCTTTGGATGTGCGAGAAATACGACACGGCCACATACGAGCGATGCCCAGTAATAATTAATTCGCGGGCCGTCGAGCGGTCGCGATGGGCCAGACACCATGCTCCATTTCGGTGTTGATCCTTGGGCTAGAAGGTCACATGGGCTCGGCTAGTCGTCTGACAAAGGCGTCCCTAGACAGAAACTGCCAATTATTTTTCCCGTCAGGGGCGTATCTGCAAATATATAGATCTCCTCCCCCAGGCCACCGGCGAGTCCCGTCTTCCGGTCGTTCCCCTCCCACGCGCATCGCGTCTCGATTTTCTCTGGGTGTGCCCGAAAAAGGACGGCGAGAGGGTGAAGTCGTAAGATCTGCTCCGGGGGCAGGTGATCCCCACGCCATGGGGTTCCTCGAGGACTTCCAAGCCAGTGAGTGCCCCCCCCCCCCCTAGGGCACGCGCCCGCCTAGGTCTAGCGCTGCCTCGCTATACCGCATCAGTTTCTCGTTTTCTTACTCGGGAATTAGAATTACTCCAGAATTTTCGCTGATTGGGTATACCAGAGTATTTTAGGGTTTCGTCATCAGATGATTTGGCAGTGAACCTGCTTCAGACATGCTGAATGCGCTGACCTAAAATTAGTCTGCCTGTAGCATAGTGATTATGCAATTATATGCTGATTGAAGTACCCGTGATGACCATTTTTTAGGTTGCAATTTGTATAGTCATTAGCTCTTCTTTGTGCAAATTTGAACTAAGCCATGTCAATAAAAATGTTGGAGGTAGTACAAGCCAAGACGATCAAATAGCTTTATTGTTTAGCAATTATGGTATTTCTATTTTGATTAAATTATCTCAAACATCATAAGTAAATCTTGCTATTTGTATCATTACCTTTTCAGTAGTCTCGTTTTTTTTTTAAAAAAAAAAATGGATACTTCTCTATTTCCTTTTTGTCATTGATAGATTGAAGCTAGGAGGTTATAATTCGACTGTTGGTATGAGGTCTTTTTTTCTCTCTATGGACAAACAAACTTAAGAACATCCTAGCCCTATTCCATTAAATGTGGAATTTTTTTGTGTTCTCATGTTTCATCTTATAAATGTAGATGGTAACTCGCCACTTAGTGTCATCCATATATAAGTATATAACCCTATTTGGTTGCTCTCAGGTGTTGAAGCATTGCCAGCTATGCTGCACAAGAACTATTCATTAATGCGAGAGCTAGACAAAAGCTTGCAAGGTTTGCAGATTTTTAATACAGCATACTTTGTTAGTTACTGACTCTCATTGCCATCTATTAAAATGTGTGTAGCTTTACTAATTCAGAGCACAACAAAGGTTGAGTATCCCAGAGGCACCATAAGAGGATACATCTAATACTGATACATATGCTTACAAATTTATTCAACTTCCTTTTTTTGTTTTCTTGAAGAGGCCTAGCGGGATGCTTTATTTCTGAGTACTTATGTGATCTTTCCTTCCAAATGGGTAGAGCTGTGCACAAATATTAGGTAGGATCGTGGATTTGCGGGTGCCTCTGCATACACCATGCGTTTAATACTTGAAATGTTTTACAATTACATATCAAGTTAACTTGTTATAGTTTAAAATTAACTCCCCAAATGATGGAATGCCAGCTTTTATCTGGATTACGGAAAGATATGTGAACCTAATTTTTTTGTTCAAAAATAATTTTCTATAGGATAATCTAATAATTAAATACACGTAGCACTGTGCAGACAAGCGCTAAGCTTGATAATTATTTATGTTGTTGCAGCTAGTGAAATATGAACTAATTTAATCTCTCTGAACAGGAACTGCAATCTTTATTAAACTTGAGTTCTTCCGCATTTTGCCCTGAAACGGCCCCCCTTTTGTGATTCTCAATTCTCATTAGGTGTGCAACTAGAAAACGAACAGCGGTGTCAGCAAGAAATTGAGGACATTAAGCATGGACTTGAATCTGGAAGCATTACATTTGATCCAGCAAAACTGAAATTTTCTGATGAAGCAATTGAGGAGCAGAAACATTGTGTTAGAATTGCTGATGAGAAGGTGGCTTTAGCCACTCAAACTTACGACCTGGTAAGTGTCCCAGTTACATAATTGTGTGTCTGGATAAATACATTGCACTATGAGCATCTCAATCCTTCTCCATATTTTGTAGAGGAAAGATAGGGAGCATGGAAAATTTAATTTTCTCTCAATTATGTGTAGAAGAATGGAAAAGTGCATAAAATTGTTATGAGTTTCACCATGCCTTTCTCCTGTTCATCGATGTTGGAAAATTAGATCTCAATTTGTGCTTTTGAACTCTTTTACTATCAAGATGGAAACAAAAAGATTATCAGACATTGTTCATCATTACCATTATTTATATTATTCCCTTTCAGTTCATCTAGATGAATCATATGTTTCAACTTACTGGCAATAGTGCTTTAGGTTCCAAGTGACAGATCACACCATCTTACTGATTTGCTCATGATTTTTACATTACTAGTTTATGCTTTGCTAGGTTCTACTGCTGAAGCATTTCTCATGACATCGCAGCCATGTTCCTGAATTGTGAATATGCGAGTTTTGGTATACTATATTCTGATCTAGATTTGTGATATAGGTTGATGCTCATATCCAACAGCTCGATCAGTTTATGAGGAAGCTTGAAGAACTTCGACAAGGTATGGAAGTACCAGTTGAATAACACTGGGATTTTTTTTAATTTTGTATAGTTTACTTTCCATTTTGAGTTAAGTGCCTTACTGATTACTTTTTGAAGGCCTGAGCAAGACGAAACTACTGACAATTTGTATATCATGTATTCTGATGAACAGAAAAGGAGGCAGCTGCGGCTGTTGCTGCAGGCACAGCTGCTGCTGCTACGGCTGCTGCTACTGTAGCTGCAAATTCAAATGCAGGAGTGTCAACTGCTGATGCTACTCCAAAAGGTGGAAGGTCTGGTGAAAGAGGCAGAGGGGGTCGGAAGAAGTATGTTTTGCATCCAGAGGAAGCTTAATACAGTCATATTTCTTTCGGTGTAACATATCGATTCTCATTTGCAGGGCCAAGGTTCAACCTGAGCTGCCAGTGCCACCTATTGATTTAGAATTGCCTGTAGATCCTAATGAGCCAACGTATTGCCTTTGCAACCAAGTCAGCTATGGTGAGATGGTCGCATGTGACAATCCTGATGTAAGTAAAAAAAATATTTGTTCCCCTGTGTTTCGGTTTGATATTTTCCTCGAGCTTGGTTTCTGACCGCTATGGCATCCATTTGTCAGTGCAAGATCGAGTGGTTCCACTTTGGATGCGTGGGCTTGAAAGAGCAACCCAAGGGAAAGTGGTATTGCCCAAATTGCATTGGGTTCCAGAAGAAGCGGAAAGGCAAATGATATTTGACCCTTATGCATGTTAGGAGGTAGGGTTTTGCTGTTGAATGTTGTTGATGATGGCCGTGCATGCCGACCTGGGCAACAAACGTTATTGCTCTCAGTTCTTTTATGACAGTGCATGTCATTGTAGTTCCAGTTACTGTGTAGTCCCACTGTTCCTTTTTATTTGTCACTGGTTAGTTCAAAAATGAACTAGCCGTAACATAAAAAGAAACGGAGGGAGTATATATTACCTCTATGTTGCTGAGGTGAGCGGTAGCCTGGACCCGTTAGACGGTTAGAGTTTGGACCATGCAATTATGCAGTGCCGGTCCACAGTGGGTACCTTGCCTTTTGAAGATTAGTTGATTGGATCCGTAATGTATCCAGCATGTGTTTCAGCCATGCCGTGTACAATCAGATATATTTACTGTAATAACTAGGGAGAGAGTGAATCTTGTTGGTCAGCTTGGAGGCGATGGAGCCTTTTACGGAATTTATCGGCTGTTCCAGGTACCAATGCCGCAGTGCATCCGATAAAATTGGAATAATGCATTGATTTATACTCTTTCGGTTTCTTTTATTTGTCGTCCACTGATTTATTTTTAAATTAACCGGTGACAGATAAAAAAAGAAGTATTGTACTTTTTCTATCTCCAAAAACTTGTCGATATGTAGTTCATTTACGAGTACAGAGGGAATATATATCGACGAGTCTCCATTTTATTATAAAAAGGTCAGGTCATGTGGATTTTTTCAAGAGAGAAAGTTGGACTGCCAGGTGGAAAAGGCTCGGGCATTTTCCTGTCGTCTCGGGAGTGAAGGTGGAGGGGCACGGTCGCAAAAAAGTGATCCCTCGTGGTGGGGGCATGCTCTGTAAAAAGATGGCTCTGCTCTGCCACCGGACCGCTGTAAAAGACAGCACGGCGGAAAACAGAAAAAGGCCCAGCGGTAGTCGACACTGGCAAAAAGGTACACTGTTCAGCGCCCAGGCCGACGTCCCAGCATCAGATGCCACACCACAGCTGCGAATTCGAACGCATCGGTTCCGGCGCTCATCGCCAGCTCGTGTCCGTGTACTGCACTGCAACAGTGAAACCCGCACCAAAAAGATGCTGGCGTGCAATGGACGACTGCATCATTCATTCGTTGTGCAGTGTGCTCGAGTTTTCAATTGCGTTGCTGAGGTTCTGCACGTAAATCGCGAGGATTTACGAAAAACCATCAAATGTTTTCCGATCTGCCGTGACAGAGGTGCAGGTCCTGCTCTGCTGGATTTTTGTAGCTCTTCGTGTAACACGAAAGGGAAATCGCTTCATTTATAGTTGTTGCGAGCGGGTGAACAATTAACCACCAACTCCGGGCCTTGCTTAGACTAGCGAACGGACAACACGCCAATTGCGTTTGTAGTTTATAAGATATGATGATTGTCGGTGGTTTGGAATTGGCAGATCTCCCGACACTACTAAAGTGTTAGAGGAGTTTGATGTTCGGTGTGGACGCGTGGAGATTCAAGAAGGTGAATTGTAAATGACGCAGGAGACACAAGAGTTTACGTGGTTCGGATCGCCTGAGCATAATACCCTACTCCACAGGATATGTTGATGTTGTATTGGATGTATCAAGTGTGTCAGTGTTTCTAAACGTCTCTCGAGCGTGTCTCAACGTCTGTCGAGCGCCCGTGTAAACGTCGTTGGCCTGTCCTTTTATAGTACAAGGGCAGGCCGTTACAAATTAGCTTCGCCCGACATGTGGTCCCGGTGTTTACTAGTGTTGATACCTCTTCAACACGTTTAATTGCCCTTAATGACCGTGTAATGGGCTTTGACAGCACTGTTACTGGTATTAAGGTCGTTCAATTACGTGTTATTAATATGGTATTAATGACACTTAATCGGGTCTTGAAGTCCTCGATTCCCCTTTGAAGATCCGGAGCCGTTGCAGGTCTTCTGGAGGTTAGAGGGTGAAGATCCGACGGTTGCACACGTGGCAGCACAGTAGCACGCTGTGGAGAACAGATAGTTCCGGTGTTAGCCGACACGTGTCAGCACTGGAGCTTCCCTCGGTCTGGGGTTAGGTCCGGGGATGCCACTTCGGTACATAGTTCAAAGCTTCCTCCCTTGCGGTCGGTAGCTCCGGTTTGATAGTACACGTGGCGACTCTGAGGCTAACCATGTTGGAGAAGCGGATCAGGACATGTCTGACATGTGGGCCTCCGAAGTTCTTCAAATTAAGTGAGTGACTTTCACTTGATATCTTTGCAATCCCAAGGGGTATATGGTATCCAGAGTACCGACAATGATAATGCAGAATCTCTTGTATGACGAGTGCAAATTGACAAGTGACACGGAATGCCTGGCTAGCCATCACGAGGTGTCCAACGACGTGTCCGTACCCATCTCGCGCTACCGCTCTCTCAACAACAGTCACCGTCGCATGTGCTCGAGATCACAATCGTTTAATGACACTTGGACATGATAAATTAACCATCGAGCATCCACCACCATCTACTGTTCTGTACTGTACACAGGAAGGTTGATCTCGTTCGATTTTAACCCCCATCCGCACCGTTAATCCAAGCAACCAGCCTCGCGTCGCGCGCTCCCTTCCTTGCCAGCAGGGCATCATCGGCTACACTACCATACAAAAGCTCGGGAACTCACGCACGCACGCACGCACGCACCCACCCACCCCACGTCCCGCTCTCCCCATCCCACCGTCCCGCTACAGCGCCGGCGGGGGGCCCCCACGGTTACCGGCGACCGGAGCCGCGGCCTCCACCTCCGCCGGCGTCCTCGCCATTCTCACACTGGTCCGTTCCTCCTCGCCCCCGTTCGCCTCTTTCCCGTTCTCGTACGTGGCCTTATTTTCGTTCCAACGCGGGGCGCTTGATCCGGTTTCGTTGCGAGTTATTCGTCGACCTGTGCCGCGTTCGTGCTCGGGCTGTAGCCTGTGTCTCCTTCGCGCGGAATTGGGTCGAATTGACGCGACGAGGGATGGGATCTTGCCAGGTTCGCGCCCCCCTTTTCTGCGGTAAAAGGCAACGCTGCCTTTTTTTTGTTCGTTCGGGTGGCTTCACGGGAGTTTTCGCTTTTCAAATTCTCTCGTACCTTCACTCTGTTCAGTTGGTCTGCGCTCAATCTACACCTCTGTGTCGATGGCCGCTGCAATCCAACCGAAACCTCCCTCCGTTCTTCGAGTCTTCCTCTGGTTTTCAGTGTTTGGTTCATCTCTTTCTTAGCATGTTTACCCTTTTTCTTTTACGCAGGCACTAGCCATGAATTAGTGGAGGAAATTTCCGTTGCAGCTGTTTCCGGGGTGGTGGACTGAGGGAAATAAAGAATGATCAACCTGTTTGATTTGACCGCTGGAGCCAGCGCCAAGGTCGCCTCGAGAGATGGTATTATTGCGCAACTGCCAAACGAGTGATAATGATTTTGCTTCCACTAGTTGCCCGTATGATTAGATTTCTGATGATCCTTCAGTTAGTTAAAACGAGGGAGGTACTGAATCAAAAGAGGGGCTGTGTGCCAGCGGAGGTAGAGAGCGAGAGCGAGAGCCTGCGCCGGTGGCCACTCCGGCCCCGGCGGCCACATAGCGCCGGTGAACACTCCGGTCCCGGCGGCCATCAACCCCCCCCCCCCCCCCCCCCCCCACATCGGCGATCACTCTGGTCCCGGCGGGTAACTCCTTCACCGGCGCTTCGTTTCGTAGGATATCTCTCCGGACTTGGTGATCATCATCGTCTTGCCGGTGATCAATCTGGTCCCGGTGACCGCCTGCGAGTAGTTCTATTGAAGATCATGGATGGCCTTCCTTCGAATCTCCACAGTTGGAATTTTCTTCAGGGGCAAGCATTTGAAACTGAGATATTCTCTAGATTCAAAACCCCGGTTTGTCATCTTTCACATTCTCCGACTGGTTCATTCTTCCTGCTAGCAGTGTTCCGTCGCTTTTCCTTCAGACTTACAGATTGGTCGGTTGGGTGGGTTCTTCATTCCATCTTGGGAGGATCTCCTCTTGGATTTCATGTTCGTCTGGAAAGCGATAGACATTTTCGTTTCTCAGTGGCCTCTAAAGAGGTTGGATTTCGGGTTTGTGCTTTGGGGATGATTTCAACCGAACATTTTGATGTATCATTTCATCTGTGGCGAGATGGTGGTGCTGATTGGCGTTCTGAGTTAAAACGCTGGGAGCAAGAGGAAATGAAATCGTGGCAAATTGTTTCTCGCCGTCGTAGCAAGACTCCTCTAAAGCTTGGGTCCCCTGATCATAGTAGGATTCAACTTCGGCCAGGTATGCCTGCCTCACACTCTCGTCCTGTGGATCATTCTACTCTTAACTTTGCAGGAAACTCGATCAAAGCCTCCCAGGCCTTCTCTTCCATTAGAAGTTCTCTGGGTATGCAGCATCACCATCAGGAAACTGCACCGCCCTGTAACTCCCTTTCAAAAAAGGGTCAAAAGAACCTTTTTTTGAGCAATTTGAAATGGGCCACTCCTCTTCCTTCATTCCACCATCGCTATTTGGAGAATCGGACTTTGTCAGAAAAGTCACTGAGGAAGGTTACTGTTGAGTCGTTGAAAATTAATCCTTTGGGAGGGAAGAAGATTCCGGCCAAATCTTGCAGTAATATTGAGCATAAGATGTCGTGGGTTCCCAAGGAGAGGCATGATGACATGGGGGTTAATTCTCACCTGAGGAAAGATTTGGTATTGAATGGTGTATCTGAGGTTCAGAGAAGGCGAAGGGGTTTTGGCTGCGCTCGTTGCTTGAGCCCGAATCACCACATTAGAGACTGTCGCTCTCAGATACGTTGTTGGGTTTGTCATAAATACGGACATAAGTCTACTATTTGTTTTCAGAGAAAAAAGCGTACATTCTGGAAGATCAAACGTCCCACCTCTACCACAGGCCTCACTGTTCAGTTGGATTCTAGGCAGAACAACAGGTATAAAGACAGTGAACAGGGCGAGGAGGACTCTCCCAGAGTTGCGAGTGCGGTTATTAAACAACCTGTCACATCGTCTTCTCCTCCATCGCACTCCTCGCCAGCTGATACTCAATCCCTCCCACTCGATCACCATCGTTCTTCACTAAGCTTGCAAATGGCGAACTTCCCGGTGGATCCTCAGAGGTTCCTCCCGGATGAAGCATTCCAGATTGTGAATGGTGGCGAGCACCGAATCTCCAGAGCCACAGTGCATCTCCCAGGTGAACCGGTGATGAACCATGAGCAGTTTGTTATTGCTGAGGATCTTGATCATATCCTTGATGAGAATGCATATGCGGGTTTCATACCTCAAATTGTTCAGCATTTAGAGGAGGTTCTCCGTCTCACGGTACGTTCTACAAGCCTGACCTCACTGGGCATTGCTCTTATCGGCTTAGACTGCAGCCTGCAAAGGGACGTGTTGCTCCATAACAATCCAGTAGCTATTGCTGATATACATGTCCGTTTTGTCAAGCACGATCATGGCATTAATAGGCGGGAAAGGGATTTCTCAGCAGTCGGTTGGATACTTATTCTTGATTTTCCCTTAGACTATCAATCCATGGAAATCATTGATATTGCAATCTCTTCGTTTGGAAAACTGATTTACTGGCATACTAATCCTTTGGCCTTGGGTTATGTCCTGATCAAATGTCTACATCATGGGGCGAATTCGGTGCCGAGGAGCTTGGTGTTTAGGCACGGCTCGAAAGATGGTAGGGCTGTCTCGTGGTCCTGCCCGGTGGTGGTCCTGGATTTCCATCATCCAGATGAGGTGGCCAATCTAGAGGAGGAGGTTCCCGACAATGGCAATCCGCACCCCATGCCTGGTCAAGTGGCCCAAGAACCTGTCGATCAGTGGCACCACTGGGCCCAGGAGAACCAGGAAGCTCACCCGGCTTGGGAGGATGCTGTACATGAGCAAGGTCAGGTGGGAAACGGAAATGTCCACATGGGATGGGCACCATGGCCACAGCACCCGCATAATCAACCTGAGCAACAGATCCTGCCGGAAGAAGAGATGGGGTCAAATGGTCCCCCTGCAAGTTCCTCTACAACATTGTCGGACGCTAGGAAAGAAAGAACCTACTCCATCCAGCACAGTCCTCTCAGCTTCTTTGAGCCTGAAGATGTAACAAAGCAACCAGACTGGATTGCCAGTTTTGACTCTGAAGGCTTTCGGCAATTACTGGCGACTGCATTCCCTCAGCTATCAGGAGCCTGGTGGACTTCCTCCCCACCACTGTATAACAGGAATGGCTCTTCTCTCTCAGTCATGGTAACTGGTGGTGAGGCTAGCTCTAGTATGATGGCAAAACCGACTCAGTACAAGCTAACATTGGAAGAGATGGAGGATTCCGGTACCCCCCAGGAAGGGTTCATGGAAGCAGAGGCGGTGGTGAAACAAAAATCCCCTCTGAAGAAGCCTAAGATTAAGCAAGATCAGCGTTATGGGGTTGTCTATACTAGGAAGTTCAAGAGGACACAGCAGGACTCATTGAAAAAACCACGTCGCAGCTCTCGTATTGAGGCCAAGTGCGCTGGTCAGAAGCAGACTTCAGATGGTTGCAAGCAGCTCAATGAACGCAAGAAGAAGAAGGCGGTCAGGTTCACTGAACCAATGGAACTAGAGGTGGCATCAGAGGAACAAAGGTTTGATGGCCCAGTCAAGTTTCCTTCCATCGAAGATCTGCAAACCAGGAGCTCCCCTTATCCAGAGATCCCTGCTGAGGAGTTGGTTGATGTGGCAATAACTTGTGGTGTCCCTCCTGTGGAGGCACATGAGACACTGTTATCTCAGATCCCTGAACCATGAAGATCATTCCAGGACAGGTTAGGTGGTATGACCCATGGTGGGTTGGTCCCTGCTCGTGTTCTAGGGACAATTTTGGTAGTTCTTTCAGAACTGTTATCTTGTTTAGCGCAACTTTGTTTCTTTGGCTTGCTCTCTGCCCGTGTTGGGATGTAGTGTTTCTTAACAATGGCTATCCTGGACTCATGACTGTGAACAGTGAAGTTGATATCTGGCTCTCTATTTATATCTTTTGGCAATATTATTTCTGTTTGCCTCTGTTGTGCAGAGGGCAACTTATTTTAATCCTTTTTGCGCATCCTTATAAATGTCAGTACAAAACAGACAATTGAACATACTGAATTGGAACATTAGAGGCATTAATGATCCTTTGAAACAAAGGGCGGTTAGGGCAAAAATTGAGGAGAGTGCATGCCAGATATACTGCCTGCAAGAAACTAAAAAAGAACATGTTGACTCTTCATTCATCCGAAAGATTGCACCTAAAAGATATGAGAAGTTTGCTTGGGTTCCTTCCTGTGGTGCCTCGGGTGGTATTTTGGTAGGATGGAATGGCAATTTGTTGGAAGGTGTAACTTTGCATTCATCATCATTTGCGATTACTATTCAGTTCAGCTCACGTTTAGACAACATACGATGGAAATTAACCTCAGTATATGGACCGTGTGCGGGACAGGCTAGGCTGGACTTTATGTCATGGTTGAATGGGTTATCAATAATGGATGAGGAACTTTGGCTATTAGTGGGCGATTTCAATTTTTACAGATCTCATGAGGACAGAAACAGGCAAGGTGCCAACATTGGGGATATGATGTTTTTCAACAGCTGGATCAATTCTAAGAGTCTAGTTGAGATTCCTCTAAAGGGGCGAAAATTTACATGGAGCAATATGCAGGAAGTACCACTCTTGGAACAATTAGATTGGTGCTTTACGTCTTTACATTGGTTCGAGGTCTTTCCAAATACGTTTCTTACTCCCCTGGCTCAAATAACTTCTGATCATGTGCCATGTGTAGTGCAAATAGCAACAAAAATACCTAAGGCCGGTATATTCAGATTTGAGTCTCACTGGCTACGGCATAGTGATTTCATGGATGTCACTAGATCGGTCTGGCAGCAAGACACCAGAGCCCTCAGGGGGAAGGATAGTGTCAAAAAACTGAATGCCAAACTCAAAAACCTACGACATCGGCTCAAAAAGTGGAGCAAAGGTAAAAACAGATGGCTCTCCATGCTTTCTCAGTCTAACTCGGTGTTATTGATTCTAGACAAATTAGAGGAAGGGAGGCCATTATTCTGGCAAGAAAGCCTGTTAAGGACACTAATTAAAACACACATATCAAACATTCTCACAGAGCAAAATGATTTCTGGAGGCAAAGATATACTATTCGGTGGACAAAATTTGGAGATGAACCTACAAAATTTTTTCACTCAGCGGCTACAGAAAGATACAGGCAGAACTACATAACTATGATATCAACTGAGGATGGCAGGGATCTTACGCAACATGTGGAAAAAGAGGCCTACATATGGACTTCCTTCAAAGATCGCCTAGGGAGAGCTAACTCGGTCAATGTTTGGCCCACACTAGATGAACTGCCAGGGAATCTGCCCAATCTTGATCACCTTGCAGAACCCTTCACGGTCTCGGAAATTGAAGAAACAATCAAGCAATTGCCGAATGACAAAGCTCCGGGCCCAGACGGATTCAGCAATATTTTCTATAAGCGATGTTGGCAAATCATTAGGACGGATGTCATCCAGGTATGTGAAGACTTCTTTCAGGAAAAAATCAGTATAGGTCCAGCAAACAGCTCTTTGATCACTTTGATCCCCAAAATCCATTCACCGACAAGGTTAAAAGATTACAGACCTATATCCTTACTCAACACGATTGTTAAGATAATCACCAAGCTTATGTCCAAAAGACTTCAACAGTGTATCATTCCACTTATACATAGGAATCAGTATGGATTTATTAAAACAAGATCGATTCAAGACTGTTTAGCTTGGTCCTATGAGTATATTCATCGCTGTAAGACCTCAAAACAGGGTCTGGTTGTCCTGAAGTTGGATTTTGAAAAGGCATTTGATACAATGGAACATGACTCGATTCTACTCACGATGAAAAGGTTACGGTTTCCTGATAAATGGATTCGTTGGTGTAAGGATATCCTCACCACGGCAACTTCATCGGTCCTGCTTAATGGCACTCCAGGTAAACCCTTTCACTGTAAAAGGGGTGTACGTCAGGGAGATCCTCTGTCTCCCTTATTGTTTGTGCTGGCAGCCGAAGTTCTGCAATATATGTGTAATTGGGCATCGATGGTTGGGCTCCTCTCCTTACCTCTCCATGGCACGGGGTCCTCCGACTTCCCGTGTGTCCAGTACGCCGATGATACACTGCTTATTCTTCAGGCATCTCAGAGGGAAATATTTTTCATCAAATCCATGCTATACTCTTTTGGGGAGGCAACTGGGCTAAAAGTTAATTACGCTAAGTCTTTTTTAGTTCCTATTAATATATCGGAAGAAGTGGCTTCGATTCTGGCAGGGACATTGGGTTGTCAAGTGGGTTCATTCCCCTTCACTTACTTGGGGTTGCCCATGACCCCGGTAAGACCCAAAATCAAGGACTTTGACAGGTTACTCATAAACATGGAAAGGAAGATGTCAGCATGTGCCACTTGGTTATCTCTGGCTGGAAGATGTTCTTTGGCCAATTCGATTCTCTCTTCCACACCCATATACACTATGTGTTCGATCAAACTGAGACCAACAACAGTAACAAGATTGGACCAAATCAGAAGAACTTTTTTATGGAGGGGTTCGGATGTAGCAGGAAGGGGTCAGCCTCTGGTGGCCTGGGACAGAGTCACTACCCCCAAAGAAAAAGGAGGCCTAGGTATTATCAACATTACGAGACTAAACTCAGCTCTGCTTCAAAAATTCTTGTTTAAAGCGTATAACAAAGATGACATACCCTGGGTGCAATTGGTTTGGACAGAGGCTGCACGCCATAATAAACTACCTCATATCTCATGCAAGGGATCCTTTTGGTGGAGAGATGTCTTGTCCAATTGGAAGATATTTATGAATAATACCAATGTTTCCTTAGGACCAGGAGACTCCACCCTCCTTTGGCATGACAAATGGGATAATACTAATATTATGGCAGACACTCTTAACAGACTTTTCTCCTTCTCCAAAAATCAGGAAATAACAGTTGCTCAGTTTTGTGTTGAAACACAGCTTTCCCAGCTTTTCCACTTACCCTTATCTGCAGAAGCCGAGATGGAACTTGTATCCCTTCGTTCTAAAATTACTAAGCAGAGAAATAGTTCCTTGCTCAAGGACCGTTGGTCTCAGTCAACTCAAACAGTCAGCTTCAAATCTTCCACCATATACAAGTCCTTTTACAGACAAATTACACCTCCAAGACAATTTCGTTGGATTTGGAAAGCTGGTATCATTAAAAAACTCAAAATCTTCTCATGGTTGCTCTGTTTGGATCGACTCAACACCAGGAATTTACTCAAGAGAAAGCACTTTCAAATTGAAAACGGCGACTACAATTGTGTTCTATGCAACCTTGGGCAGGAGGAATTTACTTATCATTTATTCTTTCAATGCCCGTTCAGTGTTTCCTGCTGGCAAGCCCTGGGTATTAGCTGGGACCATAATCGACCTTTTTTCTCTACCCTGGATAAAGCAAGAAGTCAGTGGGGCCACCCTGGTTTTATGGAAATTTTTGCTACTGCAGCATGGCAAATCTGGCTATGTCGGAACCGGAAAATCTTCAGACATGTCACACCCTCCTTCTCAAGTTGGAGGCAGGGTTTTTGTGATTTGTTAGTTTCTCAAAGCCATAGATTTAAAGATCCTTGTAAAACGTTTATTATTAACCTGGTGTCCACGTTGTAAACCCCTCATGTGGCTCTTTTCCAACCTCTGGAGAAGCCTTGAGGGTCATGCCAGCTGTATTTGTAATCTGGTTTAATAATATTCTCACAGGAGGGGCCTTCCCCTGCTGTCTTCGTTGTTCAAAAAAAAAAAATCATGGATCTTCTCTTACAGGCACTCCAGTGAGAGGAACTCAATCGGAACGGAAGGATTACGTTGGTTCAAAGACAGTAAGTGCACTTTTTACAGCTACTGATTTTTTATCGACCATGTGCCTGTCTACCTGCAGTGAAATGTCTGATCATTGTGTGATCCATGTCGGCAGGTGGCTAGCTGCTCAAGGAGCTCGTCAGATAGATCAGGAGGGACGCCCATGAAAATGCTGATAGCACAGGAGATGGCGAGGGAAGGGGACACAAATCAGAAGACCACTAATGTTGTTGCAAGGCTGATGGGCCTTGACAGTGATGCGGATCTTTCTAAGCCTTCAAAGAGGAGGAGTTTCCCGGATGGCCATTTATCTGCCACATTGGCAAGAGTTAACAACCAAATGTCATTTGAGAAGCACACAAAATCAGTTGAAGATGTGCAGTACAAGGATGTCTATGAAGTTGGATATCAGGCGCCAAGAGGTGAATTTTTTAGCAAGGGATGCACTGAAAGGAGGGGTCTAAATGAGGATCATGAAAAGAGAAGAATGGATCTTGTCCGTCAGAAGTTTGTCGAAGCGAAGCGGCTAGCATCACATGATAATCTCCTCCAATCCAAAGAATTGCATGATGCTCTTGAAGTTCTGAATTCAAATAAAGACTTGTTTCTCAAATTTCTTGAAGAGCCTAATTCACTCTTTGCAAATCGATCCGGGGAACTTAATTCTGTAGAAACATCACCTCCAAGAAAGCGCATTACCGTGTTAAAGCCCTCGAAATCAGTGGAGATGAAGGGTGACAAAGCAATTATAAGGCAGAAAAATCACACAGTTGATGGAAACAAATTAGAGAGGGTCAAAATTCAAAACTCTGATGCTTGTCAGGCCAAAGAAGAAAAGTCTCCAAAGCACATCCGGATAGTGGTCTTGAAACCTAGCTCAGCACTTACTTCTATGGAGCAATTTGAGCAAAATTATCACGCCGATCTGGATGATTCTGAAGCACCTGTTATATCAAGGCATTTGAGTGATGACATAGATTGGTCAGGGCATCGCATATGTCGACAGCATGATGAATCTTTGCCTAGTTGCATACAATCAAATTTGTTCAGCACAGATAGATCTTATCATCAGTATGCTGAAGATGAGGGTACTAGCTTGAGTGACTCGGATATTGGAACTCCAACATCACGTCATTCTTGGGATTACATCTACCGGTTCAGCAATCCTTATTTCAGCTCATCTCTGAGCCACGCTTCTTGTTCGCCTGAGGCATTTGTAACCAGGGAGGCTAAGAAACACAACTCTGACAGATGGGCGAATGTTCCATCCAGTGAGATAGGCCGGGGAAAGGTGCTAGTGCGTAGAAGCTTGAGCACACTTGGTGAAATGCTCGCCATGTCTGATATGAAGAAAGAAGAGGTTGCTGATCAAATATCCTCTGAGGCTACCAACCAGTTGTGCAGCAATGAACCGGCAGTCGGGGTACAATCTAAATGTGCAGTTGATGATGGTGAGGGAGAAAGCTCGCCCAGGAAAATTTCAAGGTCGAGATCTGTCCCGGTTTCTTCACCAGCTTTTGACAGCTTGCGGTTAGATGGTGGATGTTCGAGTGCTCAACACAAGGAACCCATAAAGTCAAAGGACGTCAAACTTAAGAATGGGAAGTCATCTCTGAAGGGAAAGATCTCAAGTTTCTTCTCAAAACGTAAGAAAGCGGAAAAAGAGAAGGTTACCCCATCTCCCTTTGGAACCCCAGATAGTCGAATTTCGTCAGCCAGCACTCAACCTGTTTGTAATTTACAAGATGATGCTGCTTTCAAAAAAATTGAGGAGCAGTTTTATAATGGACCAACTGTAGTTCCAGTCGATGAACCTGAAGCACCTTCCTCTTCTAAGGTACGCGGCTTACCTACATAAAAGTCTACCTTTCTTCAGACTGGAACGTGATAATTTTTTTGTTGACTTTGATGATTGCATCTGCAGTCTTCCGTTTCCCTAGAGAAAGCACTGTCATTTGAGATTCGAAATTCACACTTCGATCAACCCAGCCCTACATCGGTTCTTGATGCACAATTTGAAGAAACTAACGAGAAGTCTCCCGGTTCATCAGAGAGCGCGGTTACTGCTAAACAAGGTAAGACAATAGAACAGCATTCCCTTGATAGATTATTTCCAATTTGGCTGAAGCATGCTAATGGTTGAACCTCATGATTTACCATATTGGCAAGACTATGGGTTGTTTTTATTTGGACACGTGAATTTAGACTGTAGTGTCAATAATGTGTGCTTAATAATCACGGCTAGGTGTTGTGAGTGTCACTAAGTGCAACTATCTTGCTTTCAGAACCTCTGTCAAGGTCTCTTCCAATTGGGTCGGTCGCGAGGACCTTGTCATGGGATGATGCTTCCCAAGAGGCTCCATTGTGGTCAACCAGAGAAGAAGACAGCCATGAGCAAGAACAATATGAGTTTGTTGAGAAGATCCTGTTGTCTGCTGGTTTCTGTAATGAGAAGTGCCAAGACATCTTTGCCCGGTGGCATTCACTTGATTGCCCTTTGGGCCCAGATGTGCTTGACCAATTGTTGGAGCGCAAAGTGGAGGATGCCAAAAGCAGAGAGAGGCGGTCAAACCAGAGGCTTCTCATTGATTCTGTCAATGCTGCTCTACTGGACATCGGACAAAGTAAACTTTGGGGTGCATACCCTTGCACTGGAAGGCATGTCAATGCACAGAGGGTTGCTACATGTGATGTTCCATTAACCGATGAAGCGTGGAGGTTAGTAAAAAGCTGGCTCTTCGATGACGAGAAGCACAACGTCAGTGGAGGAGATAATGCAGGCCTTGCAGCGGATTGGGTTGTGGGTAAGGAGATTCATGGCAAAGGGTGGTCCGAAATGCTGCGGTTGGAGATGGATGAAATCAGCAAGGAGATATGTGAGGAGGTCCTGAGCGAGTTGGTTGGGGAGGCATTGTCAGGGCTTGCTGGGTGTCATTGATGTTTGATTTATTTTCTCTGCTTGTGGCCTCCACCTACGGCTTTTATTTCCAATCTGGGTGGAGACCGTTCCTGAAGGTCACCTCCACTCCACTGAATTGTTCTTCTATGTATATTGCCCTCATAACTGTTCCATATGTTCCCACTTCCTCTCTGTCACTTGTCATCACCTCTGATACATTCACAGTATTATCTTCTATGAATACAGCTGCATTTAAAATTCTTTTGGGCCAATGTTCTTTATACGTGAGGGGACAAAACATGTGGTAAAGCTGAAAGAAGCCTGAAGACATGTGCTGTGCTGCCGTACTGCTAACTGCAGGTTCCTAGAGGATAATTTACCTCTGTCTATCACTTCAAAGCAGTCCCATGCACCGGCTTTCAGTTTCAGTGCACTTTTTTACTCCTCTGCTTTGTTCTCCCCCTTTGTTCAACTTGCAGCAAACTCAGTTGACATTCTGGGAAATAACAGCCTTTTGTGGGAGAATCCTTGCATTCTTTTTGTAGATCCAAGGCTAACCCCCTAGATATGCTTTTAATATGCCTTTTCGGCCTTGCTTGATAGTACTACTGGCAGTATCTTATCGGCTAGTGTTTGCTTTCTTCCAAGTGCTGTCCCTTGCGTGCCAGCTTGGTGCCATTGCTTGCCGGGTCCCTTGATGCGAAAATGGACTGTCCCATCTGTAGAGCGATGCATGAAAAGATGCAGGACTTCGCTACTAGTGGCCAACTTTCTGAATCTTTTAGTTGTTGAGCGGCAACTAACCATGACATTCATGTCATTTTAATTATCTATGTGTTGGATAGTTCATTGTCCCTTCCATGCAGAATTATTTCAGAAGACATTCATGGCAAACTTGGTGGACCGGTTCTGAACACTTGGAGCTATTTTTGTCTCAACTGGCTTCAGGTTTGCTGAAACTTTTGCCTGCTCATTCAGAGTTCTATTGTGGCAGTTCAGTACTCCCTCTGTTTCGAAATAATTGTCACCAGTTAGTTCAAAAATGAATTAGCTGGTGACAATTATTTTGAAACGGAGAGAGTAGTTTCCTAAAGCAACCGTGTCCGCTCGTCTGTCCAATCAATGTTGCCTTGTTGCAGGTCGACCTAAAAATATTGGTTCTTTCAGTAGTGACTTGACAGGCAAACAAAGAGCAAGTACTGTATATGTAAGATTGATGTAGCTGGGAGCAGAGAGTTGTGGATGGTGGTTGTGGTTCCGTTGGACCCATGCTACTTGCGTGAAGCAATTTATGGGTCACTAAATGCATGTTTCGTACACGCATCCTGCAAATGAAAACGACGTCAAGAAGCAGGTCAGATGTTTCATCTTTTCGTGCTTACTGTGTTACTACTGCAGAGGAATTACTGATCATTCATCGGTTTGCAGGTTACGTCTATACCGGTCAGAAAAATTTTATCTGAATAATCTGCATTCAGCAGAGTAATACGTAGCTTCTTGCAGCTAGCCTCCAAATGGTTGATCATATTCAGATCGTCGGTGCGCTTCTTCCAGGGGAGTGACCTGAGCTGACCTGTCCAGGTCGATCGTTCTCCGGGTGGTCTGCTCTTTCTGTTTTGTATCACAAGGCCTCCTTCCGCTCGTTTGTCTCATCCTTTGTCGCCATGCCGTTGAAGATTCCACGGGTCGTGACCTGTCTGTCTGTCGTTGTGCAGCGGTTTCGTCAGGACGCGCTCGCTCGCTGCACGGTTCTGGTAACAGCCTCAGATGATTGAGGCCGGTGAGAATCGTCTTCCAAATGCATCGTCACTGGTTTCTACGGTCACTGTAATACCCAGAACCTGACTGAAACATACGGTGCCAGCTCTTCTTCTGAACCGGTTACAGCATCGGTACAGACGAAGGAGAACTGAGGCGACATTACTACAAGCTTTTGTATACTCGCTCGATCCATCGACGAGATAATGGGCCAACTGTGACGACGCATGGATGGGCAACTGTCGCTCCAGTACCTGTACTACTATGCTACCATGTCGTGTCGAGATAAGCCACCTGACCGGGACCATGCAGAGCTCGACGAATCATGGCCGGACCGGAGCGACGAGGGGCGGGCTTGAACATGCTTGCAGGTACGTGTACGTACGGGTCCTTGTGCTGGGCAACGGCAGAGCGAAGCGCCGACAGCGCCACATGCATTGCAGCTACCACTGTTGCCGCAGCGCTGCCCCCACAGGGCACACAGGATTATTGGCCGAATCGGACTCACTGGCCGGCGTCACTGCGCATCAATAGGCCAGAGGACAGGGACGCAGCGACAAGTGATCAGGAGACGCAGCGAGTGCAATGATACAAAATTGATAGTTAGACTTTACGATTAAGAAGTTAATGACATTAACAATATAACAACTTAATTCAAAGTTAATTAAATGAGCACAGCGAAGGGGGATAGGGAGTGGTGGGCTTCGCTGGACCGGTCTGGGCCACATGGGGTAGTGGGCTTCCCTGGGCCCAACAACTACAATTAACGATGTGTGAACAAGATTTTTCATAGCAGGACTGGCCCACTGTTCCCAAGGCCTCAGGCGACATCGGTTTTAAATAAATTGGCCCACTCAACCTTATGTTTGGTCCAGGAGACCAGGACTGAGGCGTGCATGTTTTCCTTTTTCTGGACGAGCACAGCTATTATTTCAGGGTGTTGGTTTTGGTAGAACCATCAACTGCTTCACCCTGACCTCCTTCGTGGTCGAACACTCAACTGCTTCACTCATTCTTGCCTTCAGAGCTCAGACACATATTTGCACATAAACATTCTAAAATGTACTCCCTCCGTCCCTATAAATTTGTCGTTTTGTAGTTTATTTTTAAATTATAAAACGATAAGTTCATAAATACCGAGAAAGTATATAAAACCCTGCTCCTGCCAAATCGCAGTCATCAGGCAGCGGCGGCCCGGACGAGCCTCTAGAGCTCTACATGCACGACATCCTCGACGGCTCCTTTAATATGTGAAATTGGCAGTCTCGTGCCGGTTCGTTCAGAAAGAAAAAAACTAAAAACTAAGCTCTACAGACTAAGTATTGTGGGATGGCGGGAGTAGCACAATAGTATAAGCAGAAAACAGTAAAGAAGAGTGGTCACTGTTAAGCTACTATACACTGACCAGTTGCACACAAAAGATTAAGCTGATGGTGAAAGGTAGGCAATTCACTTATACACTCCAACAGTCCCCCTCACGTGAGGCTCTCTCAGGCCTCTAACGTGGAAAATAGAAGTGGACTTGCGTCCGCCAGGATTCAAACTCAAGACCTGGCTCTGATACTATATTAAGCTACTATACGCTCACTAGTTGCACCTAAAAACCTAAGCTGATGGAGAAAAATAGCCAATTCACTTATACACTCCATCAGTCACGACCTTCAAAAGAGAGAGGGGTGTTGCAACTCTTGAAGTCAATCTCAACATTGTGAAGGATTGACTGTTGTTTTCAGAAAGTCATGGAGTCTTACTTCTACACATCGAAAACAGTATGATTACTGTACATAATATCAGATCTCTCAGATAAACTAGCGATCTGGGAAACCTCCTCCTCGAGGCGAGACAAGTGTGCAGCGAACCGATCCTTCAGCACTGCAAACTCTGCCTCATCAAAGGCACTTCGCATGACTTTGAGACCATTCTGCAGCAGCACCATCCCTTTGCAGATTCCATCTGGCATCTTCCTCTTCTTTGTGCTGACATCCGAAGTGATCACTGCTTTCTCAGGCTCAGATACTACTGGAATTTTAGAGTATGCTTCGACAAGTTTCTTCAGTGCTCTCCCCTCTGAAATAAGAAAACAGATTTGTTCTTGAGAAGACCATCTGTCAGTGTGCAAGGCAACCTCCTTCTGAAGATAAGCTCTCAACTCCAGCATGAATCCATTTTCATCTATACTTGTTCCTGTGCTTGCGTTGTATGAAAGGGCAGCATCTTCGGGAACAAATTTCCAGAGCTGTGTAAAAGATGTGCGGGCAGCAAAGTACCCAAAAGAATCCATTGCAAGGTGAATGAGTGGCCAATGCCGCTCTCTCAGCAAGGAATGGTACAGATCACACATTGCAGAACAGAGTATATTGGCATCATCTTCGGTGACATTCAAGTGACCAAGAATTGCAATAAAAGAGGCCATAGATGGTTTGCACTGAGATAGCACTGCATTTTGATTATCAGAAGTGGACAAAAGTAGCTTGTGCAACTCCAAGGTTAACTTCTCCAGTTCATTCAATGTGCATAGATGTCTCGTGTTCGAGATAATATCCAACATGGAGCTAATGTTCTTGGCAAGGTGGCACTTAGTGCTATCAGATGCAGTTCCATACATATTTATGAGAGAGATGGTGAACTTAAACATAGTGGTAATGCTCTTCTCATCTATGATACAATCAGCCTTTATTTCGCTGCACAGAACAATAAGTGTAAAAGGCAACCATCTAGCATAAGACTGAATAAATACAAGTACGAGACAACAGACTTACCAACGCTGCAATGCAGAGGCTAGAGCATGTACAGGAAGTCCTGCTACAGCCCAACTGGAAGTTGGCAAATTGATTGCCCGATGGTTCTTGGAGTAGCACTCAAGATGGCCAGCAAAGCAAGTACGCATTTTCTTCACAGCAAGCTCTTTTATACCATCAGATAATGAACTGAAAGGAAATCCTTCCATCAACAATCCTAAGTGCAATATCGATGACTTGGAGTTCTCATCATTCAGCAAACAAGTATATATTTGATCAACAGTTGCAGAAGATGCATAGCTCAAGATGATACAGAATGCACGTGCAACCTTCCGGAAAGCACTGAGGGGTGCAAGAACATTTTCTGGTGAGGCCACACTTTTTAACAGAAGCAGTATTTGATTAATTAGATAATTTGCTGTTTCAGGCTCAGCATAACGCATGAAGAAACACCATAGCTCTGTAATAATTTCCAAACAAAGGAAATGGGGATGGAAAAAGTTTTCAAGCAAGAAAAATTCCATCTCGTTCCAACCAGCACTTGAAGCAGAAGCGCTAATCATAAAAGTCTTCAAGGCTTGTATTAGAGAAGTATACACAGGTTGCCACACAACTACAGGAGAATGGTCTGCACCATATATGGCAGGTATTTTGCAGCCGAGGATATATGAGTAGATATCTTCTGATGTTAAGATATTAAGAAGAGATTTTAGCTTTTTAGATAATTCAATTACCACATCTTCTTTCAACCATGAGGAAGTATTGAGGAAGTGTAAAAACACAATTATCTCAGCAGGTAAAAGTGCTCTATTATCAACATCTGGCTCCGTACAAAAAATGCAATCCAGTGAAGCCAGAATTATATTTCTCTGATCAGCTTCTTCCATTTGAGCTGGAATATTAGCTTCTTCATTTTCTAAGAAATAATGTACAAGATGGCATTTGGACTCTGGGGTTACTTCAGGTGACTTCATTAGTGTATCTAGTAAAAGAAAGGACGTAGGCTCCAATAATTCAATAAGTGCCTCATTTGCTGCTTTCAGCCGTGGCTCTTTGCTGAATAACATGCTTGAGGATGTGATCACCAGTGCACACCTGATTAGGTTCTTGTATATAGTCATCGCTTCGGATGGATATACAGAGCAAACCCTTACAGCATTTATTAAGAAAAACTTGATTGGTAGGAATGCCCTTCTAGCTTCAGAGGTACCAAGGGTTTCTAGTGACGCTGTGCACCATTTCTCAGCTGCACCTCTCAGAGATTCTATGGACAAGGAGACGAGGGTTAAGATGATATCCCCAATACTTATTTTTTCTTCTATTATTCCTTTACCAATCTGCAGTAAGGAAACGGCACCTTTCCATGATGCGTTCAGTAAAGTCACCTGGCTTCCACCGCTGGATGCTGCATGGATTCCCATTTTACACAAATGTTTAACAGCTGATGTTGTAATCCTCGTCACATCACTAGTAATATCTGGCTTGATATGTTCCACAGCCACCTCTTCTTCAGGGATACTCACTTTGCGGTTATTTGCTTTTGCAGCCTCGAAATATGCTTTGCTCAGCTTAACGGTTTCATCAAGAAGAACAGGTAAAGCCCTAGCAACTTCCGGCACAAATACATGAAATTTCTGTGACCAGATATCCATTAGAAAAACTATATAATATAACAATTTCTGCAAGATTTACATCTCAAGAGTTTGAAAAGAACACTGTCATCTCACAATGGCATGTTCAGTTTTAAATCAAAAATCAAATTCATTCTGATATATTTCCAAAACTTTATAAAATATCCCATTTAAAGTAGCTAAATGGCTAAAAATATGAATGATTTAAATACGAGCATCATATGGAAACTGGAGAGTAACAAAAGCATACATGCTATGGGGGTAACTAGACATGGGAATAGAACTAATCAGGAAAAGAGTTATACAAGCAGGGAATATATATATATATATATATATATATATATATATATATATATATATATATATATGCCAAGTTGCTGTGAACGAACTAATCAGGAAAAGAGTTATAACAAATCCTCATTCAGTAACTTTCTTGAATATGAAAGATATGCAAAGCTCTTGTTGTTGCCTTTGCGAGTTAAACAAGCAGATGTACCACAGATGATGTAAAAGTTTACCTTGTCAATTATTGAGCTTTCCATCACAGACAAAATCTCTGAAATAAAATCTCCAACGGTACACACCATATCGACAGTAATGCATTTCGCTGCGGAAGGAAGGAGCTTGATTGTGATATTTAAGATCAGTGAAACTATCTGGAGTTAAGAAGTTGAACTTCTATAAGATTTCTCTTTACAGAATCACTGACATGGATAATGGATGTAATGGCACACTAGATGCGGTAACACGAAGCATAAAGTAAATCAAAACAAACAAGTTGTGGAAATATGCAAATATGTTTTCCCATAATACTGCTACATTTGCTTATGAAGACAGTTCTGTGTAAAACGAATATGTCTGCAAGTTGTTCTGTTATAACTATATTGTCGCATTAAACAATTTCCTGTCACCAGTTTATGCAATTTCTACTGTGTATGTCATAGTAATAGCTACAAAGAACTTGGCACATGCTGACTGCAAGGTTATCTACCACCCTCCGTACTTACAATGAATTATCTGTGGGAATAAAGTGAAATCACTAAAAGGACAGGAACAACAGTATAAATCAGCTCCTTTAACATCTCTAAATATGTCTGGATCTGTGGTCTGCTTTACGCTATAAGCTTACTGAAGCTGGTAAATAAAGAAAGGTAACACTCCATCCAAAGTGACACAAACATTTTATCAAATCTAAGGCATAGTTCCGGTGACCTCTGGGAGTAATTTGGAGTGCTCTTCCTCTTGAGCATCTTCAGATTCATCAATAGATTCGACAGACCACAGAAGATGCTTTCGACACCACAAGCTGGCCTGGTATAAATAAACCAGCAATAAATATTGCTTTAATTAGTTGAGCAAGATAAAAATATAGCTAACTATTATTGGCAAACACCTTCCAAAAAGAGAAGGTAACTAAATTGAAGTAGAACTTCACTTCAAAACGGAAGAAGTACCTTTGCACCAAGAGTAAGAAATTGCCCCAGGCAATCAGCTGTATCTACATGTGAGCATTTCAGAGCAACATGCAAGATAGACTTGTGTAGCATGCAGTGTGATACACCTGAACATGCGGAGTCATCCCACGATACCTAAAATGTTGTGAAGGTAGCATACAAAAATCCGGTGATAGCAAATAGTCAGAGCATCAACTAGCGCAAATTCAACCAGTAGCTTCTTTTGAGTGACAGAACTTGCCATAACATATCTCATTTCAGAGTAAAAAAAGGATTCATGAAGGGCCAATTAAATTAAAACAATGATGATGGAAGCAAAAGGATACAGTAGCACTGTCAAGTATTGGACGCAGATCATCTGCAGAATAGCTAAAGTAATGCTCAAGTTGGTTGATAAGGGCAGTTCTATTCTCCAACACCTGTTACAGACCAGTGTAAAGTTAGCACGTTACATTTGGATTCGTCACATGAGCACAAACTCACGGACCTCGCGGCTAATTGCAGTACGGGTAAAATGCAATGTCTGGAAACTAATTGGTATGAACAGAATCACTGCTGCCGTCACAGTTTCATAAGAAAAAAAAAGTAGCATCAAAAACTTGAACACCAATTGGGAGCATACCAATGAGCATGGCGAACGCTAAATCCCACCCCCGCATCACCGTTTGCTAGCATCTAGTAATTAGCAAGCCGACGTGACGATCATACAACCACGCACATCAAACCAGGCTAGAGATGCGAATACACGGAGCACTGGACGAATCAAACCCTAAGGAAAGGGGAACGGTCGGGCGCAACGGAGGAATCAAGCGGAACGGCGAATGTGTGTACCTCAGAGGATTTGATAGCTTGTAGGAGGGACTCCAGCTTCCCATCCCCTCCATCCGCGCCGCCGCATCCGCCCTCGCCGTCGATCTCCATTCCACTGGTTTCTGGCTGACAGGCAGGCGGCGCGGGCTGTATTGCCGTTTCCCGCCTCTTCTTCGGCTGCGCGGGCCGTTCTCCCGCTGCGATACAATACTAGGCCGAGAATTTATTTTTGTTTGGGTTTGGCGTGGCAGTTAGCGTGGACAGGGCCGTAGGCAGGCGGTCCAGCCCAATAGCCAACCCAAAAATGTCATCGTGGCAAACTGGAACGTGGCCAATAGTTAGACAAAAAATCGAAACTGAAAGTCAAGATGGAGACAGTAATAATTTGAATTTCGGGTATTTTTCAGGGTAGTGAATTTAGATTGACATGTGCACAGACTTCCATTGTGCTGTATACCTACTAAGTAATCACTGTCCATGCACAGTAATACAGTACTAGAGAGTGCTTGGAAATCTCCACCGGCCAATTCCAATGTCAGAGTAGTTACACTGCTGCCATCTCCACCGTCAAATCTGTGCTGAAGCGCGGGATCTAAATTGAGTTTAGAAGACTAATTTAGTGATTAGATGTGGTGTTCCCAAAAAATCTAGAGCAGAGTGAGCGCAGCTCGTCGCGTGTAACTTCATCACTCGTTGCCAGCCTCGGCACAAGATTGCAGCCCTCGTACGCCTTCCTCCTCTCAAAATAATCATTTCCGTGCAGCGCTATATATGCTGTACATATGTACCAGCTGCATTCCAGGATGCAATTTAGAGTGGCGAACTCGATCGCACAAGCGGTGAGGGCTCAGATCCATCATCATTGGTTATCGTTCCCAGCGAATATCTATTGTGCAGCTTACTTTGATCTGAGCAAGCTTCTTCTCTTGTTTGGTGTTGATTCTCTTCTTGTACAGAGTGAACCTTTCTGATGCTGTTCTCGTGGTTCTTGGTTCACCAGCTGATCAAATCTTCACCGAAAGCAGCTGGCGGCAGTGCTCGGTCGCGCCGGGCCGTCGGTGGTGTGAAGGGAATGGAGAAGGCGGCGGCAAACGCGTTGCCGCCGCTGCGGTTCCTCGCCGTGCTGGCCGTGATAGCGTGGACCTTCTTCCTCTACTTCCATTTCTCCATGCTCAGCGGCACTACGGTGGAGGTGATCCACGACGAGGTTGACAGCGCCGACCCGTGCCGGGGGCGGTACATCTACGTGCACGACCTGCCGCCGCGCTTCAACGCCGACATCATCCGCGACTGCCGCAAGATCAACGACCACTGGGGCGGCATGTGCGAGTTCGTGAGCAACGCCGGCCTCGGCCGGCCGCTCGCCGACCGCACCGAGGGCGTCCTCACGGAACAAGCCGGGTGGTACAACACGCACCAGTTCGCGCTCGACGCCATCTTCCACCACCGGATGAAGCGGTACGAGTGCCTGACCAACCACTCCGCCGTGGCCGCCGCCGTGTTCGTCCCGTTCTACGCCGGCTTCGACTTCGTCCGCTACCACTGGGGCTACGACAACCACACCAGGGACGCCGCGTCGGTGGACCTGGTCGAGTGGCTCATGGCGCGGCCAGAGTGGCGGCGAATGGGCGGGCGGGACCACTTCCTCGTCGCCGGGCGGACGGGGTGGGACTTCCGGAGGAGCAACAACCTCAACCCGGAATGGGGCACCGACCTCCTCGCCATGCCGGGGGGACGGAACATGACGGTCCTCGTGATGGAGTCCACTCTGCTGCACGGCAGCGACTACCCCGTGCCGTACCCGACCTACTTCCACCCCAGGACGGACGCCGACGTGCTCCGGTGGCAGGGCAGGGTGCGCGGCACGAAGCGGACGTGGCTCATGGCGTTCGTGGGCGCGCCGCGCCCGGACGTTCCGATGAACATCCGGGTCCGGGACCACGTCATCGCGCAGTGCAAGGCGTCCGCGGCGTGCACCCTGCTCGGGTGCGCGCGCAACCTCGGCAGCACCCAGTGCCACACGCCGCTCAACATCATGCGCCTGTTCCAGAAGACCGTCTTCTGCCTGCAGCCGCCCGGCGACTCGTGCACGCGGCGTTCGGTGTTCGACTCCATGGTGTCCGGCTGCATCCCGGTGTTCTTCCACCCGGGGTCGGCGTACAAGCAGTACCGGTGGCACCTCCCCGGGGACCACCTCAAGTACTCGGTGTTCATCCCCGACGCGGACGTGCGGCAGCACAACGTGAGCATCGAGGCCGTGCTCCGGGCGATCCCTCCGGCCACGGTGGAGCAGATGCGGGAGGAGGTGATCGGGCTCATCCCCAAGCTGCTGTACGCCGATCCCAGGGCGTCGAAGCTGGAGACTCTCAAGGACGCATTCGACGTCGCCGTCGAGGGGGTCCTCGGCACGGTGGCGCGGATCAGGAACGGCGAGGAAGTCAACACTGGAGGGCCGGTCGACGAGGACCCGCCGTTCCTGTTCGCCTCGACGGACTCCAAGTTCCGGCCGCAACAATGGAAGCAGCGAGTAGATGCTACTCCCCCGGTCGGCGTACTACGCAAAAAGAAAAAGAAAACTGAAGTGCAGAATACTCGATTCAGTTCACAAAAATTGTAGTAGAATGATTTAGCTTATTCTCATATTTGTAGTTACTCTAAGCGCGTACGTATTTCGCTTCTTCTACACACGACCTGACTTACTTTCGTTTCCACTAGACTGGTGCCTGCAGACCTCATAGTAGCAGTGACTGCAAATTTTGATCTGCCGTTGTGCGCATTCAGTTCCCATCTTATGTGTTCAATAGAGTTTTCGGTCAAAAAATGTACAGTTTCGGCCTTTCAAAAAAATGTACAGTTCGAGAAACTCGAATTTTGCTGGCCTTGGATCAACATTTCCGCCCTATGGATTCTCTCTGGAAAAAAAACTGCCGCGACACATGTAATCTATCAGCAATGATGCAATTTTATTTACAACGCAATCATGCAATCATTCATACTTAACTATTGTAAGAACCGACAAAATCGTACACCTCTGACCGTGGAAAACGTCTGATTTGGTGCGACTTTCCTAGTCCTTGACACGTGGCTGCCCTCCATTCCATCGCTTGGGCATCACGCAGCCGGCGCCCGGCGCGCCGGTAAGATCCCGGCGCCCCTGCTGAGCTCCGGCCCTCACATCACATGGCGTTCGCGAGATGCGAAGGGCGGCTCGCGCCCCGAAGACCGAGGAGGTTGATTAATGCCAAGCCATTTATTACCCTTCATCGAAGATCCGCTAATGAAGTTTTGTTTAGCCGGCGTCAACTCCTCAAGCGACGCGACTGTCTGCAACCCCGCACGTGCCGTCCTCTCCCGAAGCTGGAATCGAGTCAGTCACACTGGTTGATCAACCCAATGCGACTTCGACGCGCGCATCTTCTCTGGTCAATTCTGCACGCAGTACGTACTGTACGTCGTTCTTGAAGCGACACACGTCTGGTCGGCAGACAATAGAAGACGTTGAGTATTTCATTTTGATCCGGGGATCCAATGGATCCAATGAGTTGTAACAAGTGCAGTCTTCGATTCATCATGCACACTTGCGATCGATTCTGGCAACTGGAATCTCTGGGCACAATTAATAAGTCGCCTCCAGTTTTGTTCCGTCCAAGCTTAGGTTTACCACGAGAATACACACACTTCCAAGTTCCATTGCTATTTCGGGCTTCCACTGGACTGCAAAGTGTGAAACTCTCGGCGGCTCACGGCGTGCTGCCATGGAGAGGACAGGCGCCCGCAGCGGCAAGCGGTGGTTGCCCAGCCTCCTCTTCGTCGTCGCGCTGTCCGCCACGCCCTGGCTCCTCGTCGTCTACTGCCATCTCTTGGTGTTCCACGGCGCGCCGCCGGTCAGCGCACCCCACGCGTCCCTCGTCACCGTCGCCTCCGACGGCGAGGACGCCCAGCGTTTCCTCCTCCAGCAAGAGCAGCAGCAGCTCGACGAGCTCCCGGCGGCAGGGGAGGAGCATCGCCCTCACCCGCACGGTGGTGGTGACGCCTGCCAGGGGCGGTACGTGTACATCCACGACCTGCCGCCGCGGTTCAACGCCGACATCCTCGGCCAGTGCCGCGAGTGGTACCCGTGGATCAACATGTGCGTGTACCTCGCCAACGCCGGGCTCGGGCAGCCGGTGAACAACTCGGACGGCGTGTTCGCCGACCAGGGGTGGTACGCCACGGACCACTTCGGCCTCGACGTCATCTTCCACCTCCGCGTGAAGCAGTACGAGTGCCTCACCAACGACTCCTCCCGCGCCGCCGCCGTGTTCGTGCCGTTCTACGCCGGCTTCGACGTGGTGCAGCACCTGTGGGGCCACAACGCGTCCACCAAGGACGCCCTGTCGCTGGACCTCGCGGACTGGCTCGCGCGGCGGCCCGAGTGGCGCGCCATGGGCGGCCGCGACCACTTCGTGCTGTCCGGGAGGACGGCCTACGACCACCAGAGGGAGACGGACAACGACTCGGACTGGGGCAACAAGTTCCTCCGGCTGCCGGCCGTGCAGAACATGACGGTGCTCGTGATGGAGAAGACCCCGTGGCTGGACCTCCCCTCCCCGATACCGTACCCGACCTACTTCCACCCGGCCAAGGACGCCGAGATCTTCGACTGGCAGCAGCGCATGCGCGGCATGAAGCGCGACTGGCTCTTCACCTTCGCCGGCGGCGAGCGCCCCGACGACTCGACCTCGATCCGGAACCACCTCATCACGCAGTGCAACTCGTCGAGCTTCTGCAAGCTGATCAAGTGCCGGAAGGGCTCGAGGCAGTGCCTCAACCCCAGCACCTTCATGGGCGTGTTCCAGCGAACGCGCTTCTGCCTGCAGCCCGCGGGCGACACGTACACGCGGCGGTCGGCGTTCGACGCCATCCTGGCCGGCTGCGTGCCGGTGTTCTTCCACCCGCTGTCCGCGCACGCGCAGTACAAGTGGCACCTCCCCGAGGAGCACGAGATGTACTCGGTGCTCATCCCCGAGGAGGACGTGCGCGCCGGCAACGTGACCATCGAGGAGACGCTCCGCAGGATCCCGCCGGACCTGGCGGAGCGGATGACGCAGACCGTCATCGGGCTCATACCCAGGCTGGTGTACGCAGACCCCAGGTCGAAGTTGGAGACGGTCAAGGACGCCGTGGACCTGACATTGGAGGCGATTATCGCCAAGGTCAGCAAGCTGAAGGAGGAGACGGGAGGCGGGCAAGGGCATCTTCAGGCGCAGGGCGGCAATGGAGGTGTTCAGCAGAGTTAGATCGGATGATGATTAGGGAGATACCACTACGGAAGCCACACGGCAACGCAGCAGCTTGAGAAACACAAAGTAGGGAATCTGAAAACGGCGCCTCACGCGCGCCATGTACTACTAGTTTTGCAGGATGCATGAACATTGCCATTGGGTTACGTTGAATAGATCAAATACGTTTTCGGATACTATGTTTTATGACGAAGTTACAAAATTTTGACATCGTATTGCTTGAAAGAAAGAAAAGCTTGCCATTGTCAATGTGTCGTCAACACGATGCCGACGTTGCAGGATATCATGTATAGCGGCGTCTTTCAGCCAGGAACACGTCAGTGACTGGGCTTGGATACACTGCTTTGTGTCTCGGTTGCAGCACACCTCATAGCACAAAGACGAACAAGAGCATTCTGCGAGTTACGTTCTCAGAGATATTTTAGCGTTCGTGGACTTAAGATTGAAAATCATTTGAAGACTTGTTTGCCTAATATCTTCAGAAGCCACTTCAGTCAACAGCATCATTATTAGGGCCCATGACGGTAATGGGCCCAAGGACGCTCTATGTGACCAATTTTGTTGGGCTCAGTCAGCCCGATCAGCGAGTACATCATGACGGAAATGGGCCCAAGGACGCTCCATGTAACCAATTACTTGTGGGCCAGATCAGCCCGATCAGCGAGTCCATCTGGTCCAGCGCTGCTGTTCTCCTTCACAGTTGGGCCCAAATTTGGTAGAAGCGAGAGGCCCACATGTTTGTTCCGTTCGTTCGTGTTCGCCCCATCGACCGTGCGACCACTATTAGGCCCACACGATGTTCTGTCCACTCGCTTATCTGGACCGGGCCACCTTGTTCCATTCTTGGCAACAATTTAGCACATACTTTTTGAAGCCAATTTAGAAAATTGTCACGTTTTACCTTTGAAGTTTTGAACGCAGAAATCTTGGGTGCCGTGCGTGCAGCGCAGCCTATCAAGCGGAGGCATCTTTCCAACCAGATCTCAAGGCAGCGGTTAATAAAGTACAGTAATGTATTACTACAGTAGTTAAACAACAATGATTCTACCGTACGAGCAGTAATCAGAGGTATATTTGTATCTCCTCGTTAAGCTAAACATGAGATATCTTTGTCGTGCTTTGGCACACGAACATAGCCACAGAGGCACATGGGAGAAGGAGACGCGCGTCGGCTTCAGTTTTGAAGTCGCTGCCACCAGTGCCCGGCGCGCCGGTGATCGTGGACCCAACACGCGTCGCCGCCCGCTTATTTTACTCGGCTCTTCTGGCGAGTTCTCCTGAATGAGCCTGAGCGTGACGGTTGCTTTTTCTACGCGCTAATCGCTTTCCGTTTGGAGCTTCTCTGGTTGACAAATGGCGGCTTTCCGTGCAATCAGGGGCCAGAATAACGCAGTTAATCATGGAGAGCTTCTGGTTCGGGACTAGTAGTACTACGTGAGAGTTGAGACCCACTACGCGTCACTCTATACGTCTTGAAATTTACAGGCGGGGGACCGGAAATGATGGGAAAGGAGAGGGTCTCGCTCTAGCATGGACCATGGAGGGACGACGTCCTAATTATTTGGATCTTGCCGATTGCGACGTTGGTCACATGACAAAATCAAAGAGACTAAAAAAACATGACAAAAGCAATATAAGCCTAATGTTTCCCACTTTATCTGAACCAGGGAATTTCGGTCTAAAACAATCGAATTTTGTTATTGTCATTTGCGACCCCGTGGAAGTCCAAAGGCCAACATGCGTTTTAAAATTCAAAAATCCTCCCGGTTTACGAGTTCCGACCGGGCCCCGGACCCCGGTCAAGATCAGCATGGTTTGCACCACGGCCAAAAAATACGACACGAGAAAAAAACCAAAGGTTCTCCTCGAATGGGGAAAGAATCATCGGAAGCGGTGTCGGCAGAACAGTGCTGTCCTAATTTTCACCTGCTTTTGGGATCTGAGGCGGATCCGGCACCCCTCTCTGTGCATGCTGCAGCAGCAGAGCAGCGCGACCATCACGCCACTCTACCCCACGTCCAGCAGACGTCCTGCGCCCCGCATCATTCAAAGACGGCCGCCGCGGCGAGCGCCACGTCTCTCTCCCCCCGCCACCCAAGTCCCAACAACGCCATCGTTCTCCTCCTCCGTCCCCGTATCCGCTTTCAAACCCCTTCCAAATCCAAGGAAAATACGACCGGTCCGTCCTCCTGCTGGCCCACCAGCACGACATGGAGAAGGGCGGCGGGAAGCACCGGCCGTCGCGCCTCCGCTTCCTCGCCGCGCTCACCGCCATGTTCTGGGTCCTCATCTTCTACTTCCACTTCGCCGTCGTCTCCAACGACCCCGAAGCCTCCGCCGAGGTCCGCATTGCCCGCACCGTCCTCATCCCACTCCCTGTACCCGACGGCGACGAGCTCCCTCGCGCGCCGCCTGTCCGCGCGTCGGACCCGCCGCCTCCCGAAGTGGAGGACGAGTCCGCAGCCGGACGCCGGTACCCGTTCGAGCGGGCTCTCGAGACGGCGGAGAACGAGAGCGACCCCTGCGGCGGCCGCTACATCTACGTGCACGACCTGCCGCCGCGGTTCAACGCGGACATGATCCGGGACTGCGACAGGCTCAGCGTGTGGACCAACATGTGCAGGTTCATGAGCAACGCCGGCCTCGGCCCGCCGCTGGGCAACGAGGAAGGGGTCTTCTCCAGCACCGGCTGGTACGCCACCAACCAGTTCTCCGTCGACGTGATCTTCGGCAACAGGATGAAGCAGTACGACTGCCTCACCGAGGACTCGTCCGTTGCCGCCGCGGTGTTCGTGCCCTTCTACGCCGGGTTTGACATCGCCAGGTATCTCTGGGGTTATAATACATCGACCAGGGATGCCGCGTCGCTTGATTTGGTGGATTGGCTGATGCAGAAGCCTGAGTGGAGCGTGATGGGCGGGCGCGACCACTTCTTGGTGGCCGGGAGGATCACTTGGGATTTCAGAAGGCTGACGGAGGAAGAGTCCGATTGGGGCAACAAGCTGCTTTTTTTGCCGGCTGCCAAGAACATGTCGATGCTCGTGGTGGAGTCCAGCCCGTGGAATGCAAATGATTTTGGAATACCGTATCCCACATACTTCCACCCTTCCAAGGATACTGATGTTTTCTTATGGCAGGATAGAATGAGGAGCTTGGAACGCCCATGGCTGTTCTGCTTTGCAGGAGCTCCTCGTCCTGGTGATCCAAAATCCATCAGAGGGCAGCTCATCGATCAATGCAGGAGCTCAAGCGTTTGTAAATTGCTGGAGTGTGACCTTGGGGAGAGCAAGTGCCACTCCCCGAGCACAATCATGAAGATGTTCCAGAGCTCTTTGTTCTGCTTGCAGCCGCAGGGTGATTCCTATACGAGGAGATCTGCTTTCGACTCCATGTTGGCTGGCTGCATACCTGTTTTCTTTCATCCTGGTTCAGCATACGTCCAATATACGTGGCATCTGCCAAAGAACTATACAACATACTCTGTCTTCATCCCTGAAGACGACATCCGCACCAAAAATGCCAGCATTGAGGATAGGCTAAAAAGTATTCACCCGGATGTGGTTAAGAAAATGCGAGAAGAGGTCATCAATCTTATACCAAGGGTGATATATGCTGATCCAAGGTCAAAACTGGAAACCATCAAAGATGCATTTGATGTTGCTGTAGATGCAATTATTAACAAAGTGACAACATTGAGGAGAGATATTATTGCGGGTCGTGAAGATAAAGATTTTGTTGAAGAGAATAGCTGGAAGTATGATCTGTTAGAAGACGGGCAACATACAATTGGTCCTCACGAATGGGATCCATTCTTTTCAAAGCCCAAGGACAAAGGTGGAGATTCTAGTAGTTCAGCTGCTGAAGCTGCCAAGAACTCCTGGAAAAGGGAACAAAAAGGCCGGAATTAGACCATACACTAGTTCATCTTGGAGGTGCAATTAAGGGAGCAGAGACAATTACCCTCTGTGAAGATGCTCTGATGCAGACATGTTGCACATAGGTCAAGATCCAGTAGTTGTGGTGATCATGAACATCACTTATGATCTAGATCACCCTACAGTTGTACGTAGCCATTCCACCAAAAATGCTTCAGGGAAAAGTTAGCACATGGCCTTTGCTTTAGCCCTATAAAAATCATTCTCCACACCAGTTTGTTGATATTTTGTCTCTCCTAACAAGGTTTAGAGGTATATCAGTTTTTCTTAATGTGCTATCATGTAGTTTGTTTCTTTGTCTTTAGAACTAGTATATGTTTTAGTACTTCTGTATACTATTACTCCCTATATTCCAAATTACTTGTCACTCTCTAGTTTATTTTTGAACTAAATAGTGACAGATATTTTGGGATAGAGGGAGTATCATGTAACAAGAAAGGAACATAAGGAACAGAGTCAACTTTCCACATACAAGATAATATTTTTTTTTTTGCGCTTTGTGCTTCAGATGGAAGTGCCTTGCAAATTTGAGACAACTTCCTGCTATACATTTACTAAATGGCAGCTGGGCATTTGTTTGTTTGTTTGTTTGTCTGAAGTTGTAGTGTTTAATTGCTATGATCAAGATCTGTAGTAATTTAATTTGCCAGATGTCCGATAATTTTGTCATCCTATGTAGTCGATTATACTGGATTTATACCGGTCTGCCTTAAATGAGCTCAGGTAACTGATACTACTTTACATTGCCGATGATTTATTTTGTTACCTGGGGCTGGTAATTCTGAAAGACTGAGCATCTTCCATCATTTGTTACGGTGTTGACGTCATGCCGTTCCTCTTTTCCATATCCTTCAGTAACTGCTAACAAGATGCTTATCAGTTCTTGTTATAGTGGAGACTAGCAGAGCAAAGTTGGCTGTTTTGTATCTGATTCTCCTTTCTTTCTGTCTTTGATTTTTGCGTGGACAATTTATCAAGTCCCTTTTCTGTCTTTCTTTCATAATCTGTTGCAATTTCAGTCGATGTAATAGATCAAAAGTCCTTCAAAGTGCTACCAAAAATGCAAAGTGCTGTAAGTATAATGTAACACCCCAAATTTAAATACAACCAAATTTGAATTTGTAATAATTTAAACATTAAAAGTTTAAGTAAGAAATAAATTAAAGCAAGAGAATGTGTGGAATTGTGTGTTGAATTCTTGTGAGTGTATATATGTGTGTGTGTTTGAATTTAGTTCAAATTTGAATGCACTAGTTAAAAATTTGACTAGAAACCTAATTATGTAATTAGAAAACCCTTCTCCCTTTTAATCTTGTTTTGGGCCGAAACCCCAACTCCCTCACCGCAGCCCGTTCTTTACTCTTCCTCCTGGCCCAGCCCAACCCGCATCCCCACCTTGGATGCTCTCCCTCTCTATGGCCAGTGGGACCTGCGCGTCAGCGTCCCTTTTCTCCTTCCTTTCCCCCTCCCTCACGGCTCCTCTCCCGTGTCTTCTTCCCCGGTCAAAGGCGGGCAACAAACTCCCAACCGAAGCCCCGTTGGATTCCCTCCTCCCTCTCACTGCCGCATGGGCCCCGCCCGCCAGCTTTCCTTTCCCCCCTCGCGCTCCTCTCTCTCCCGCAAGTCACGCAAATCGCGTGACCTCGCTCGCCTGGCGCGGACGCCGAGCTCCCGAGCGCGGACTCCAAAATATCCCATCCCGATCTACTTGCGCCCCACGGATCCGCCCCCTATAAAGCCCTCCCAACCCTAGCGCACCTCCCCTTCGCTCCTGTAGACCGGTCGCACGCCGCCAACGCCATTTTCGAGGATGTCGCACCACCGCCGCGCTATTCTCCCTAGCCACGCGCCGATAGCCCTTGATGTCTTGTATACATCCGTCGCAAGGTCTAGCTCATGCTCCCCGAGCCTCCTTTGCCGTGGATCGGTGCCATTTACGTGATCCCCGACGAAGCTTCAGTAAGCCTCTCCGGCCTCAACGTTGTACCCGCATTTTCATTTGGTTTCCCCTTGGTTTGACCCTACCTTCCCGCTATATTTGTTTCGGGACACGTCCCCGACTTGATGTCGCTGTGGAATCATCGCCGGATCGCCTCCCCAACGAAGACCGACGAACATCGCTAGCGCTCCTCGTCGTGCGCCTGCTTCCTCGTCTTTCCGAGCCACCTCTCACCCCTAGGTGAGTTTTCCAGAGCCCTCTCTCTCTATTAGTGCGTTTATACGGATGTTTAGGGTCCGTTTGTCGCCGTTGCGTGTTCTCCGGCGAGCTCGGGCGGCCGTCCATGGCGGCACCACCGTGTTAGCCTGGTGAGGAAGGAGCCCTTGGCTTCTTCTCCGTTGCTCACCATTGGATCCTTCTTCAACAGTGGAGATTAGGTCTGCGTACCCTTTTATTTTTCTTTATATCTGCGCCATCCGTCGTCCATCCATCGGCTCAAATCAAACCCGCCTCCAATCCCTTGCGGATTAGCACATAACCCCCTGGAACCTTCGAGTTAATTGCATCTAGGTCCTGGTTTTTGCGTATATGACCCTGGAATACAGAATAATCATGTTTTAATTAATAAAATAACACCCAGACCCCTGTTAGTGTGTTGTATTAGCATTTTTATTCCTGCAGTGCGCTTCTTTTTGCTATTTGACCCCTGATTCTTGCTGAATTAATATTCTAGCCCCTGCAGTAGCTCGATATTTGTAGAAAAGCCCACATAGCTCACTAATAAACCATTTTAGCTCCTGATAATTACTGCAATTTGATTGTTTAGCCCTTGTAGATCATTGTTTAGCATTTCATAACCTGCAGCCCTCTGTTTCTAGCATTTTCACCCCATGTTCTCATTAGAAATAATACTTTAATCACTGGATAGTGTGTTTCATTAAAGAAAACACCTTGTAGTTCATTGTTTAGTAATGTAGTCACTGTAGCACTAGTTTATTTGCATAATAAAATATATCATTGCATGTGAGAATAATTTGTGAACTAAATGTAATATTCTTTCCCTAGCTATCATTGCATGTGATCATGATTCCTGAACTAGAAAATGCTTAGGAGCATGCTCTTGAATGATTTATGATCTAGACTTAATCCATTATTGCATGCCTGATAAATACGTTCTTGCTTATGTAAATAATTCCCTACCTAGATCTAATCTATTATTATGTGCATGGTAATTATGTGCTTGCTTATGTAAATGATTTACAACCTAGGCTTAACTTATTGCATGCGTGATGGCATAATTGTGTAGGTTCTGTTAAAGTTAATAGATTTGCTTATAAATAAATATTAAAACTGGTATAAATCTATAGACCAATATTTCTTATGAAGCCGTAATAAAATAGTATAAATTCATTCTCGTCATCTTAATCATTAGTTTAACTACACTATTAAATTGTGAACATTGTTATAAATTGATAAAACACCCGCAACACCGTGTTAAGTCGTTATCGTGCGTAGGCTTTTGTTACACGTAGGATATTCGCGTGGTAATGTTTGTCTTCTATAGTTTGTATGATTTACTGTTATTTATTGTGCTTCTTTATCTCTTTTTCCGTAGTATGTACGTGTTTGCGTGATGATCGTGATGTGACGTGAAGACTTGGAAGATCAAGCGTTCTACTCGTAAGACTGAGCAGCTACATGAGATAAAGAAAAGGCAAGTGTCCTTGACCACTTTGCACCGGTTAGGAAATTATTAAGGACATAGATAGAATTAGCTGCATGCAAGTCTTAAATTGAATCCTATGTAGGGATGTTTCCCTAGATTTCCATAATATTCCTTGTTGCTCTGTCGGGTAGATGTTAGGGTATTCTGTGGGTGGTTACAACTGCTTAGCCATGCTGTCATAGTTGGGGGGAGTAACTTTAATTACAATTGCTAATCTGTCTACTCTACTATTATCTGCATTACTGTGGTTCTGGTGGTGGGATGTAGTTGATAGGAATCTAGACAGGCAGGATTGAGTGGTGGGTGCAGTTCGCACGAGACTCGGGTTCTTTGTGTTGGCGCCTGTTCTAGATTCTAAGGACCGGTTCTTGGTGACATTGCGACCAGGTATTACCGTGCCACCACATGACGTTATGGAATGGCTTAGCCAATTAATTAGGAGATCTTTCAATAAGTATGGGCAATGGATTGGTGCGGGGAACGAGTTCAGCGTTACCTGCTCTGGGATCCGCATGGCTCAAGAGGGGGCTGCCACGTCGGAGGGTGTACTCCAGTATGTCGTGGTAGGCGAAACCTTAGAGTGCTCGTACTTGTCGGGAGACCCTTTGTAAAGGCTCTGTTGTGACCTTCTGGCCACACACCTTAGGTAGTGTGTAGTGTGATTGGCTATCACCGGCAAAAAGGAGGTTCTTAGTCCACCTGGAGACAGGGGATGAAATCACAACATGTGGGTAAAGTGGTACAAACTCTGCAGAGTGTAAATCTATCTAGATAGCCGTGCTCACGGTCACGAGCGCGCCTGGAAGTACTGCCTTGATTAGTTGGGACTGGCTGGTTGGTTGGTTGGTAGCCGGGTGGTGTAACCCGGTGAGTTGGTGAGTCGGGTGGGTAACCCGATGAGTTTGGTCCCGGGTGGGGTAACCCGGTGAGTTGGCATCCAGGTGGGTAACCTGGATGGTGGTGAGTCAGGTGGGTGCGACCTGACAGTTTATATTATTACTTTATATATGTCATTCACCTAGTAAATAGGATGCTAAGGTCAACATAGGAAATTAAGGATGCATAGAGGCTTAACCCGTGTCAGCCTTTCCTTATTGAAATAACCCGCATGTCATAATTTCCACACTTGCGGAGTACATTAGGTACTCATCCTTGCTTCTTCCCTTTTCTTTTTGTACATGTTATGCTGCTCAGGTAAAAGATGATTCAAGCGAAGATGGAGTCTAGAAGGTCGCGTTGCTGCCAGTCGATTTGCCTGTGGCGTGCCCTGCTTGTTTATCTCTTCCGCTGTTGTTCGTAATTGTTTTAAGGTAATAATTGTTGTTTTATTCGATATAGAACTGTTTACCATATTTTGTCGTGCATGTATGATCAAACTGATCCTGGCATACATGCAGGTTTGCTCTGTTTTACATTGTGTAAAATGGGGTGTGACAAAGGTGGTATCAGAGCTATATATCGACTCTAGGCACGTGACCTTAGTTAGAATGGACTTTTAAGTTTTTCCTTTGTCTCCGCTTGTGAAGACGAAGATCCGACTCAAGCAGCGCTGTTTTAAGACCTACAGGTGAAGATATTCGAAAGCGAGAAGAAGACTGCTAGAAGATTCGTTATATTCACTCGTTTAGATCCACTTTTTGTTCAGCGAGTGAGTCTATACCTTGCCACAACGACATTAGTAGACGTTGATTGATGTATTGTAAATTAATAATAAAACGAACACATAGAATATGGCTTTTTCTGTTTAAGGGGGGTAGCCCATCATTAATCAAATCTTAATTTTGATAACACTAATACATTTTAATAGAAAATACAAATAAAATTTTGTAGTCCATATTTTAAAATGCATTTGATTAACATGTTTTATTTTGAAAACCACACACACTAATTGTACAAACTTAAAATTTAACATGGATTAAGGATAGATGAGTATGCTATCATAATGTAATGTCATGCGTGATGTTATTTATAAATTAAACAACTAACATTTCATTTGTAGTGATTTTAATATGGAATATATAATTTCTAATTAATTTTAATTAAAACATGTGTAGTGATAAAATATTTTCCAAAAAAATATTTTTAACTTACGTCATGTTGTAATGTTGCATTGGTGTTGTCCTTTATGTTATTTTTGAATGTTTTAAACATTTGCTTGAATGCTAAAATTTGAATTGTAACACTTATATTTTTCCAAAAGTAAAAAAAAAAAAAAGCGTACTCAAAATTCTAGAATGCAATCGATTAGCATGCTTAATTATTGGTAAATTTGAAATTTAAAATTAAGTAAGGAAGAATAATAATAATTCTGAACTTAATGTCATTTCATGTGTGATATTAATAATAAAATAATAATAATAATTAACATTTAGTTCATAGTGTTTTCATATTTGAAATGTCATCTCCAATTGTTATGAAGAAAGTCTATGCTTTAATAGAATGTTTTCATAAGACTTACCTTAAACCAACTTCCCATGTTGTATTGCTCTTACCGGGTGATCTATGATGTTGTTTTGAGTGTTTCAATATTTGCTTGATTATTAAAAATTGAAGTAAAACGAAAAATAAATTATTTAGGAAATGGCGCAAAACCTAATTCTGTTTTTTTTATCCCACGCTTTTGAATCTCGGGGCGAGATTCCGTTTAAGGGGGGTAGATTTGTAACACCCCAAATTTAAATACAACCAAATTCGAATTTGTAATAATTTAAACATTAAAAGTTTAAGTAAGAAATAAATTAAAGCAAGAGAATGTGTGGAATTGTGTGTTGAATTCTTGTGAGTGTATATATGTGTGTGTGTTTGAATTTAGTTCAAATTTGAATGCACTAGTTAAAAATTTGACTAGAAACCTAATTATGTAATTAGAAAACCCTTCTCCCTTTTAATCTTGTTTTGGGCCGAAACCCCAACTCCCTCACCGCAGCCCGTTCTTTACTCTTCCTCCTGGCCCAGCCCAACCCGCATCCCCACCTTGGATGCTCTCCCTCTCTATGGCCAGTGGGACCTGCGCGTCAGCGTCCCTTTTCTCCTTCCTTTCCCCCTCCCTCACGGCTCCTCTCCCGTGTCTTCTTCCCCGGTCAAAGGCGGGCAACAAACTCCCAACCGAAGCCCCGTTGGATTCCCTCCTCCCTCTCACTGCCGCATGGGCCCCGCCCGCCAGCTTTCCTTTCCCCCCTCGCGCTCCTCTCTCTCCCGCAAGTCACGCAAATCGCGTGACCTCGCTCGCCTGGCGCGGACGCCGAGCTCCCGAGCGCGGACTCCAAAATATCCCATCCCGATCTACTTGCGCCCCACGGATCCGCCCCCTATAAAGCCCTCCCAACCCTAGCGCACCTCCCCTTCGCTCCTGTAGACCGGTCGCACGCCGCCAACGCCATTTTCGAGGATGTCGCACCACCGCCGCGCTATTCTCCCTAGCCACGCGCCGATAGCCCTTGATGTCTTGTATACATCCGTCGCAAGGTCTAGCTCATGCTCCCCGAGCCTCCTTTGCCGTGGATCGGTGCCATTTACGTGATCCCCGACGAAGCTTCAGTAAGCCTCTCCGGCCTCAACGTTGTACCCGCATTTTCATTTGGTTTCCCCTTGGTCTGACCCTACCTTCCCGCTATATTTGTTTCGGGACACGTCCCCGACTTGATGTCGCTGTGGAATCATCGCCGGATCGCCTCCCCAACGAAGACCGACGAACATCGCTAGCGCTCCTCGTCGTGCGCCTGTTTCCTCGTCTTTCCGAGCCACCTCTCACCCCTAGGTGAGTTTTCCAGAGCCCTCTCTCTCTATTAGTGCGTTTATACGGATGTTTAGGGTCCGTTTGTCGCCGTTGCGTGTTCTCCGGCGAGCTCGGGCGGCCGTCCATGGCGGCACCACCGTGTTAGCCTGGTGAGGAAGGAGCCCTTGGCTTCTTCTCCGTTGCTCACCATTGGATCCTTCTTCAACAGTGGAGATTAGGTCTGCGTACCCTTTTATTTTTCTTTATATCTGCGCCATCCGTCGTCCATCCATCGGCTCAAATCAAACCCGCCTCCAATCCCTTGCGGATTAGCACATAACCCCCTGGAACCTTCGAGTTAATTGCATCTAGGTCCTGGTTTTTGCGTATATGACCCTGGAATACAGAATAATCATGTTTTAATTAATAAAATAACACCCAGACCCCTGTTAGTGTGCTGTATTAGCATTTTTATTCCTGCAGTGCGCTTCTTTTTGCTATTTGACCCCTGATTCTTGCTGAATTAATATTCTAGCCCCTGCAGTAGCTCGATATTTGTAGAAAAGCCCACATAGCTCACTAATAAACCATTTTAGCTCCTGATAATTACTGCAATTTGATTGTTTAGCCCTTGTAGATCATTGTTTAGCATTTCATAACCTGCAGCCCTCTGTTTCTAGCATTTTCACCCCATGTTCTCATTAGAAATAATACTTTAATCACTGGATAGTGTGTTTCATTAAAGAAAACACCTTGTAGTTCATTGTTTAGTAATGTAGTCACTGTAGCACTAGTTTATTTGCATAATAAAATATATCATTGCATGTGAGAATAATTTGTGAACTAAATGTAATATTCTTTCCCTAGCTATCATTGCATGTGATCATGATTCCTGAACTAGAAAATGCTTAGGAGCATGCTCTTGAATGATTTATGATCTAGACTTAATCCATTATTGCATGCCTGATAAATACGTTCTTGCTTATGTAAATAATTCCCTACCTAGATCTAATCTATTATTATGTGCATGGTAATTATGTGCTTGCTTATGTAAATGATTTACAACCTAGGCTTAACTTATTGCATGCGTGATGGCATAATTGTGTAGGTTCTGTTAAAGTTAATAGATTTGCTTATAAATAAATCACTACAGGAATGAATTAAAAGGGCGTCGGCCTTAAAGCCGTCGGTTAGCTACTAGAACCGACGGCTTTAAGTTATCACCGTCGGTGAACCGACGGCTTTACCCGACGACTTAAAGTCGACGCATTTAACTATTAAAGCCGTCGGGGCCGACGGCTTTAAGCCTTAAGACCGTCGGTTTTTGGGAAACCGACGGCTTTATTATGGCCGTCGGCCACGTGGGCAGGCCGACGGTCATAGTTACCTTATGGCCGTCGGCCACGTGGGCACAGCCGACGGTCATAAGGGCCTTATAGCCGTCGGCCACGTGGCGAAGCCGACGGCTTTAGTGGCCTTATAGCCGTCGGCCACGTGGCAAAACCGACGGCTTTAACCTTTAAAGCCGTCGGCCACCTGGCCAAACCGACGGCCATAATTTTAGTTTAAAAAAAAAATTCGGCTGTTTTTGCTGCCTCCCAGCTGGGAGCCTCCGGCTGCCGAAGCAGCAGCAAAACAACAGCCACAATAACAGCAGCAAAACAACACAAAAACAGCACATATACAATATCACATTCACATGCACAATATCACATTCACATATCACAAATTTGCAAATGAAAATACATTAACATCATAGAAGTTTACATGTCCTCGTTCATACAAGTTCTTGCATATAATAAAGTCCATACAAAAGAAGGTTTCAAGGCAACGGAAACCACATTAGTTAGAACCTGCACCACCACTCCCACCTTGTCCACTCGCACCTTCGCCACTAGCACCTACGTTGTTCAAATCAAGGAAACCTTCAACGGCATCCGGTGTTGCTTGACGGGAACCCTACAATAAACAAATACAAGTTGAAAAGATCAAAACTTAACTAGAAGCATGAAAGGATCAAAACTTAACTAGAAGCATGAAAGGATCAAAACTTAACTAGAAGCATGAAAGGATCAAAACTTAACTAGAAGCATGAGGAGAATCAAAAGTTAACAAGGCAATATGCATACCCATGAGAAGGATTAAAAGTTAACTAAAAGTACGATGAGGATCAAAACTTAACTAAAGACATGAGTATGATCAAAAGTGAACAAGACAACATGCATAGCCATGAGAAGGATTAAAACTTAACTAAAAGCATAATAAGAACGAAAACTTAACTAAAGACATGAGAATGATTAGAACTTAACAAGACAATATGCATAACTATAAGGAGGATCAAAACTTATCCAAAGTCATGATGACGATCAAAACTTAACTAAAGACATGTAGAGGATCAAAACTTAACTGAAAAACCTGAACTGCATAAGGCTGACTCACACCATCCTCCAACCGATAGATACCCTGCATTCAAGAAACAATTAATAACAATCCCAAAAAGATGCAATTTAATTGAGACAATGAAAACATACTTACCCAGAACATCTCCCAAACTCTGTCCTGACAATTACCCGAATTGCCATATGCTTTCAATGCGTAGTGATCCCAATTATGTGCCGCAAATCTTTGACCGCCCGTTTCAACCATTCCGGGAAAGCAATAACGAATGGCGTTTCCCAACTCCGTGTTAACTACCCTTCGATGCCCCCTCCCACTCCAACCTGGTTCAACCCAACACCGTGTACCCAAGTTTGTAATCTCTTTAGCTGCAAAGGACTCTGCAATGCACCCCTCAACTCTTGCCTTGTTGCGCACTGTAGCTCTAAGTTTCTTCAATTCTCTCTCTTGACTATACATCCATCTGAACTGTGCAGGACCTGCGACTAACGCTTCATAAGGTAAATGCACAAGCAAATGTTGCATAACATTCATAAATCCTGGCGGGAAAACTTTTTCCATCTTACATACAAGCACAACAATTTCTTTCTCCCACTGTCGCATCACCTGCTTTGACACTTGTTTAGCACATATTTGCCTATAAAAGTAGCTAAGTTCAGCAAATATCTTCCACAAATCGGGTTTGAAGTACCCGCGGAACATTACCGGTAATAGTCTCTCCATAATAATATGGTAATCATGACTCTTCAGTCCATTGAGTTTACCGGTGCTGAGATTGACACATCGTTTGATATTTGCTGCATAACGATCTGGAAACTTCAGTGTTTTCAACCAACTAAGTATTTGCTTTCTTTCATCTGGCTTGACACAATATGGAGCTCGTGGTCTAACTTCATTTCCACTTGCATTCCTTCTAACTTCAAACATCGGACGATCACAAATATCAGCTAAGTCTTTTCTCGCACTCAAATTATCTTTAGTTTGACCGGTAAAATCAAAACACATGCTTATGATGCTTTCAGCGACATTACGCTCTTGGTGCATCAAATCTATGTTGTGCGGCAAAAGCAACGCTTTAACGTATGGTAGCTCCCAAAGAAAAGATATATGAGTCCAGTTATGTTCTTTACCATAACCTTCAAAAACACCTTCTGCGGTCTCTTTTAACTTTGCATGCCATGCCATTTTTTGTTCTCCTGTCAATCGACGAGGTGGTCCTTTCCTAACTCTTATGCCTTTCCGAAATGATTGTGTATCGTTTCTGAAAGAATGGTTTGAAGGAAGGAATCGTCGATGACAATCAAAGAAGCTGACTTTTTTTCCATGCTTCAATCTGATGGCATCGGTGTCAGCCATACATATGGGGCAGCACAATTGTCCATGGACACACCAACCAGACCAAATGCCATATGCCGGTAAATCATGTATGGACCATAGATACGCAGCACGCAAAGTAAATTCACATTTAAGATGACTGTCATATGCCTTCACACCTTGCCATAACACTTTCAGCTCCTCAATCAACGGTTGCATATACACATTGATTTTCTTACCAGGATGTTTAGGACCTGGAATGATGGCCGCGAGGAATATGTATCCTTCTTTCATGCACATGTTCGGAGGAAGGTTGTAAGGCATGATAAAAACAGGCCAACAAGAGTATGGGCTGCTACTTGTGCTGAAAGGAGTGAAGCCATCCGTTGACAGTCCAAGACGAACATTTCTAGGATCTCTTGCAAACTCCGGATCAAAACGGTCTAGAGCTTGCCAAGCCGCTCCATCTGAAGGATGTGTCATAATATCTTTATCATCGTTTTCACGTTTCCCTTCAGAATGCCATCTCATATGTTTCGCTGTTTCTTGGGACAAAAACAACCGCTTAAGCCTTGAAGTGATAGGCATGTAGCGAAGTTGTTTCATAGGTACTTTAGTAGTTATTTCCTCCCCATCATCATTTAAAACCTTCACATATCTAGCAGCTTTGCAATGCATACAATGAGTATCGTTTTGGTGTTCCCTCCAAAACAACATGCAACCATTCTCACACGAATCAATCTTCTCATAATTCATGCCCAGACCAGCCAAAAGCTTCTTAGATTGATATATGTTTTTAGGCATCTTATGATTTGACGGAAGGAGATCAATGATCAGATCCAGGATACCATTATAGCAATTGTTTGCAAAATTGAACGTTGACTTCAACGCCATTAGTCGTGTGACCGCCTGCAAAACGGTCACCTTGGTATTCTCATGGACAATTTCATTTGAGGCAGAAAGAAGGTCGTAAAACTTTTGCACCTCCTCTGGTTGTGACTCTTCATACTCTCTGCCAATGTCTGTCATCATCTCATCAATCCGATCGTCGTCCTCATTTCCGTCCGACTCACTAGGATCATCGACCTCTCCATGCTCGCGCCACACCAGGTAATTAGACATAAATCCGTATTTGCAAAGGTGTAGCTCAATTTCAGACTTAGACAAATACCGATGATTCCAGCACTTGGTACACGGACATTTCACAACATGAGAACCACTAGCAAAAGCTTGATTCAGGAAAACATTAGCGATATCAGCCCATTCCCTAGTGTGTGCACCATTTGAACTCCATCCATCATACATCACGTTACGATTGGAACTCATTTTTCAGATTATACCTTCAAAGCATAAAATTGTTATCAGTTTATTATCATGTGATGTGACGGCTCCTACAATCTAGGCAGATAGGTCCTAAACCCACCCAAGAGTGACCGAGCGGAGCGTGCTCATGACGAGGCGCGTGGTCCGGATCCGAACGAAATTTCGGCAGCATAACCCCGCTGTTCTCCACTACACGCCTGAAAATGGTGCAACAGAGAACAACGAGGTTATGCTACCGAAATCTCGTCCAGATCCAGACCCGCGTCTCGTCACGAGTCACGCCCCCTCGGTCACTCTCAGGCTGTCCAAAAAGGGACAATTCCGAACCAGCACGTCTCACATGCGTATCACATGTGAAACGTGCTGTTTCGAAACGGGTATTCGTTTTCTATAGGTTACGTTGCTCATTTTCATTTTATAATCATTTATGAAAGAGGAAAGAGAACGAGAGTGAGGGGAAAAGTGGGTCAGAGTTCAAAGTTCCAAGTTCGGGACCACCATCCACTTGCGTCTAATTGACTGCCTTCATTGTCGTCGTACGCCACCGTGTTCGTCTTCACACAATCATTACATCTATAATCATTGTGCATTCATGCACCGTATGCCATAGAACTAAATTTTGATACTTAGCATAACTAAGGATTCAAACATTTCAACAAAAAAGATATAATAGAAATATAAAAGCTTTAAGTTTATTTATCATATTAACAATATAAGCATGCATTGAACTAATTCATACCATTTTACTTATCATATTACCAAGTTAAACATCAACAAGTAATCAACAAGTAATCAATCTCATATACTTAAGAAAACATCTCATATTACCAAGTTAAACATGCATTTTACTTATCATATCTCAATCTCATCCTACATTTTAGAAACTATCTCTAAATAAATAAGAAAACATTCACTAATCGGAGAAACATATATAATCATGAACAAATATTCATCCACACGGTTCAAGAAATTATAAGGTAAAATTTTACCTTCGAAGCTCGGCGAGAGGCGGCGGGCGACGATGGGAGGCCGCGCTCGAGCGACGCGATGGAGACGGGGGCTCGTGCCACGAGGCGGCGGCGTTGTCGGGCTACACGGCGGCGGCGCGGGCGCGTGGGCGCGCTCGGACGGCGGCGCGGGCGCGTGGGCGCGCTCGGACGGCGGCGCGGGCGGCGAGTGGTGAGGGGATGAGCGCGCTCGGGCCACGCGGCGGGGGCGGCGGCGTCGTGCTCCGGCCGGCGAGCGAGCCGGCGGCGGCGGCGCGGGCGTACGGTCGGGAGAGGGCGAGCGCGGGGCGCGGGAGTTGGGTCGGGAGAGAGAGGGCGAGCGCGCGAGTGCGTGAGGGAGAGAGTGGCGGCGGCCGGGTGCTGGATTAGGGTTGTGGCGCAAGGGCCGTCGGTTCGTGGGCCGACGGTCATATTAAGGCCGTCGGTTTACTGGGCCGGGCCGACGGCCATAATATGACCGTCGGTTCTTTGGGCCGGGCCGACGGTCTTAAATTAAATACGTCGGCTACAGAAAACCGACCGCTATAATGGATTTAGGACCGTCGGCCCCGACGGCTAAAAAAAAACCGACGGCCTTTTTAACGTTTCTTGTAGTGAATATTAAAACTGGTATAAATCTATAGACCAATATTTCTTATGAAGCCGTAATAAAATAGTATAAATTCATTCTCGTCATCTTAATCATTAGTTTAACTACACTATTAAATTGTGAACATTGTTATAAATTGATAAAACACCCGCAACACCGTGTTAAGTCGTTATCGTGCGTAGGCTTTTGTTACACGTAGGATATTCGCGTGGTAATGTTTGTCTTCTATAGTTTGTATGATTTACTGTTATTTATTGTGCTTCTTTATCTCTTTTTCCGTAGTATGTACGTGTTTGCGTGATGATCGTGATGTGACGTGAAGACTTGGAAGATCAAGCGTTCTACTCGTAAGACTGAGCAGCTACATGAGATAAAGAAAAGGCAAGTGTCCTTGACCACTTTGCACCGGTTAGGAAATTATTAAGGACATAGATAGAATTAGCTGCATGCAAGTCTTAAATTGAATCCTATGTAGGGATGTTTCCCTAGATTTCCATAATATTCCTTGTTGCTCTGTCGGGTAGATGTTAGGGTATTCTGTGGGTGGTTACAACTGCTTAGCCATGCTGTCATAGTTGGGGGGAGTAACTTTAATTACAATTGCTAATCTGTCTACTCTACTATTATCTGCATTACTGTGGTTCTGGTGGTGGGATGTAGTTGATAGGAATCTAGACAGGCAGGATTGAGTGGTGGGTGCAGTTCGCACGAGACTCGGGTTCTTTGTGTTGGCGCCTGTTCTAGATTCTAAGGACCGGTTCTTGGTGACATTGCGACCAGGTATTACCGTGCCACCACATGACGTTATGGAATGGCTTAGCCAATTAATTAGGAGATCTTTCAATAAGTATGGGCAATGGATTGGTGCGGGGAACGAGTTCAGCGTTACCTGCTCTGGGATCCGCATGGCTCAAGAGGGGGCTGCCACGTCGGAGGGTGTACTCCAGTATGTCGTGGTAGGCGAAACCTTAGAGTGCTCGTACTTGTCGGGAGACCCTTTGTAAAGGCTCTGTTGTGACCTTCTGGCCACACACCTTAGGTAGTGTGTAGTGTGATTGGCTATCACCGGCAAAAAGGAGGTTCTTAGTCCACCTGGAGACAGGGGATGAAATCACAACATGTGGGTAAAGTGGTACAAACTCTGCAGAGTGTAAATCTATCTAGATAGCCGTGCTCACGGTCACGAGCGCGCCTGGAAGTACTGCCTTGATTAGTTGGGACTGGCTGGTTGGTTGGTTGGTAGCCGGGTGGTGTAACCCGGTGAGTTGGTGAGTCGGGTGGGTAACCCGATGAGTTTGGTCCCGGGTGGGGTAACCCGGTGAGTTGGCATCCAGGTGGGTAACCTGGATGGTGGTGAGTCAGGTGGGTGCGACCTGACAGTTTATATTATTACTTTATATATGTCATTCACCTAGTAAATAGGATGCTAAGGTCAACATAGGAAATTAAGGATGCATAGAGGCTTAACCCGTGTCAGCCTTTCCTTATTGAAATAACCCGCATGTCATAATTTCCACACTTGCGGAGTACATTAGGTACTCATCCTTGCTTCTTCCCTTTTCTTTTTGTACATGTTATGCTGCTCAGGTAAAAGATGATTCAAGCGAAGATGGAGTCTAGAAGGTCGCGTTGCTGCCAGTCGATTTGCCTGTGGCGTGCCCTGCTTGTTTATCTCTTCCGCTGTTGTTCGTAATTGTTTTAAGGTAATAATTGTTGTTTTATTCGATATAGAACTGTTTACCATATTTTGTCGTGCATGTATGATCAAACTGATCCTGGCATACATGCAGGTTTGCTCTGTTTTACATTGTGTAAAATGGGGTGTGACAGTATAATTTCCTTCTCGTTTATGAAATGGGAAAGGGCAGGATGCCTTTTGTTGTAAAAAAAAAAACGCATGGACGTGATAAGAATGGGCTGTCAAGTCATGAGGCTGAAAGTTTAGCGCTCAGGCCGTGATTGTAAAAGCCTGACGCTGCCTTATGGCCTTTAACAGATAGTGGACCGAGCCGAAGAGAACTGAGTTATCATGTTACAGCCCCTGCATACTCCCACACAGTCTGTGTCTCCAGAGAGGGAGTTCGAATCCAAAAAATCTTGTAATCTAAAAATGGTTATAATTCGAAGGGTCCAAATGTTTTATACAGCCTAAAATTGTAAAAGTATAAAGATCAGTTACATTAATTCCCCCTCCCTACGAAAGTAACAAAAATATTAATCCAATCTATGAAAAAAAGTTTTGTGTAGATTACATTTAGTACGTACAGAATAGACAAATGGTGCTAATGCCAGAGTCATCTGCGGTCACCATGGTCTACAGGTAATCGGAGTCCGGCGACGTCGTGAACACCGGCTTGTCCTTGTCGACGACGGTGGCGGCCACCGTGGCGCTGCTGCTCTTCCGCCGCGGCTTGGCCTCGCCGAGCATGGTCACCACGTCTCGCATCGTGGGCCGGTCCTTGGGGGACTTGGCCGTGCACAGCACAGCGATGCGCAGCACCAGCAGCATCTCCTCCCGGACATGGTCCACGAGGCCACCGACGCTTGCGTCGAGCAGCTCCTCCACCCCACTGTTGCTGCGCAGCCGCTCCCTGATCCAGCCGACGATGTCCTGGCTCTCGCCGTACTCCGGCTCGATCGGTCGCCGCCCTGTGAGCAGCTCCATCAGCACAACCCCAAAGCTGTAGATGTCGCTCTTCTGGTCCACCTTCAGCGTGTACCCGTACTCTGTTTCAATTTTCCAGATTAACATCAGTACATATACTCTTCGCAAAAAAAAAAAGACATTAATCAGTAGGCAACTGGTACTGACCTGGCGCCATATAGCCGTAGGAACCGGCGACCACGGAGACGGTCTCTTGAGCTCGCGCCATGACGCGGGCGAGGCCGAAGTCGGCGATCTTGGCGTCCATGTTGGTGTCCAGGAGCACGTTGCTGGACTTGACGTCGCGGTGTATGACCGGCGGCCGGCAGTCGTGGTGCAGGTACGCGAGCCCGGCCGCGACGCCCGCCGCGACATTGTACCGCGACACCCATTCCACCAGCATCTTGCCCTTCCCTTTCCCGTGCAGCGCCTCCCACAGGCTGCCGTTGACCATGTACTCGTACAGCACCATCGTGTCCAGGTTGTTGCTCACGTACCCCAGCATGCGCACGACGTTGCGGTGCCGGAGCCGCCCGAGGAGCTTCACCTCGGCGGCGAACTCGCCTCCGGCCTCCATGTCCCGGCGCCCGTCGGCGGTGGCGGCCTCCTCGGGGCACCCGGCCGCGCGCCACAGCTTCTTCACGGCGACGATGGCGTGGTGACGTGGCATGTCGGCACGGTACACCACCCCCGTGCCGCCCATCCCCACGATGTTGTCCTCCTTGATGCACGCCAGCACTTCGGCGCTGGTGAAACTCAACCGCTGGAACGCCGTGAGGCGCCACGGCCACGCACCGCTCCCGTATTCCTCGAGGCCAGCATCACAGCACCCGCCGTTGACGTACCAGCGCTGGTACAGCTGCTTGCCAAGAAAGGCTGCAACACATGCCACAAGCGCGGCTGAGATGCCGATCGCCCACCCGGCGGCGATGTGCTTCACATGTGAGTGCCGAGTACCAGACGCCTCAGACGACGAAGCCCGCAGGGAGCTAGATCCGCACGGCGGTAGGATGCCACCACATAATCCCGGGTTCCCGGCGAGGTCGTCGGGGTTGATTGTCCTCAATAGCCCCGTCGCTGGTACGGGACCCGTGAGGTTGTTGTTCGCCAGGTTTAGCATTTCGAGCGCCGGCGAGCTGCCGAAGTTGCTCGGAATCTCGCCGGTGAGGAAGTTGTTGGAGAGATCAAGGACCGACAATGTCGACATCATGGCGATGGACCCAGGGATCTGCCCGGTGAAGTGGTTTTTCCGAAGGCTTAGCGAGACGAGCCTCTGGCACGACGCGAGGCTGGCGGGGATGGCACCGGACAGACGGTTGCTGGAGAGGTCGAGTGCAGACAGCGATGGGCAACCGCCAATCTCGTCCGGCACCCCGCCGATCAGCTCGTTGTCCGCCGCCGCGAACGTTTGCAGCGCCGGAATGGATAGGATGTTGGACGGCAGCGCCGACCGCAGCTTGTTGTGCGAGAGGTCGATGAAGGACAGCGACTTGGAGAGCGCCAAGTCGTCGGGCACCTCTCCGGACAGCTCGTTGCCGGCGAGCTCGAGGCGTTGCAGCCGCGGAAGCCGCCCAAGCCCGGCGGGTATGGTGCCGTTGAGCCGGTTGTTGTGCGCGCGCACGCGAACGAGCGTCGAGCACGTGGTCAGGCCCGCTGGGATCGGGCCTGTGAAGACATTGTTGAACAGGATCAGCTTCGTCAGGTTGCCGCTGTCGCAGAGGCCGGCGGGCACGAGCCCGGACAGCGCGTTCGTCGACACGTCGAGCCACTGCAGCGGCTGTGCGCTGCCGAGCGACGGAGGCAACGGGCCGGTGAGGGAGTTGTTCCACAGTTCCAACACCTCGAGCTTGGGGAGCTCGCCGATGCCCGCCGGGACGCCGCCCTTCAGCCTGTTGCACATGAGGTTGAGCAGCTGCAGGTTAGTGAGCCGCGCCAGCTCCGCTGGGATGGTGCCGGTGAGCGCGTTGTCGGAGAGGTCGAGCATGACGAGGGAGGAGAGGTTGCCCAGCTCCTTCGGTATCGGGCCGCCAATGTTGTTCTTGTAGAGGTAGATGGTGTTGAGGTACGGCAGCCGACCGAGCTCCGGCGGGATAGGACCTTCCAATTTGCCGATCGCCAGGTCGAGATACTGGAGACTGGCGAGGTTGCCAATGGAGGCCGGGATGGCGCCGGAAAAGTCATTATAGCCAATGATGAGCTGCTCCAATGCCGACATCTCGAACAGCTCTGCCGGGAGAGCGCCGCCGAGGTTGTTACCTGAGAGGCCCAAGAACTTGAGCTTCTGAAGCTTGCCGTAGGATCTCGGGATCGTGCCGGAGAAGAAGCCGCCCCTGAAGTCAATCGCCTCGAGTGCAGTGGCATTGCCAAGGTCGGCCGGAAGCGGGCCGGCGAAGTTGTTGGCCGACGCGTTGAGGTATGTCAGTGAGGCGCACGCGCCGAGGCCTGCCGGGAAGTGGCCGCCGAAGTTGTTGTCGCTGACATCGAGCTCTTGGAGAGTCGGCATGGAGACGAGCACCTTCGGCAGCTCGTCGGCGAACGCGTTGCTCTGCAGGATGATCGACGCGAGCCCGGAGAGACCGATGATGCCCTCCGGGATGGTGCCGCTCAGGTTCATGCCGGCGAGGTTGAGGCCGGTGACGACGCCCTTGGCATTGCAACTCACGCCATCCCAGGTACAGTGCGATGAGGCTGACGCAGCATCCCAGCCCTGGAGCTTGCCCAAGGGGTCGACGAGCGACGCCTTGACGGCTAGCAGTGCCACGGCCTCGTCGCCGGCGGCATTGCACACGGCAATGCAGCACATGAGTGCCAAGGAGAAGGACAAGAGGAAGAACAAGTATGAAGTGCTACTTTGCCTTGGAGTAGCACTTGCCATACTTGGTTCCTCTGTTCTTCCCTTCTCCTTCACTCCTCTGCCCTCTCCTGCTCCCCTTCACTAGCTCTCTGTTTTCATTGCCTTTGTTTGAAGGAATAGAGAAATGAAGGAAACTCAAAGGGAAGTATATAGGGTTATGTCTATGATTAGGGTGAGATTAACCCATTAATTTATTTGTTTGGAGAGGGAATGGACAATAAAATACTAGCGCTCCGTGACATGCTACCGCGTTGGTACACTGCTGTTTGTTGTAGTGTTAGGTACATACATGGTGTTAGTATGCTCTGTGGGGCCACGGATAGCACAAGAACAGCTCGGTATGGGAGTGTAAAGGTTAGGAGGAGGCTGGAAATGCTGTTGGAATTATTGAGAGCTAGGGAAGACATGGCCCATGTGGTTAAGGGAATGTGTGAAAGGCAAACTGATCACTCGTCATTGGAGAGAGAAATTTGTCTTGTTGGTTTAAATAAAAAGGAATGGAAATCATTGTATAACACATAACATGGAGGTTTCCACTGGAGTTGATTCCCTGCTGCATTTTGTTCTTGTAGAGCTATTTTCAGTTATGAATGTTGTTGATTTAAAGTACTCTCTAAAAGATTTTATCATCGGTTGAACTGGACTACTTTTTTCCTTCAATGGTTGAAAATGTAGACAACAGACAGTGTCAAAGAATCATGTACCGTGAAGATAAACAAGTAATAACTTATATATTTTTTACTCAATTGGGAAATTATTTCTACTTTTGGGAAATTATTATGGAACACTTCTTATTTCATAAAAAATATCACAACCTTCTAGATCACTCAAGAATGGGTGTCATCAAATCTGTAATATTTGCATTAAAACCGGTCTGACTATTTTAGATGCAGTATTAGTGAAATTCTAAGTGAACACATTGACGGTGTGCTATATTACCCAATCATATTCTTCCACCGAGGTTTACTTACAAAACTATTTCATACTATACAGCTAAATTTAATCTAGTAATTGTGCAATATGACTATAATTATCTAATCTTTCTAAGGCCTTCAAAATACAGGCCGCACCATGGGGGGCAGGGATCCTCTGACTTTACTACACGCCGTGACATGGTCACTGACGTGTGGGACCAGGTCCACATGTCAGTGACCGCTGATTAAGTCAGGGATCCTCATCCCCATGGGGGACAATATAAAAAATATGATATACTTCCTCCGTCTCGAAAAACTTGTCGCTTTGTAGTTCAAAAATGGACTACAAAGCGACAAGCTTTCGAGACGGAGAGAGTACTGCCGCGCTTGACAATTATAGTAATCTACTAGAGGAGACAGAGCTACATAGGAAGAGCAGCAAGCGGCCAAGCGTGCTGCTGGTGTTTAACAAATGACTGATTCTAGCACCAGTACACTTTAATCTTATCTTGCATGTACAATGGACCTTGTGTCAGTTATTCTGCAAGGGGGAAATCTGGAGGCACTGTAAGATTCTGTTCCAGGTGTGATCAGCTTTCAGCGGCTCTTTTTTTATGTGTCTTCTAATGCAATGAGTGAAAAGAGAACAAGAATCTTCTGTCCTTATTTCTTCAGGCTTGACTGCTAGTAAGAATTGCTCAAAAATTAAACTGCTAGTAAGAAAGAATCATGTTGTTCTTCTGAAGATCAGTCACACTGATAGATCTACAGCATGTCTAACAAATTGGGGCTCTAATAATCTATTGCAGAATCGTTCGAGCAAATCATAAATGCATAGTATATTCCTAGTAAATCTCCCACTACGACAACACTGTAAGCAAAATTACATGTACACAAAGAAAAAATGAACATTACAAACAACGGAAATACTAGTACTCAGGTGCCTGAGTTGGGGCCAGCGGACAGGGAAGATGAAGATGAATAACTATTTTTAATTATTAATCCTTAATTTGTAAAAGTTCAGTTCATTGTAAAATAATCAAATAAATATTGTTGTGATTGATTAACATATAAAATTAAGATTTAATAATTAATTACAAGTATTAATAATTAATGGTAGTAATTAGCTGTTAATTATCTAGTGCTTGAAATTTTCTCAAAATTCAGCCACATGAAATTTAGACGGCCCCTACAAACAAACCTGTACTTTTGTCAAAAAAGGTTAGCAACATTGAAGGAACATGCATACACGGAATTATCGTTAGTCACTACTCATTAGAGGCTTCCCGCACTGGGGTGGAGCAGCATATATGCACAACTTGCCCACGCTAAATTATTTCAACACATGGAAATACTATTCTCTTAATTGATTAGATTCTTGAGGACGTAAGGCTTTAGTTTCCTGTAGCACAACAGTGGCTAGATTGTCAAAGTCAGGGAATCTTTGCTACTGCTCTCAACAAAGTCACTTTATTATAATGTTCCTTTTGTTAGTAATGAAGAAAAACAGAAGTCTGTAAATATAAATAGTACTCAACGTTCTAAATTTTTTTACTCACCCCGTTTCCAAAAACTTGTCGCTTTGTAATTCAAAAATGAACTACAAAACGACAAACTTTTGGGGATAGAGGGAGTACTTTCCAACAGTACTTTTCAAAAGTACCTGTTCAATTGTATAGCAATTAAAGAAGTGCTGCAATAGTGCCAATTAATGTTCATATTCGTTTTCTTGTTAGAGATAGAAAGTTGACGAATTAGCCATCCTTATAGATTAGTTTATTTAGTGGCACCCGTTTTAGATAGACTCCTAGAATTTGTAATTTCACACTCAAGCGACATCTTTACGAATGACACACAGCTGCTGTGTGCATGAACATATCACATGTGAGATATTGTAAACTTTGTCGAAAATGATCTGACCTAGCTAGAAGAAGGTCTGAATCCTGGAAAGCTGGCATGACCTTGCACTTGGAGCAAATTACTAATACAGTGACTGATGTTACATGATGATTGATGGAGTAAAGCTAGCAACCAAGCAAGTCCAAGAACTCGAGTCAGCATCATCATCATGCCACATTTTTTCCTGTATGTGCCTTGTTTTATTTGCTTGGGAAGGCTAGCTCTGGGCTGGGTTTCAATATAAACATGAAGCTCCTGACAGTGTAATTACCGAGTCATCTGATTCGGTTTGATCAAAACTGCCCCTATGTAGCGGCGTAGGGGCATTTTCAAAGATCAACCACAAATCAGAAGGGCATTATATCATTTCTTATTAAAATTGACACACACCACTATCTCTATTATCAGACTATCAAATGAAGGATCAGCTAAACATGTAAAAAGTTGTCATATACAGTATGTAACAGGCATTACTTTGGCCTTGGGGGACATCAAGGTTATAAACAAGCACTGGAAAGTACAAGCAGCAACAGGACCCTTGTCCTCCCTTCAAAAAGTCAGCCCAACTGTTTCCACTTTACCAAGTGTTCTATCCCACAAACGAAATTAATAATCCCTACTTTGTACTAGCTAGCTCAATTACACAGCAAACAACATGACCCCTCCGCTCCCCAAACTCCAATTACTCGCCTGCTCTGGTTGCTAGTCCCTCTCAGAACCTTCCCACGTTAGTTACAGAAGGGCAGCCATTATTGGACCCACCTGGTTGGCACACACGAACATCATAAACCGATGGATTCTTCTAACCTTCTCTTCTCTCGACGTGTCACACGTATTATGTGTGATCTCAACAGCTACAAATGTTCAGTATTATGTGTGATAGGTACCAGTATCACTAGTTCCAGCCTAGTGAGTTCCATTAGGAACTTATATGAAGAAAAGCTGGCTATTTCATTTAAGGGAATATTTTTCTGAACCGAAATTTATTTCTTTTTAAACATTATCACATCACAGTATATGAGACGTACTTTCGCAAGATAATGGCGGAGATGATCCTAAAGTAAGTCCCCAAAACTGCCAAGCAAGAGGATCAGAGGATGGTAGGATTTTGGTTCAGTCGGTATAGCAGTACAAGGGAACAGCGAAGGATGGCGGCAAGAAGGTACCGAATACAAGCTGCTGCAATGATACGAGCTAAAAGATGCGACCACCAACTACAAATGCACGCGATCAGCCTCCCTCCCAACTCGGTTACCTCCGCTTCGGTAGCCCACATGCAGGAACACATGGCCTTCATGTTGCCGCTTTGTTAATTGCTCCGTTGCAACGGCCAGCGCGGGAGGTCAGGTCAGTATGATGGGGGCCATGTGAAGTGAAGGGAAGTGCCCCCCTCGCTTTTGCAGCTTGTGATGAAAATTCTCTCTCGGAAGGGTGGATTATCCAGCAATTATTGTGGCATCATGATCATTTATTCTTTCTCTTGCTCTGGTTTTTCCTAGGTGTAGATGATTTCACATGGCGCTGTATCCACTTCTGATACATATTCCCATGCATTATTGAACAAAGGAAGTTTCGAACGAAAAGTCATTATCGTTTCAGTTCTGATATTCGTTGCCCCTCTCTAGAAATTCAAGTTCTGGTTAGAAATTAGTAATGTGTCATGAACCAAAATATTGCCATTTATATCCGTACCAATGGCACCAAAGAATAATACCGCCAACTTGGTATATACACAAACCGTCCCATCATGATTAAACTTGCCTAAACACATGATTTGATTTGTAACCGGATCGCGTAATAAGCATACCTGTTACCTGTTGCTGGGAAATGCCAGCCACAACCGCACTCGCCCGCGCCTTCGCTGTTCGCTCGCCGCTTGGCTACACACGCCGCGTAGCAAGCAGAAGCGGAACACTACTCGGGGCTCTTGCGCGGTCGCGCCTGTATGGGCCATCTGCTGCTGGTGGGCACATGCTAAACTCCAACGACGCGGGCCGCAAACTTTTCGTGGCCCATCATGCGCGAGGGATGGAAAGGCCCAAAACGGGCGAGTGCGGTTTACGGAGCCTGGAAGCCTTTCCCATACGAAACGGCCGGAGACCGCGTGGAATTATTAATTTCTGTGGCTGTATGTAGCCCAGGAGGTGGCCAACTGTACTGCAGCCGCGTTCCATTCCAGTGGTGCAGTGCCAGTGAGCCACACACAGCACACAGGTTTCCTGTTCTCACGGGGAACGTGGTCCCGCGGCACTTAGCCTAATAAGATCAAATCACATCTACTAACCTAATCCCATAACACAACCATTTTTAGCTATGTTTCTTCTTGACGATGACAAGTACTCCTGTCTATATACATTTTGTTTAGGATAATTGAAGTTTTGGTAAATACAAAATTAGATTCTATCATAATTATAGACCATACACGCTGCTATAGATACGTGGAATTGCATGGACAATATTATAATGAGACGGTTTTGTATCATTAGAAACAACAACATCAAGGATAAAAAACAATATCTAAACCATGAAACGGAAATCATTTCACGGAAGTGATGCCACGCGGCGTTTTGACTATCCCGATTTTGCCATCCATGGTGCTTAGACCCGAAGGAAACCCTAGCGGAGGACCCTGGTTAACCGGCCGTTTTCATAAGCAGCTGATGAAATCCGGGTCGTTCTTAGGCAGGGGGCCGGCCCATCCCACGTGATCGCCGTGGGATTATTACCCTCGTTAGAACCCATGGATTTCTAGCATCACCTTAAGAACCCAGACAAAATCCTCCTCCCTCTTGCTTGAGCTTGTGAAACCGCTACGGTAGAAACAAAAAACCTGCCGAAAAAAAGGGTTGAAAAGCGGATGATAAAAAGGCCGCCGGATCATTTCGAATAGGGGTGTTCCAAGTAATCGAATAAAAATTCCATTCTTTTATCCCTGCGACCTGACGGCGGCGACCATGGCGGGGGTCGGGGCGGCGGACAAGAACGCGGCGACCATGGCGGGGGTCGGGGCGGCGGACAAGAACGCGGCGCCGGCGGAGGCGGCGGACGAGCTCGCCGGCGGCGTGGACGCCAGCTTGAATGCCTTCTTTGACCAAGCGGTACCTGTCTCGTTCGTTCCTCCCATATGACTGCGGCCGAGGCCACGTTGCGATACGATACGAGCGCTAAAAATTTCTTCTTTCCGGGGTGGGGGTGTGATTCTTGCTTGCAGGGTTTGGAGTTGACGGTTCCGGAAGGGGAACAGGGGGCGGAGGAAGAGGAGGAGGAGTTGGAGTGGCTGTCGAACATGGACGCGTTCCCCTCGGTGGAGACCATGGCGGTGGAAGCGGAGGCGGCGGCGCCGTCGTCGCTTCCGTCGGTGGGTCTGGGCCGTCTGGACGCGCTGCCCCATGCGGCCGTGGGGCCGAGAACCAAGGGTTTGCGGCGGCGGCGGCGGGTGACGGCGCCGTGGAGCGTCCCGCCGCTGCTGCCGCCGCCCCCGCCCCCTCCGGCCGGGGCGCCGCGGCGCCGGTGCACGCACTGCGCGTCGGAGGAGACGCCGCAGTGGCGGCAGGGCCCGGAGGGCCCCAGGACGCTGTGCAACGCGTGCGGCGTGCGGTTCAAGTCCGGCCGGCTGTTCCCGGAGTACCGGCCGATTAACAGCCCCACCTTCTGCCCGCTGCTCCACTCCAACTCCAACCGCCGCGTCCTGGAGATGCGCCGCCATGTGCAGGAGGACACCGCGACCGGCGGCACCAGGGGCCGCCGCGCCGAGCGCGCCGCCGCGCGCGCCGCCAAGGGCAAGTGATGAAACGGTCGCCTTTGACCGATGGTTGCTTTGCTTCCTTCTTGGGCATGGAGGACGATGGAGATGATTATTAGAGATTATGATTAGGTTTGCTCCTTATCTGCTTAGTTTTTCCTTCCAATCTTCGCCGTGTTTAGGACTCGAGAATTAAGGGTTTAAGCAGCAGCTGGTAGCTCGCTGGATGCCGTCCATGGTAGTCTCTTTCCGGCTCAGAAAAGAGAAAGTGAACTGCGTCATTGTTGGTCAGAATTTCCTGCAATGTTGCTGTGCAACAAAGACTTATGGTATGAGCCTTTGTGATGAATGATGATGTGTCTCCTGTTCAGATGGGATAGGCGCTTTTATCGATCCGGTCGCCTATTTCCTTCTCCTCGTAGTAGTAGTAGAGAGTCGTCAGTCATTCGATAACAGACACGGAGTGCGACATGTCTGCCACTCACCGATGCCGCTTGACAGGTTTAGCTTCGTTTCTCCGTGATTGATGAGTGAGGCAGATCGAACAGGAACAAATGGCCTTGCCGTTCAGTTCCGTGACCGTGCAACGTTTCTTTCGTTCTTCTCCTGCAAATGGCAACACACCTGCTGTCTGCAGAGAAAGGATGCCAAAACCCAAAACTGTGAAGCCCAAACTCGCTGCATGGCATATTGGCATTGCATTGCACAGCGGCTCTCCGGTCGATCACTTGGTCAGGTTCATGTTCATGGCCCCGTAGTACATTCGTAGCTGCTAGCATTTCCGGTAGATCGGTGCAGCCCACGGCCCTGACATTACCTTTTTCCGATCAGTGCCTAGATCTTCATGGATGGCGGCAGAAGAGGTATCAGATCAGGTACCGGTGGGCGAGCACATGGCGCTGCAGCACCCACTATTGCTCAACCGTCGCTTGCCCATCGGCAACTGTCCTTGTGGTTTTCTTTGATTTTGCCTGGACGAGCGGAACGCCTCCATTGCATAAAACTTCTTGATAGCCATATCCTATAAACAAGGTTGCATCTGAACTGTGTGGAACAACACGTTCTTTTTATGTCAGCACCGTGGAGAGACAGTGGCACGTATTGTCGCTGATTTTATTGCGCAAACCTTGGCCTGCTTTTGGAATATCTTATGTACATGTGATTGGAGCTCAACTGTTCTACACTATATTCTATCTGTTTTATTTTATTTGATGCTGATAATTCCAATTTACGTCAAATAAAATGAAACAGACAGAGTAGGTTGTCTCTAGAACAAAGTTTTGTGTTGTACATATGGACAACTTCAATTTCACCGCTAACTCAATATGGAAACACCGCCACGATGTTGTCTTATAGCCATATCAACGCATTCCCAATAGATGAAGCTAAAATTTCAACGCATATCGGATGTGTACCTTTTGCAACCACCAGCGAAGCTGGCACAGATACGACCCTGGTGCATCACCATAAAATTCATGTATCTTTAAATAATATTCAAACAAGATTTTGCGATTTACAAGAGGAAATCATTTTTTTTTTGCCCTGGTGCCTATGCACCAGGATAACATAACCTAGCTACGCCACTGTTTTCAACGTTTCTCATGGAGCGTGATTATACCTTTTGCATCTCCACTGCCATCTTAAGTATGAAGATTTTGAAAATCTTTAAGATGTTATCTTATGACTACTACACTTGTTATCAACAATCTTCATTATCCGTCTTTAGTTTAAAGATTCATTTCACATAAAACTATAAAAAAGTTTCTGAACTCAAGAATACACTTGGTACCTTATAATTTGAATTTTTCATCCTCAATTTACCTTGACTTGGAATTAGAAGGATGCAAAGGCCAAATAAACTCGTTCTAACCATTTTATGTGCCCCCTACATTAGTTTATTATGGTTAAGGAATAAAAAAGTTTATTATGCTTTCCATTTTCCAAAAACTAGGTTTGCGGCTTTTGCACCTAAAGGGCTTATGGCAAACCCGAAGGAAGAGAAGAAGCACCAATGCGCCTTTCCTCTTCCCCGGCTGCCGAGATCCCTCACCCTCGCAGCTACCCATGCAACCCACCGCGCCGGCCGCCCTGACGACCGGCGTCATCCCCAAGGACTCCCGCCCGCTCTCCTGCCTTCTCCTTTCCTCCTTCCTTCTGCTCCTGCTCCTCCACCTCCTCTCCTCCTCCTCCTCCTCCTCCCCTGCCCCCGCGCCTCCGCCTCCGCCGCCCCAACGCGCGCCGCTCCCGATCGCTACCGCAGTCTCCTCGGCCGGTCCTGCTCCCCCCACCCTCGCATTCCTACTCACGGGCTCGGCGGGCGACGCCGACCGCCTCCTCCGGCTGCTCCTCGCCACCTACCACCCCCGCAACCTCTACCTCCTTCTCCTCGACCGCGCCGCCTCGGCGGCCGACCGCGCGGGGCTAGCCCGGAAGGCGCGGACCGGCCCGGACCGCCCCAACGTCCATGTCGTCGGAGACCCCGGGTTCGCCAACCCACGCGGCGCGTCCGCGCTCGCAGAGACGCTGCACGGCGCCGCGCTGCTGCTGCAGCTTGACCAGGAGTGGGACTGGTTCGTGCCCCTCGACGCCGCCGACTACCCGCTGGTGACCCCGGATGGTGATTCTTCTCTTCTCTGCAGCTAATTGGATACCATTCTGCATGTGATAGACCTAGTGTCGCCGAGGAGTTCTAGATAGATCTAGGCATTTTGGTAAATCAGAAGAGTGTTCATCTATCTACACTGCTCTTTTATGATAACGTTAATGTGCATGAAATGTAGCTTCGACAAGTTTTTTTTAGCATAGATGACCTCTCTCACTTCAGCAGTAAAATGCTGATGAATTGATCTTTACTGCACTGTAGTCCCCTTTTGGAAAATTGTCCGACATCCATCAGATTAGGTTTAGAAAGGTAGTATCAGGCAAGACTCCTGCTGCCCTTCAGAGGTTCTAATTCCTTGTTGTTTGTAGTCCTTGAAGGAACAAGTTCATGAACTAAATAGCGACTGAATAATTTCTCATGCCAGTTCGCCCAAAAAGTACACGCCAATTCATATGTTGAAGAAAAGAGCCTCCATGCAGTTAGCCTTCTAACTGAAAACTGGCACTTCTTAATGCGTACAAAGAAGTGGCACCATGGAGTTTGGAAATAGAAATGTATTATGTGCGCAACATGCCTGGTTTTACACCTGCCCACTATTTCCACTTCCCACCCAATAGATAAGTATTTTATAAAGAATACCGTGTCTGGAATAGTGCAATAGTCACATAGGTACAGCAAATTAGCTTGCCACTGGCTCAATAGAATTGTGGTCCTAGAACTGGTTTTCATTGATCTTGAAAAGAAGTTAATTTATCTCATTTTTAGGCATTATGTATTAATTAGTTCATTGGTTGTGCTTTCAATGCGCATCACACACAACTGTATTGACACGCTGAAGCTACAAGCGCATGCCATATTAATCCTATTAGGTCTTGCCCTAGTTTATTAAATCTTTAGTGAGAAGTGATAGACGGGGTGGACCCTCGTGTTGCAAGGGGGGCAACTTTCATGACCTTTCTTGGCCGGGCTCAGGAAAACCGCGGGGGCGATCTTTCCCTCACCGGCCAAGTTTTAAATTGTTCTTCCATTACTCATTTGTAGATGAAAATTATGGATTTAGCTGAACTCATCTTAGCTGACTTGACTTCCAAATACAGACCTCCTGCACGTTTTATCATATGTACCGAAGGATCTCAACTTCATTCAGCATTCAAGCTATATTGGTTGGAAGGAGTAAGAGAACTTCATTGCAAAAACCTGTTGCTTTTAGTTTTATTCTCTTGAATTCAGGACAGGATGTTCATGATGTTGTATGTCCATGCATTCAGGTCAAGACAGATAAAGCCAATTGTTGTGGATCCTGGTCTCTATCTCTCATCCCGGAATGATATATTTTATGCCACTCAAAAGCGTGACCTTCCAAATGCTTACAAATTATTTACAGGTGAGGTAGCTATTATATTTTTCAATCTTTGTGCAACTCCACTGCACGGGTGAAACATAGAAGCACATGCCATACTTTATTTCTTCATTTATTAGTAGTCTTGGTATAATGTTAATAAGCATATTAATGTACATATGTCACTGCATACTGGTGAATATATTTGCTTGGGCTGATGTTTATTTGATGCATGTTATAAGATTATTGGATAAAACACATGTAATCAGAAACTTGGTAAATTTTACATCTCCATTGAGATCCTATAACGCATGCAATTCTTGTGGATTTCTTCTTGGTTTTGTACGTTTTCTTGCTCATACGGTTAATTTGCATTATGTACAAGAATAATAGGAACTAAACCGACATTTAATACCATAAAAAATTATAATGCATGGGGTATAGACATACCCCTCCATCCTGTTCTGTAAGGCACGTGTGTATTCTGAAAGTCGACCTTTGAGGCTGTTGGCTAACAGCTAGGCTCACAATATATGAGTTTACTGATGCAGAAGTTGTGACTAGACTCATTCTATGCACGCCCCAATAATATTTTTTCTGTAATCACAATATATTAGAAGAGGAATATATGATCAAAATACATCTTAAATGACACACGACGTGTCTTGTAAAATGAACCAGAGTGAGTAATTATCTTTCAAGGATATGTATCTTCCTGAAGCTAAATCTGGTGCCTTGTAATTCTGTATGTATGTGCAATAGCTTTACAAATGCCGCTGTTTATGGACATATGATATAGGATTATTTTTTCAGAAAAAAAAACTTATGTTCCTTAGTTGCTTCACTTGTGGCACATCCGCACATGCACCTACAATTTATGGTTTTGTGTTTTCAAAAGGTCATAGCTTTCACTGAATCTAAAGGCTCCACCCAAACCCAGCTGGTACGCTTGTCTTACATGCACATCCGCTTTGTCATAGTTGCTAAAATTTGTTGACTGGCAAACATAGATGCAAATTGGAGTTGTAGATGGTAATGACATGCCTTCTCAGGTCTGAATTTCTGCTGAAGTCCAACTTTGACCATTTTTTTTGTTGAAATGTACTCTATTAATGTCACCGCCCATTATCATTTCTGCATTCCCTCAAAAATCTTGTCTACTATCTGTGTATTCATTATACATTGGACTATAAATGTATGTTCTTAAGACGTGGATTTGTATTGGTAGACATAAGTGTCGATGAAAGAATTCCAAACACATAATTGAGATAGAAGAGTTCCGCTGTTTTCTTTGAATCTTTTGGCGGTTCATTTATTGACAAAATGCCCAAAACTCCATAATATACCGCAATAGCTTACTGCTTTTTGGCATATTGTTGTAGGTGCTGAACTAAAAGTTACAGCTGTACTTATCTATACCTACTGTTTCCTTGCAGGTTCTTCATCAGTTATCCTTTCTCGGAAATTTATTGAATATTGCATCGTCGGTACGGATAATTTGCCAAGAACTCTGCTGATGTACTACACTAATATGCCCTTGCCACACAGGAAGTATTTCCAGACAGTAGTTTGCAATTCCCCTGAATTCAACAGGACTGTTGTTAACCATGATCTGCACTATTCAATATGGGATGCTGCCTCCAAAAATGAGCCACGACTACTGACTATGGCTGATGTTGAAAATATGACTGAGAGCGGTGCAGCCTTTGGGACTAGATTTCCCAAGGATGATCTGGTCCTCATCCGCATTGATGAGGAAATTTTGCACCGCTTATCCGGAGAGCCAGTTACAGGAGGGTGGTGCATAGGTGTTGGGAAGGATAGTCCATGTGCTGTTTCAGGTGACCCAGATGTTCTTAGACCTGGGCCTGCAGCTATGAAACTTGCTAAGTTTCTTGCTCAAAGGCTGTCCCCTCGGAGCTTTTACTCCCAACAATGTATATGGGATTGAGGATTGTAACTGTATTACCGGGAATCCAGGTATGCGTTTGCCTTGTAATGTAATGCATCTCGCTCCCTATAATCAGGTGTGCTTCTTTGGTGAGCCTTGTTTTTTCTGTGATACATCAGACGTGTAGCTGAAATATTCGACATTTGCAGTGTCTTGAGGACATACTGAAAACACCACCCAATCATTGATAGAAAGTCCTAGGGAAGATTAGATCAGAAGTGTACAGCTGAGAAGCAGAAGCCCTTCGGATCATAATAGGGATGATATTTGTATACGCCAGCCATACTTGAAAACTCTACACAAGCAAACTTCAAGATGAGTCAGTGGTGTTTGCTTATGCTGGCTCATCTACATAGGCAAAACCTATGAATGCTGCTGGGCTAATGTCACTGCCACCTTCCGAGCCGTCTATCGGAAATGAATCTAAGTCATGCACCGACGAAGTCGCTAGCCTACATAATTTATCATGGAAGTTATGATCGTACGTGTCTTTGTATGCTGCCTATCGTCTGAACTATCCTTCGATTTTTTTTCTCGCTTAATACACGAAAGAACTATCTTGTGTGTTTCTGTGTATAGCAGATCCAACTGCCTATACTAATGAGCGCCATGTGGTGAAAACACTTCCCAAAAGTTCAAAATGGATTTGACCGAATGGATCCTTGTTTCCCATTACATCCAGTTGGGCCAATCTTGAAGTTTACAATTTGTTTTTACCTCTGAAGTAAAGGGTTCGGTCAGTGTGTCCTTTTACAATTTATTTTAACCTTCATTAAAAGTTAAATTAAAAATAAATCTGATCTCTCCCACTACATAGTTCGTTTTTTTTTTGCCCCATTACCAGCTGTACTGGCGCCTGGCAGAGTGGCTCATCATGGAAGCCCGTGCAGTGAGGCGAGCAGGCCGTTGGTATATAAAACGAGGTCCATGGGCTGCGCGGGCCGCGGGCCGCGGAAGATGCTGCCGTCCGTAGAAACGACGGTCGGTTGGCCCATTTAAGTCCACCAAGCCCAACAATTTATACAAATTAAGCGTGCCCAAGTCGGTCGGCTCAACGCCAGTCCTCGCCCGCGATCCACGAGGATGACCGGCGGCAAGAAGTTCGGCGGCGGGCGGGTGCCGACGGGCACTCCTTCGTTGGCCTGGTCTTCAGTCGTCATCGTCGTCTCCCTCCTCGCCGGCGCCTCCGTGGTCCACAACATCTACAAGCCTGACATGGTTAGTCTCCCACCGCCCGACGCGAGCACCACCTGTTCGACGGAATTCCTCTGTGACGTTCTGCTCATTTCGTTTTCTTCTTCTGTAGACCATTCCACCAGTCGAGAGTGCCAGCAGTGCGGAAAGCGGCAACAACCAGAAGAGCTGAGTTCGTACACCGGGTATGGCGGGAACCCGGGTTTTCAGAGGTTTCTTCATCTATTTCTTTTTTCTTTTATTTTCTTTTGTTTCGTAGATGTCCTGCTGCGAGCTGGAGATGCTGGTGCCTTTGTTTCGACATAAAGATGACATGTGCCTGAGCTATAGCCTATAGCTGTTGCAATAGCACACAATGCGCAATTTCTTCCTGTATTATGGTTGACGACTCATTATACTTTTGCATGAGCTAGTTAGTGTATGGCATGAGCCCTACACATATCATAAGATTCCATGAATAAACCATCTAATCAAAGGAAACTGTGGTTCACGTAAGATTATGCATCGGTCCGTTTGTGAAGTATGCCCAAATTGTGCAGTCTGTAGTACAGCATGGTGATTACATTTCGAGGAGGTCGTGCGTCATTGGTACAGGATCGAACCTGTTCCAGATGCTTCTTTCTGTTGTAGAGTGTGTAGCACCTGTTGCCAACGTGATGACCCGTGCTTCCTTTCATGTTCAGTTCATACGCCCCTTGTTTTGTTCCTCATTGTGAGAATTGAACCATTTTTACAAAGGAGTGACTGATGATTCAAAAGCTCGTGATGGCAGGTCCACTCAGACCTTAGTGCGAGTTTCTTACAATAGAGGAATAATTTCATTTATATCCAACTTAATTTGCACTTTTCATCTAATGACTTAGCTTCATGGTATAATGAAAATTGCATTAAAATAGCCCCTATCAGCGGCCTAACGAATTAATCATAAAACTGCCAGGAAAAAAAAATCCCCGTGACAAATGATTCTGGCTCTCATGCCCCCAGAGGCAGAACATAATTTACAAAATCAAAAAAGGGACAAGGATAATACAACGAATATGTTGTCTTATCTAAATGGTTTTTCTAACTATATGAGCTCTCTAGTATAACCGAGAAAAAAGAACTGGAACAGAAAACCAACTATAAAACAACATTGCAACATTTATTTACCTTACGTACGGTATGTACCTCCACGCTCTCATTTGATACTGACAGGAGCACCCCATTTAAAAGACAGGGTTCCATCAATTTCTTATAGCCTGACGGTCCAGATTATTCTTCTCACATGCATACACGCCCGGAACAACTTTCAGAAAATATAAATTCTCCAACCTCTGTTGAGAGAATTCTTGCCCCTTCCTTTGTCAGCATTCAGAGTGACTTGAAAGACAGTATCAGGACACAGGCACACAACAAACAGGAGTATCACTATTTTGTTCTCCAGCTGGAATAATGCTTTTACGCCGATTCAATTTCAAATCTGGAAAGTCTCGAGTCTGATAGAACAGAGAACATTTGTGTCTCCACGAAGAGCTGCACAACATTAAAAATTATGAGAATATATATGCATCTTCGAGAATAAAGGAGATATCTAAAGTTGTACTAATGATCGAGGAATCAAGCTTATGAGCCATACTATGAAATTTTTAAAAGAGTGATTGAACACCGTTGAGGAGAGTGACCAATGTACCAAAAACCAATTTGGAGAGTGACCAATAGGTTTTTATGCCTGGGAGGTCCACTATGGAGACAATTTTCTTGCTCCGACAACTTATGAAGAGATATAGAGGACAGAAAAAGGACCTACGTATTGTGTTCATTCACTTGGAGAAGGTATATGAGAAGATACCAAGGCCGGTCATGTGGTGAGTGCTAGAGAAACACAAAGTTCCGATAAAGTACATTACCCTTATTAGGGATATATACGACAATGTGGTGACAAGTGTGCATGTAAACACTTTTCTTATCACGATAGGACTACACCAAGAATCAGCCTTGAACTCATACATCTTTTCGATATTTAGGATCATACAAGGAAATATCCCTTGGCGTATGCTCTTTGCTGATGACGTAATATCGGTAAATGAAATAGTACCTAAGAGAAATTCATTTCGATATTTAGGATCAATGTTACAAGCAATGACGATGTTGGCGAAGATGTTTTCCATAGGAACGAGGCAGGGTGGATGTGGTGGCAGCAAGCATTTGGAATCCTGAGTGACAATAAGGTCCCACAAAAGTTGAAGAGAAGCTCTAAGATACGGTGATCAAACCTGTGATGCTATATAGGATGAAATGTTTGACCAACAAAAAAGTAACACGTCCAACAAATGAGTGTCGCAAAGATGCACATGCTAAGACGGATGTGCGATCACACAAGAAAAGATTGAATTAGGAATGAGTCAATGAGGTAATACGTGATAAGTTCGAGGTGGCACCGATTGAGGAGAAACTAATCCAACATCAACTAAGGTGGTTTGAGCATATACAACGAAGACCTCAGAAGAATCAATTAACAGTAGGATTGTAAAAGATAGGAAAAATATTAGGAGGAACAGAGGGCGACCATGATTGACATGACATGAGGCGGTGAAACGAGACTCAAGTAGAATATACCTAAAAGTTGACTGATGATATGACTGCTTAGAAATTAGCAATTCATATACCAAAATATTAATTTACTCGTATTGTTACTCTTACAATTTTTTCTTTATTATTATTATTATTTTTTAAAATTGTTGGGTCTCATATCTAGACGATCCCAAGCACAACTAGCCTCTACGCAGTGTAACTGAATTACATGTTTACCATGAAAGGTTCCGGGAATACCTGAAGAAACCTATGCTAGTTTCACCAATGATACACTGTATTTTTTTACTACAACAACAACAACAATCAAGTCTTTGTCCCAAACAAGTTGGGGTCGACTAAAAATGAAACCCAACAATTTTTGAAAACAAATAATAGAAAATAAGATGAGAGTAAAAAATACAAATAAAATAAGACTCTATATTTTATTTATTTTAGAAATGAGTTAATAAGTAAGAAAATAAGAATAACAAAATACGAATAAACTAAGATTTTGGCACATGAATTGCTTTTAATTAAAAAATATAAGCAAAGGAATGCATTGTGGAAAACTAAAGCAGACAACTACCTTCATGAATGGTCGATCCTTCGATGGGAAGGAATCAATGAAACTGTCTTTCAGAAGCAAAGAAACCTGATCAGATAAAAGACTTAAAATTATACATTGTGTTACGATGTTTCACAGAAATAACAGGTGACGTCATGCATTAAGTGTAGACTGTAGAGAACAATATTTGAATTGCTAACCCTGTCACTGTTCGATTGTACATTTGTGATGGTATGAGAGCGCAAGTCAGAACAAAATGATTCCATGTAGGCCCCCATCACATTTAAGAACTGCCAAGCTGCTTCAGCCTGCAACAGTGCCAATCATAATAGAAAACGGTAACCATTAGCCCAGATCATCCTCCCATAACAATTATCAAAAAATATATGCATGATCAAGTTCAAAGACAACTTTCCTGTCGAGAAAAATAAATAAATGGGCAAATGATAAATCTTAAGAGTTAGTACCTGATCTTCGTTGCATTTATAAATAGGATATCTCTTAGCTAAAGCTTTCTCACATGAAAGTTTAGCGTGAATAGGACTCAGATTAGAAACTAGCTCCTTGTAACATGGAAGTTGGGGCAATGAACATGCCTTGACCTGCATAATTTTAATTGGAAGAGTAACTGTTAGTACAAATTTGTTTTGCATAATCTGGCACCATAGTGCGTAACTGTACGCCCTCATAAATGCTGTGCCATTCTGATATAATTTTCATTTTCACTAAAAGCAAATAGCAGAAAATACTTGCCTGATCTTTCTGTACGTTGATTCTGAAAAGACTAGATCCTTTCATCTTGATATCAGGGGGTTTATGTTGAACACCGGCCTGTAGAAGAAAATGCTTAGCAAAAGCTAAACGCTTGACAAGACTAGATCCTTTCATCTTGATATCAAGATTGCTAAAGCGAACAAAATAACAAATATTGTCATTAAAAAATATTTATAGAGTGACAATTAAATACATGAGTTTTAAGGGCAGCTTACAATGAAAGGTACAGGGGCATCCAGAAAATCAATCAATTTTCTTGGTAGGATCTGAAAAAAAAACATTCATATGACCTATTTTGATTGTCATGTGAGTTGGTCAATTCAGTAAACATAAAATGATGCATGTTTCACAATACACAATTTCATCACTTTGACAAAATATTAGAGAAACATCATGTTATGGTAGAAGTTGGTCAACAAAAGAACACAGAATGTCCATACCTTGTTGGTTTGTTCACACCAGTTGTTTATCATAGTTACCAATTTTCATTAATCATTAATAAAAAATACTGAGCTACAAATTATCAAAAATACAACTCTTAATATTTAGAATCAGAGGCTTATAATAGCTTCACAATGTTATATACTTATGCAGTTACACAAATAGAATTACAGAAATATTTCATGCTTATGACAAATGATACATTGAAATAAACATGACCAGAAACGAAACCGATCAAAATACACAATCAAGCAGATCACAGCCAAAACTCCCATAATCCCATCTAAAGAAGAAGTTATTCTCCTTAAAAGGATAATACGATAGAAACTCCGAACTTACAGGAAGCAACAAACTTTGCCACTGGAACGGTCTTATCATTGGTATAATTGACAAAACAATGGCTGAGAGGACACCCTGCAGTTTTAACATTTGAGAGAAGTGCTAGAATCAACAAATAAGGATTGCGTGAAACTAGAGCACATTGTTACAAAGCTCAAGTATTTCAAATATCATACCAGATTTGGGCATATTACAACAATTTGCTTCTCCAGCAGAACCCCGGTGAATAAGCCTAGCACCTTCAAAAGAAAATTATGACTTTATGCATAAACAGCCAATCAATATGACTACGATAACATGTAAAATATTTTGACTACAGTGAAGGACTTGTAATAAAAAACTGGATTTAATATACACACGCTTTCCAGAGACAAAGCTCGGCAAATAGTAGCTGTAGTCCATAATGCTAATGCATGAGCTTCTTCTGCAGCAGCCAGATGGGCATTGACCTACAACAAAGTTTTCATGATTCAGGGAGATAAATTCAAATAGGGTTGCAACAGGGGGAGCATATACCTCATTTTTTTCTGCCGTAGTCAAAACATTATCCAAAATTGATTCACCAAAACCTAACAATGATAAGCCAGGACGGGAATATTTCACAGGTTGGAGATGTTCAAGGGGGCAAAAAACAATTTCACCACCACGAGGTGGCAGAGGAAGAGCATGGTAACCACAAACAATATGGAGAGGTTCATTATTGTGCGCCTACAAAAGTAAACTCATGTTTATGGCCAATAAGGACGAGCCATTTGATGGTATTCATGAAGCTTGAATATGTATGACTAACCTTAGCCCATCCTATAACCTTTTCGTCATCAACTATCATTTCATGCTTCATGTTTACTTCATCTTCGTCATCTGACCTGACACCTTTGACTGAACTGTCATACAAGATGTGTCACAGTTCACAATGGCACATAACCCAACATAATTAGCAACTCATTTCACATGACTTCACATATTTCCTAGCGGACATTATCAATGCCATAAATTGCACCCAAAATAGCAGGAATTATTTTGGGGAAAAAACCAGGTTTACCTGTCTAAAGATTCCATGCTCTGTGCGCGCTCTCTTCTTCTACAGATAGGAGAATGAGAGGAGAAATGATCTGGGGAAGTATGTCCGTTATCATAAATACAACTGGTGCTTTCAAAGCTATCACAGCGTGAATCCAAGTTCTCTGATATACAGTCGTCATATTGTTGGAAGCTTTGCCGCCCCTCCTTGTCAAGTTCTCTTCCATAACTAGATTCTGAAACCTCACTAGCATATATACTTTCAGGGGAATGAGGCTCCCAGCTCCTGAACAAATATGAAGGTGTGTCTCCTTCTGATGGAACACCGGATGAAGAAAAGAGATTTGATATACTGTTGACAGGTACAGCATGTTCTGTCCAGTCATTGTATGGAAGCCCATTTGAGGAAACAAAATCCCCATTTACTCCATCCTGTTCTTTTACAGAATCAGGAACAGGCTCAGCCAGAGCAATTTCACTGGCGATCTGTGTTATCCTGTCAAGCCTCTCTTGTGCAATTATGCTGTTCATAAATTGGAACACCATCAAATCCTTAGTACTTGGGGCAGTGCAAAATACCATGGTTATTAAATAAACATATTAGATCGGGAAACAAACCTGTTCAGCATCTCATAGTGCAGCTCGAAAAAGGGTACCTTTGTAAGCAAACAGTAACAACGTGGTGCAGAAACCAAAAAACGGCTTGGCTTAGAGGATGTCGTGTTTAGGGGTGACACTGCTCCTAATATACCTGGTGCCTTTTGAACTATTTCCTGGACATGCAGACAGACACCATACAGTGGCGCATTGTCTGATACCTGTTCAATAGACAACACTCATAAAGAATAACATTAGAAAAGAGTTGTGACAAGACTTACAGTTCTTTAGGCACGAGAATAAAGATCAGTGAAGAATATGCAGGAAAACAAACCTTAAGGGAGAAGATAAAAGACAAATCATCTCGATGAAGATGCTCCTATGTAAAAAAAATCATACAAGGTCAGCAATTTGAATATTCAGAATAAAGTACATTGCAAAAGCTAGTAAGTATGAAATGCACCCGTGAGTTGGAGTCTCTTGTGCACGGGGTGCAGGAATATGGTCATTGAGAGATAAATTAAGGAACACAAGCATCATATTACAATATATATACTCATTTGGAGAAGTCACTAAGGAACACAACCATCAGATTATTCTTCAATCATCTTATTTTTTTCATTTTTGTTTGCATAAAATATCAAAAGTTTATTGCTCAACAATTTGTTTGCCAAATACCACCAGTGGCCAGTTAAAAGAATAGAAACTACCAATGCCACGAGACCAGAATGTTTTCTGGATTCTACTACAACTTATTCTCACCTGCCCAAATATCACTTCATTCAGATCACTCATGGACGGAGTCCTCTCTATTAAACGAGCCTGGAATTTGGCATAACGAGACTCAAGGAATCAGCAAGGGATATTATCCTAACAGAACAAAAAACAAAAGTTCTGAAAATAATGAGTATGGAAGTTGGGGGGGGGGGGGGGGGGGGGGCGATAAGATGGTTAGTTGGTGACTCTCTTCATTTCTGATCTACTTAAAATACAAAAATCCATTAAAGAGACATTAAATAAACTGGCCAATTAAACTTTTGGATAGCACTGCTCAAGAAGAATATAGCTCAGGCTCTAAACTTACAGCCTTCAGAGCAAATTCAGACATGAATTTATGTAACTAACCTTTACACCTTCAGGAAAACAGAAGGAGGGCAAATCAGTCTCCCTAATTTCCGCCCTCTTTCCAGGTGGATACTTGAAAAGAATCTGCAGGTAGCAATTTGATCAGTTCTCATGAGAAGAATCTGCTAGTAGCTATTTGATCAGTTTCATGAAAATAATCTGCAAGTAGCAATTAGGTGATAATGGTTGATACAATTGAAAATATCATCATTTTGAAATTACCATACAATGTGTAATATGCAGCTGGGCTTCACTTATTGGCTAGCACTTTACAATTTATCAGCTGACGAAATGGTGCTAAGCTATTTAATTCTACATTATCTATCAAAACAAGCAAAAGCCCAGAAGCCAACGCCCTAGAGTTCAAATTAGGGTACCATTTCCTGCATGTTTCAGCATAATCTAGGATACCATCTCCCTAACCTCATGAAGCGGAAGCTATCACCTTTTGATATGTCTAGTTAGATTTCACCGTTAAACGAATATCAGTGCACAGGAAACGGATTTAAGTCACGTGGAGGTACTAAATTCTGACTTTGCTGCACTCTAGATCATTTTTTGGCGAGATGATTTCACACTTAACTACTGGTCAAAATTCATCAACAACATTTTCACATAGCATACAATCTTTACATATGCAGAACAGGAAAATAGATTACACCTGAATCCGGAAAAAACTATTTGCTACAGAAAGAGGACAGTGCAGCAGAACTAAAGTTTAGATTCAGAAATAACACAAATAACACCAATGCTTACAAAATGAGAGATATCTTTCTTGCGTAGCAATAATCATTCATTCTTTAAGTAGCATACCTGGGGTTCCATCAGTGGTACAGGTCCATGATACTGGATTTTTCTAAGATCTACTATCTCTGAACGTGCTACATCAGATTCCCAAGCTTTCTTTTTTGCAAAGGCATCCTCAATTACAGCAACGTTTGCATAAGAGTGGAGACCAACTACAAAAAAATGCTCAAAGAGCGACGTTGGTTCCCTAAAATGCTTATGATCCTGCAGAAGTGAAACAGATAGATTATTGACATATTAACACGGGAAATTCTACAGCAAGTATACATATATAAATAGTGCACGAGAAGCTAAACAAGAGGCATACACATCTAAAACGGTGTCATGTACGCATGTATACATTGGAGGCTAAACATGGATTAACAGTGATTTTGGGCCATATAGACTCTGTAAGCAGTTATTTGGGATGGGATTGCGTGAATACTGAATAGTGAACCAGCCAATTTCCTCATTTCTTGGTGACGTGATTTATCTCTTCAGTTTTTGCTTGTCCTTGTCCATTCAATCAGGTTTGAAGCATCCTACTGAGCAACAGTTACATAGAAATGCACAAGATGACGAGATTGAACAACGGAGGCGAATTAAGTTACCTTTGCCTTGGAGTGGATTTGATACCACTGCCGCTTCTGATTCGCCATGGCCTCAATGTTCACAATTGTCCGCAGCAGCTGCTCCCTGGGGCTCCTCTCGCCTCCTCCTCCCCCGCCTCCAATCGGACCCCACTTCCACGCGCGCTGCATCTGCTGCCGGAATCGCTGGAAGCTGCCGGTGCGCACGTGCCGCGCCTGCTGTTTGATCGGCGACGACGGCGCGGACGAGACCGAGAACATCGGGGACGGAGGCGCCGACCACACCCTCGGCTGCGGCTCCTCCCTCGATGGCGATCCTGCACCCGGCGTTGCCATCAGATTCTCCTCATCCTCGTCCGGTCCCCGCGCGCGCTGCTCCGACGGCGACATCTCGCTTCCCGCGTCCACCCTCCCCGGCTCCACCCGCAATCCAGAAACCGACGGGGGCTCCTCCTCCCCCTCCATCGCCGCGCGGCCCGAGTCCGAAGCCGACGGCGACCCATAGGCTTCCATTTCCTCTGCGGCCGCCGGCCCGTTGGCCTGCGATCCCCACGCTGACGGTGACGCCTCCGCGGCGGATACCTCGGCCGCATCGCCCTCGCGGCATGAGACAGGCGACGCCGAGGCGGCCGACGACGACCCCTCCGCTGCATCCTCGAAAGGCTCCCGCGGCGACCTCCCTTCCTCCGCCTGGCCGCGCAGCTCCGGTGCCTCGCCGGACGGCTCCTCCATGGAATGCGCGCGCGCGCACGAGATCGAAGCGTTGAACCGCGAAATGGGAGTCCGGTGGAGAGGAGGCTTCGCCTTTATGTCATGCAATCTAACGCGGAGGATCAAACACCAACGGAACGGGATGGGGAAGACGACGAGGGCGGCGAGATCGTAGACAGAATAATATAAATGTTTAAACAACTCAAGGAAAAATTAAAAAAAAAAATGAGTACCGGAGAAAGGTAGCTGAAGGACGCCACGTGGGCGGAAGTGCAGGTGCCTGATGCATCTCCCCGCAAAAAAAAAAAAAAGTGTCTGATGATGCATCTCTCTTATTTGCGGGTCCGGTACAGGTCTCGGCAGTAGTCGCTCCCGTGTGTGCGGTGCAGATGCATTTGCCTGGCCGTTTCTGTGAACGGGATGCGTCGTGCGCTCGTCGCCGGTCAAAACGAGATGCCTCACCTTTCTGGGGCTCTCTATGGAAATATTTTTCATATGAAAATATTTCATTTCATATATAAGCTCTTTTATACTGAGCTGCAGTTCATACATAAGCCCTTGTTCTGAGCTGCAGCAGTTCATTCCCTTTCAATGAATAGTTCAAGAGCAGGAAAAGTTTACAAATTGCGAGTGGAAACTAAGGCAACAGCTAATTAATGTCTAATTGCGAGTATACAAGATGAGGATTGCTCGTGTCTTGTGGGGAACAGTTAGTGTAAGTCACAAAAAAAGGTTTGCACTCTTAATTACACAAATATTTGGCGCAGGGTAGACCACGCGGCAGAACGTACGACTGATCGTCAACCAAAGATTATTCCATGTTTTTCTATGTCGTCGTCACAGTGACACAAGTGTGGAACGTGCCTGCACAATACGGTCGCGTCACGTGAATTTTCCGGTCAGTGTTTCGTCAAGCTGGCTGCCGACGCGCAGTTGATTGGGGTGGTTCTTCACGGCGAGGAACCGAAAGGATCAAGCCGCCTTTTTGGAACGCGAAAACGCTCATCTATCAGGCAGCATCGCCAGCCGCAGCGCCCGAAATCGGACGCCTGAGCGTGCTGCCTGAGTGAGCCAGCAACCAAACAGCCCCAAAGGCCAAAGGCCAAGGAGGGCAGAGGCATGAGAGGCTTCGTGCCGCGCACCGTGATGCCGGTATGGAGGCCGTAAAAAAGGTGCCCCGTCGGGGCTCCGGCCTCCGCTCGAGGTGGTCGTCGGCGAGCTAGTGGGCGGCGCGTCGTTTCATCACCGTTTTGGACGCGTTTGTCTGGCAAAATACACCGTGAGTCGATCAGGACAGTTCAGCTGCGGAAAGTGGAACGGGCACAAGACTGCAGGAGCAGAAGAGATCACACGTAACCTCGACCGTGAATCCGTAATAAATCAAAGAAATCGCTGTGAGCCAACGGTGATCTTACAGTTAAATTTGAGGGCATCAGCGTACCGCGCGGCGGGAAGCGAGCGGCGTCAAGCCATAAGGAATCCTGCCTACTCTCTGGTGGATCACTATCCTCTTGCCATCAGCGACCAGACAAGAGGTAAACAGCATGTCTTTCGGGGGACAAAAGGAGGTAATCAGCAAACGGGTCATTCGAAAACCTAGTGCCATCCATGATCCATTTCTGTCACCTATTTTGGAGTTCTTCACTTGAGCACTACGGGTGTTCAGTTGCTTTCGGTTGCTCACGTCAAACTTGATCTTACCTGATGTCGACATCATCTGCAGGCGGCTGCAGCAAATGCATTGAGCGGTAACAACTGAAAAAGGTGAAACATAAGAGTGGACTACTGTCCCCACGATATTAGACGATAGCATTATTGTCTGGTCAGATCGCCCAAAGGTCGATACGAACTAAGATTGAAATAAAAATTCACACCAATCAACTTGTTTTGTTGGAGGCAAAAGTGACAAAAAAATTACAAGCTCACTACTATGACCCTGTGATGATGTTAAATCGGAAATTCTAACTAACTACCGGTCATGTTGGGGGATGAGGATCCCCTGACTTTCCCCTGACTTAATCTTCAGTCACTGACATGTGGATCTGGGACCACATGTCAGTGACCAAGTCACGGACTGCACTAAGTCAGGGGATCCGTGTCCCATGTTGGGGCGCTAGCGCCTAGCGCCCACTGCCGCGGTGCCCACGTGGGAAGCTGTTTTGATCTACCTAACCCACGAGCTATAAATTTAAAATAGTATGTCTCGTTACATATAATGTTGGTTTTTTTAATTTCGTTTTCACTATTGTACTTTGCACGATAAACCGAACAAAACTAGATTGTAGTTGCATATGTTTTGAAGATTTTTTTATGAACACCAGTTGTCTTATATGTATAATATAATTGCTACACACCACATATTTATGATATGAAAGCTTAAAATTTAGTATAACTCGTATCAATATCAACTTTTCAAATATTCACTCATATTTGGATAGCAACTTATACATGTTTTATATCATGTAACTACTTTAGTTAGTATATAGAGTTTTTACGTATATATTATCCAGACAAGTTGCTGCATGAGTATACTAAATTTGTTACAGTGTCTTCGAATAAGTTGATGTCGGATCTGATGTATAATGATTTGAATAGTAACAACATATGTTGCACATCTTGTAGAAAATTTTATAGGTAAGTTTTGGCAACAGCAATTAAAAAATTACTATGGCTCAGATATGATAGCGTCCTTAGTTAATATATGAGTATCAATTTGTATGTAGAGACAGTGTAATCAAGTCAATTTTATTTCTTAAAAAAACTGGCAAACTGCATAGCAAATTATATTATATGTATAGTGACAACTTTGGTTTTCAAAAACTATTTAAAATATGTGCATGTGAGATTTAGTTTTATCTATTTCGCCATGTAGAACACAACAGTGCAAACAGAATCAAGATCCAACGTCATGTGAATGAGATATCAAATTTAAAATTTAAAATTGGAAAATAAATATGATAACGTCAGCATATATGAGTGGTCAGTGGTCACGGGAGACATTACGTGGGGGACTAGCATGGGATCGCACCCCTTTGCCCATCACGCGATGGGTGGCCAGTTAACCGCGTCCATGTTAAATTCTGCAGTAGAATGGGCAAAAGTATACTCTCTCCGTCTTAAAAATTTGTCACTTTATGATTTAAAAATAAACTAAATGAAACAAACTTTTTGAAAGCGGAGACAATACTTACTCACTCTGTAGATCATTTTTGAATTACAAAACAACAAGTTTTCGAGGATAGAGAGAGTATTTTCGAAGGTTTGTCCCTGGTCTCCAAGAGAACAGAACATCCGGGCCTTGGATCAGAAAGCCCATGGCTACGCCTGCTAAAGCATAACAGGGTGAAGCTCGGGCCAGAAAAAGAGATATCATCGTTACTCCTGCATTCAGCTATTTTCCTTTGTAATATGTTGATCCCCAATAGCGGGTACTAGTAACGAAACCAAATGATAATGTCACAAGTCACATTTACAGGTGAAACAGCATGGATGGCTCGACGTGCTCTAGAAGGCAATCGATACAGTAAAATTACATCACCTGAAATCAGTTTAAGCTACAGCGTTATGCCTTAAAAATGAACTTTCAATAATCCAGAATTAAACTTTGATCGTCATATGAGTAAATTTTCTTCTCCAATAAAAGGTTAAGAGACCGACAAAACAAAAAAGACAGCAATATCCCTAATAAACACAAAACATCAATACAATCAATGGTTTCAATTTTATCTTTTCTCCACGGCGACAATATTAAAGAGGAGCATCCACATTCACCTATCCCTCCACGCTACAAAATGCATATGAAGATATAACTTCTGTTCTGAAGAAGTTTGGATGATACATAACAGTATATTATGGGGCTACTAGTCCACGGCACCATTTTAAACCAAGGATTCCACTGTCACTTAATTATCACTCATGTGAGTGCGTGCCTCACTTTGCTTTGCAGTCAACAGTGCTCGGACTTCAGTATCTTGGTCAGCCATATCAGCCGGTGTTTGCCCATAAGAGTTCTCCTTCTTAGGACACGCCCCAGCCTGGAGCAAAAGCTTCACAACATCCAAATGTTCACCTCTAGCAGCATGATGGAGTGGCTGCATAAAGTAGATACATAGATTAGATCTAATTTTCATGCAGATAGTGCGCGAATGAGTACTTTAATTCACAAAGATGGAAAGGTTTGGAAGCTTACTGTGTCGCCTTCAGAATCAACAGTATTGAGCATTCGCATTATGCAACCATCTTTGTTTGCAGCAAAGTTGAGAATGCATTGAACTATCTCAGTGAAGCCTGTAAGAAAATATTCCAGCATCAAAACAGATATAATAATGACCGCTAAATACCTATATCCCCAGTCATCTCCAAAAATACATACCTCCAGCACAAGCATCATGGAGAGGAATAGCCCCTTCTTCATCTTTGCATTCCAAGCTAGCTCCACGTTCCAAGAGTAGCTGACAACAATACAATGAACACTGTCAGATACAAATAAAAATCAGTAACCACAGGGGGGCGGCGAGATAGCAATGCAAACCTGCACACAAGGGAGATGCCCATACAAGCATGCCAGGTGAAGCAAAGTATCACCATCTTCAACTGGAACATCAATGCTGCCATCATGATTATCTGCATAAACAGAAAAACAGTACAGCATAAGTGAAGGGATCCATAGATAGCAGAATATGCACAGATATTTATGATATGTGCCTCAAAGTAAATAGATGAAAATGGCAGAAAAGGGAGGCTAACAATGATATTGATGAAGGAATATTGGGTGTATGAGTATAAATAATTAAATACAGTTTAGGAACAAGAGGTTGAACAGGTGCTGGTATGCTGAGGAAGCCAGTACTACAATATGGGCACAAGAATGGATAGTTCTGAATCTTACATCATATGATCCCACAACATTATGTTGAGGCAGCTAGAAGGGCAAATACAAAATAACCAAACAAGGACAGATCATGCATACATGTCCTGAAGAATGTCGATTGGATAATCTTTACAAAGATTGGAGAAACCCTTAAAGTACCGGAAAAACGAAGGCACGGAGCTATTGAACAAATCCGCAAGGCTAAAATCCTCTTGCAAATGACAACAGTAGCCAAACAAGCAAGCACATCACAAAACTAAGGTAATACATTCACAAACAAGCCATCCCGTCAACGTTTGGCATAGAAAGTATAACAAACACAATTGCCAGGCCCTTCAAACATAGAGCAATTTTTGATATCAGAAAGTGCATAAATCAATAAATGTGGTATTAATTGTAACCTGCAATATATTTTCTATCCCAAATAGAACATTACTGTGATTTTTTTTAAAAAAAAAACTTGAATCTACCTTATCCTTAAAAAAAGTTGAATCTACCTTATCCTTCACCCGTAACAGTATAACAATGCATTCAAGTGCTATGGAGTCACACTGACATTTTACTCCTAAATAACCCTAAAATGAAAAATAATAGAGCAACGAAACACTTGTCTCACTCTAGCCCATACATCAGGCGAAGTACAAGTACTGCTAATCCAGAAGTAGACTTCAACAATTACAAATAGCGAATCTATGCGAACAGGGAAAAAAAGACGAACTATGCAGTAAGCGTACTCTTGTATAATCAAGCGATATCGCAGAAACCTACAGGTTTTCCAGCCAACGAGGATCGTGGGGGCAATAAGCGGATCGGGACAGTACCGAGCGCGGCGAGAAGGGCGTCGACGTCCCCGGACTGAGCGGCGTCGGCGAGCGCGCGGAGGTGGGGAGGAACCTCGTCGTCGTCGGAAGCGCCGGCGAAGGCCTCGGCGACCTCGGCGATGTCGTCGTCGTCGTCGTCCATGCCGTTGCGACCGCCGGGAACTGCCATGTCTGCGGCGGGGCCTACTCGGGAGCTGCGGTCGGGCCGGCGGCGAGCGTGGGAGATGGCGAGCAGAGAAACCCTTTTGGCGGCGGCGTTGCAGTGGACTGGGTACTATACTAGGTTGTACTACCAGAGCGCGATTAGATTACCCCTGTCTCGTGCTCGTTCTGCAGCGTTGGATCGAAATAGACGGTCGATATCGGTGTGTCCAGCGACACCTTCAGGAATGTCCAAACGTGACGGTCACCCACGACCCACGCTTCAACTCGCTCCAATTATTTACGGTGAACCGACGCCCACTCCAACTTGGCATCGCCTTCGGATGCAGACATGCAGTCAGTCAAAACAAATGCGCGTCGGATGGACGATCAATTAACTCAGCTGGTTCGCGTAATGAACACGAGCCAGAACTGGGTCAACAAATCGCAAAAGCTCCTCGATCGAGCTGGTGTCAAGATCTCAGCACTCTGACGCTAAAGATGGTTGGTGTGCGGGTCAACAGGTTAGAGCAAGTATAATAGAGCCTAGTCAGCTGGCTCAAAAGAATCCACATCAGCATATTGCTTACGTGGACGAGGGAGTAAAGAAGAGAGAGAGAGTTGCTGGCTCCAGAATAGTAGCCAGGCGCAGCGGCATTTACGAGGTGACTCTACCTATGTGGCTGCATGCGATTGGGGGTAGGCAAAACAGGGCATTTATTCCAATCACTTTACAGTCAATCTAATAGCTAGTCTATTATATAAAAAGGCTAAACTGTTGACTCTAAAGTGACATGGCATTGAGTTACAGCCTGCAACCGGCTACTCCATTATCCTTGCTCTTAGGTCGCTCGTTATCTCGTGCGTGCGTGCATGCACCACCTCCGTTGCCCTGTCGCCCCCTACGTTGCGGTGAAGCAAGAGTTGCTTCAGCCGTCACGTACGAATCTGGAGGAAACGGACGGCAGGATGATGCTGCTACTTTTGTAGCTTTGTGTCGAGGAAACTTCAGGTTTGGTTTTGGCCGCCAAGAGCCAAGAACGATGAAGAAGGTAGCGTCTTCAGGTTTGGTTTTAACGCGAGTAATAAGGCCAGACATATTCTAACACAGACATCTGGACGAGATCAATTCGACAGTAAGAATCTTGTGGAAGGCTCGTCAGACGGTGAGAGAGACAGCTCATTCCTGTTCGCGACTTCGCGTGGATGCCGCGTCGTCCACGTATGAATAGAAAACATGTTCTGCTCGGAACTGCTCCAGTGAAGCGCAAAATTCACTCTTGAAACGAGGACTGGTACCGACAGCATAGTGTTGTCTACAAGGGCGGCCGGAACCGGAAGCCAGCGACCATTTCTCAGTCCCGACGCACCTAGCTAGCACAACCGTCCCCCAGTCCCGGCGAGTCGTCCGTCCGCCGCCGCTCAAACATGAGCTAGAGACACGTCCAAGGCCGGCAGGCGGCGGCTATCAGCCTGCGCGGTCTTGTACTCTTGTTTACTGCGTCACGTAAAGGTCCATCGCCACCGAATGCTACGCAACTCCTCTCTGCTTTTCTTTTTAGGCGCCGGGGGGAACTTGCACGAGCGCCTATATAATATAAGCGGCGGCCGCGCGAGCCCTGCCGTGCGCGGCGGCAGTGGCACTGTGACAGGCAGCGCGTCCACGCCCGGGAGCGCGAGCGCCTATATAAGACCACGAGGCCAGCAGCTACCAGCGCGGGGAGTCGTCGCTCCTGCTGGGCCGACGGCGCTCGCACGCAGGTACCGTACGACGTGGCGGTCCGGTGTCTCCCTGCCGTCTGTCCTGCACTCTCTTCCCGTAGTCTTTGGTTCTCCGTCTCTCCGCTAGCTCTTGCATATGTTCTTCCTAGCTCGTCGGTGGTAGCCGCTAGCCGGCCGGCGACGAGGCTTCCAACTCATGCGGAGAAGAGAAGACTGGGCCAGGAAACCCTTCCATGACCCGTTCTATCTGATTTCTGTTTCAGGCGCGCGCGGTGAGGTATGGTGTCTGAACTCTGAACCTCTGCTGAGGTAGCAAAACCTGAACAGTTCTAGAGGAGAGGTGCATGCAGAACATGGAGCCAGGCTCCGGGACGGGGCATCAGTACGGGTAATCACCCACTTTCTCGCACCTTCCTTATCTCCAGCTGATCCCTAGAGGCTACCTGTAACGGTTTTCTTGCCTGGATTCCATGTTCGTCGATCGGATGCCTTGCCAGGTGCGTGCATTACAGGAGGAAATGCAAGATAAGGGCCCCCTGCTGCGGGGAGGTCTTCGATTGCAGGCACTGCCACAACGAAGCCAAGGTCGCAGCTTCGCAAACATTCTCCTGAATTTTACTTGTTCTATTTCGGGTCGGCTCAAACCAAAAGAAAAAAAAATCATGTTTCCTCTTCATTCCTTCTTGCAGGATTCGCTGGAGGTCAATGTCCGCGACCGCCACGAGGTTCCTCGCCACGAGATCAAGCTGGTCAGTGATCGGCGTTCTTGGGTTCTTATACAGGAGAATGCAAGAGAAAAAAATACGTATTCATAAACAAGGGGACATGCCCCTACGTGTCATGCATTTTCTGAATAACTTTCCTGTTGTTTATGAGGGCCAAGAAAAAGGATGCCTACCACAGACCTATTTGCACGAGTACAGACACAGGCATAGTGTGTTCTTTTGCAGAACACGATATTAGTCATTGTCTCTTTATTTCCCGTCCACTTTAAATTAGTTGATTAGTCACGAACCTCCCCTAACATATAGTGACGCTGCTCCTACTCTTCTACTTTTTGGACATCACAGGTTATCTGCTCTGTCTGCAATAAAGAACAGGAAGTAAGTTACGTTATACGAGGTGTTTTCCAGGTGCCAACAGCTTTATTTCGTTCGTACATCACATGAAAAAAAATCTTTCCTTTTCTTATTGACAGATCCAGCGAGATTGTTCAAACTGTGGAACGTGTATGGGTAAATACTTCTGCGCAAAATGCAGCTTCTTTGACGATGATGTAAGCTATAATAATTTGAATCATGTGAGTCGGTGCTATGTTGAATAATACCATTTTCATCAGAACCGTTTCGTCCATTTTTCTCCTATTTGTGTCGTGTTCTCTGATGTTTCAGGTCTCGAAGAACCAGTTTCACTGCGATGGATGTGGCATATGTAGGCAAGTAGTATTACGTACATCTACATTCATGCCATGAGTTCTCTGAACATTTGTTTTTTTGTTTCCTCTCCTGTTGACCATGACTTAAGTATCTTTGCAGAACTGGTGGTGCGGAGAATTTCTACCACTGTGAAAAGTGCGGTAGGATTACTTCCAAGCATTTTGATGCTTCAAATTAACTGTCCACATTAAAAAAAAGGTCACACTCGACCATTTTAATTTTATGACCAGGGTGCTGCTATAGCTATGTGTTGAAGGATTCTCATCGTTGTGTGGACGGAGCAATGCACCACAACTGTCCAGTATGCTTCGAGGTGAATACTTGTTCGTTTTTAAATTTTTTGCCAGTAACAACAAAAGGAAAGACCTCAATATTTCTTGAAACACTGTAGCTAAAATTTTCTTATCTACATATATGTCATGACAGTATCTGTTTGACTCGGCAAAAGCCGTCAGTGTGTTGCACTGTGGGACACACGATTCATTTGGGATGCCTGTACGAGATGAGAGCCCACCGACAGTAACATTCTTCTGATCTTACATACGCACTTTATCTACTCTAAGTCTGTCCCGATTCCAACAAGATGTTGATGCCAACCTGTTCGCAATTGTGTCCAGGTTCTCATGCCCGGTTTGCCTGCGGTCTGCGTGTGACATGTCTGACGCATGGCAGAAGCTTGATCAAGAGGTACAACAAAAGTTCGTCCCATTGTCGCGCAGCTTACCTGTAAATAAAAAGACGAGAACCATTGAAAAGTAGTAGTACTGACTCTTTGTTTCAGGTTGCAGCATCGCCGATGCCAGCAATTTACCAGAAGAAGAAGGTAAGAACGCTTGCGCTGCAGAGTAGGCTCTCTCTCCATCCCCATTTGGTATGTTGAACAACTGCTTTTGGTTACTGTATTTTGTTTCCCCGGTCAGATATGGATCCTTTGCAACGACTGCGGGGCGACGTCGAACGTGCAGTTCCATATCTTGGCGCACAAGTGCCCCGGATGCAGCTCGTACAACACCCGGCAGACGAGAGGGGATCCGGCTGCGTGCTCAAGAGTTTGAGACTGAGTAGGATTGGTAGCAATGGCAATGATGCACAGAGGGTCGTGAGAGCGAATAAGCTGCAGGGAAGGGATTGGTGTAACTTCCGTGGAAGAGGTGATGGTTTGAATAAATGGTCGTGAGATCCATCCGGACGTGGCCGGCCATTACTCTCTTGGTTTTGGTTTGGGCTTACATTTTGGTTTGCTCTGCCGGCCTGTCGGATGGTTTGCGCTTGCAAGTTGCCAAGACCTGTCTCTTTTTTTTTTTCCTTTTTCCTTGAATGAACTCAACGAACCGCTGTTGAGTGTTGACACGTACAGCCGTACAGGCCCAGCCGCCAGCTCGCCACGAACGAACGCTCGAGTTAACGGACGATTCCGTGACGGCCGAACAACACCGGCCGCGTCATGACGCGGCGTCGCTCGTGGGCAGCGGCCGGTTCCCTCCGGCTCCACACCCACGAACGCCGATTCCCTCCGGCTCTCTGACCCCTGACGGCGCCCGCTTGCCGAAACGCGCCGCGCCGCGGCACGCAGCGCAAAACGCTCGCGTCCCCGTGTGGCTCACGTCGCAGTATTCCGTTTCGGCGGCTCGGCAACCGCAGGAGGCAGGACAAGCACCAAGATCGCGCGGCGCCGCGCTGCTCCAAAGTCCAAACCCCCACGCCGGCCACGCGTGCCATGTGGCCGCTGCCCGCCACGCAGGCTGGGCTCTCGCCGCGCGCCCACCCGAGCCTTCCCCCGTCACTCGTAACTGCAAACTGAGCCCCCCCTGAGGCCCTGACACACATCAGTACATCACCGCCCGCCAGGCCGCCACCCCAGTTTCGCTTTCGAGTTTCGCTTCGGCTTCCGCCCACCGAGCACCGATCGATCCTTTCCCTTCCCCTTCTCCCTCGCTTTATTCCGTTCCTATCGGCCGGCCACCTCCCGCACCAACCCACCACCCGTCCCGCCGCGCTGCTGATCCGAGGTCGAAGTCGAACGCATGGCCTCGTCCCCGGCGAGCAGCTACGACTGCTCCTTCAAGGTCCTGCTCATCGGGGACTCGGCCGTCGGCAAGAGCAGCCTCCTCGTCAGCTTCGTCTCCCCCACCCACGCCGCCGCCGACATCGCGCCCACCATAGGTACGCATCACGGCCGCGGGCTCCTCCTATTCCTCCTCCTCATCCAGTCCTACTCCCTGGATCTCGTCGGTTATTAGTAACTCCCGTACGAGGCACGGCCGCTTCCTTGGCTTGTCTCGGTTAGGGGACACGACACGACAGCAGAAAGCGCATAATGGGTTTTCTTTTTGTTGTCTCAATGGGAGATTAGTGCTTGGCGCGTTGCTGTCTGTAAGAGTAAATTAACGCATACGTTTGCTGTGAGATGGAAGTGTTGCTAGTGCAATTTTGGGGGAAGTGTTGCCTAGACACTAGCTCTTTAAGTGCATAGCTCGAACTGCTGCTCTATAAAAGCCCATCCAGTACAGTATTTTGCTATGAAATGAAGGCATCATATTGTAGGGGCTCCAAGTCTTAACCTGGTGTTATTGTTATTTTCGAAAGATCTGGTGTTATTGTTATCAGATATAGGAAATCTTACATTACATTACTGTTTATTCTGGAAGTTGTATTGTACCTTATTGTTCATATTAACTGTTAGGTTGTTGCCTCTAATCTTGGTTTTCTTATAATCTTTTGCCAGGGGTGGATTTCAAAATCAAATTTCTCACTGTTGGCGGAAAGAAACTGAAACTGACAATATGGGACACTGGTAAGCTTTTTTCCATTTGTGATACTGAAGTTAAACATTTTTTTCTTATAATATTTTCTTGTGAAGTGAATTTGTTTCCCCTTGTGGTATTAATGACTCTTAGTACATACAGTGTCAATCATATCCTATACAAGTGTTCTACATACAATTGTTTTTCATTGTTATGCAGCTGGCCAGGAGAGATTTAGGACAATTACCAGTTCTTACTACAGAGGTGCTCATGGAGTCATTCTAGGTAACCTGATGGCTTCCTAGATACTCCCTCCGTCCCCATGAACTTGTCGCTTTGTAGTTCAAAAATGAACTACAAAGCGACAAGTTCATGGGGATGGAGGGAGTACTTACTTCAGATTAGTGGTAAAATGCAATGTGATGACTAGTAGCAACAAAATTTCAATAGACTCACATGATTGTTACCATCATTCTTTTATTGTTCAAGAGAGAGTGTTGAAGGGTAATAGAAGATGAAACTTACTTAATATTCCTCTTCTGCTAGTTTATGACGTCACAAAGAGGGAGAGTTTCACAAATTTGGCTGATGTATGGACAAAGGAAATAGAGTTGCACTCAACAAATAAAGAGTCTGTCAAAATGCTTGTAGGAAACAAAGTGGATAAGGTAATACTTTCCCTAAACAAATTCTTGTTCCGTATATACATCGATCCATTTCCATATTCGATTCCCTCACGAAAGCTGAAGTATCTCACATTCTCACTGTTCTACTGATTGCATGTTTGACCACTTCTAGTTACCCATTGCAAAAATTACTATCACTTGCATCCGATAGACAAAATCTTGATAGCATGGCGTCTCCATAAGGTTGTCTTTGCTAAAAAAGAGGAAAATATCAAAATTAGATCAGTTGAACACGGGTCATTTGCAGGAATTAATACAGAACGAAGTGGCAATACCTAGTTCTGAGATTGATGGTTCTACCTTGTAGGAGGAAGAAAGGATGGTGACAAGGGAAGAAGGTCTTGCCTTTGCTCAGGAATATGGATGTCTATTTCTCGAGAGCAGTGCTAAAACAAGACAGAATGTTGAGAAATGTTTTGAAGAGCTTGCATTAAAGGTACACCTGCACCTACACAAACCAGAAAGATATAAATCAGTAAAATATTACCTCTTTTCCCTTGATTTACCTTCTAGGAACTCCATAAGATTAGACATGTAAACTTATGAATCTATTATGTCAGTACCTTTACTTGTTTTCTAACATATATCTAAAATCTAAATTACGACCATGTGCTCCAGAGTTGTATCCTACGGCATCCAATGCAATATATGATATATGTAGACCCATTATCTGACCACATAAGTGAAAGTGAGAAAATGTAGTGATACTTTAGTTGCAGTCATGAAATGGCGTATGTTTGTTATTTTATTCTTTGACTCAAAGTTCTGAATTTGCAATTGCTTGTGATCTTTAAAGTTTTGATATGTATGATTGGATCGCTGTATACATTTGTTTCAATTATCACTGTATATTTGCAATGATCTGTTTCACATTTGTGTGTTCTTGTATGGTTAGGATGCACCTCAGATGTTACTCCCTGTGTTTTTAAATTGTTGTCGTTAGTATAGCAAATTTAGTTAAAAATGAGCTACAATTGTTGTCCTAATGACAACAATTTGAAAACGGAGGGAGCAGATCCCTAAACTTGCACTAGACTTCTGCCATTGAGTACTTAAAATTGAGAGCTGCAACTTTAAGAGAAAATAAGAAATCCAGATCTACTTTTGAAAGCAAACCATTTTCTTGATTTTGTGCCACTTTTAGACAAAGCGCAGGTTGCAAGTCTACTTGTTACATGAATACCAGATTAACACATTGCTGGAACTTTTTCTGCGGCACATATTCTTCTTTTTGGTACAAATTATCTCTGTTTAGTCGTAGTTTAGGCAACAACTCAAATTCCTTATGTTATTTTGTTGCAGATTCTTGAAATTCCAAGTCTTTCGGAGGAAGGTTCTTCAGTCGTCAAGAGGAACATTCTGAAACAGAAGAAGGATAATGCAAAACAAGGCGGAGGATGCTGTCAGTAGATCCACTTATGCAATCAACTCATGCTATCCAGGTTTAGCTGTCAGTTGCCTTGCGGTGTAAATGGGTTGTATATGAAAATGTTAGTTGGTGCAACAAATGCATGCAAAGGGAGAATTCACAACTCCAGGTTTTGGTGTTACCATGTGAGCTGATCTGTGCAGTTTTTCCTGACGTGGCTAGTTGGTGATGAGACACAGCTGATCACTTCCGTAATTGTACGAGTGGAAGCGTATCATACAGTCTCTGTGTATGGTATGGATGGCACATTGCAGTGCTCAAGGTATGGACGTCCTGCAGACTGCAGTGATGTGAAATGTCAAGGTGCCTAGTCCCTATCGTCAATTGTACAGTCGGTCCTTGTTCAGTTGGATTGTGCTTGTGCAACGTTTCCAATTTGTATTGCTGCATCATTGCCAGTAGTGACCATAAATGGGGAATGGCTTGGCTTAGAAAAGACAAAGAAGATGAATGGCCTGTATTACTAAGTTTTTAGTCTTCTTTGAGAGTATTACTGTCTGTTTACTAGTTTGCAGTATTACAATGCTGCAAAGTTGCAGGACAGGTGCATCCCATGTTTTTGTCCCTCCCACTAGGAATTTTTTACAAGACCACCTATCGGATGTAGTATCCTTTTTTTTTTTGTTTCGCTCTTCCATCTGCTGTTCCGCTGTGCGTTCCTGGTTCTTGTGTGGGGGCGACGAGATGATCGTGTGACTCCAGAAAACTGCTAGAGCAATGCATGTGACGTGACGATGCTGCAGCTACCACCAGCGCAGTTTCTTATGCACGGGAGTACCTTGGAAAGGACAATCCCGTATACTCCACTGGATCAAGTTGATCATGACACCACAATTTCAACAGTTTTGAGATAATTGCGAGCGAGAAAACTCATGGGTGGCAAGGAAATTTGATCTCTGGTATAACAATCTTACGCGCCATCGAAAGAGATGGTGGCTTGCCACCTAAAATAAACAGACCCTGGTCTTTCGAAAAAATAAATAAACAGACCCTATTTGCCCCTGGAATTGGTAGGCTACGAAACTGACAATAACTTGTTCCCATCTCGAATCACTGCTTCTAGGCAAAATGAACATCGCCACGAAGCCACTTTCGTAAACGCGGCAGCCTGTATGGTCAGGCGAGGAAGTAGATAACGCAGTTAGCCCAAACTGAAGGGACAAGAAAGGGGTCCGCCAGAGCTACACACCGTGGCCATGGCTAGCAGAGCAGCCAACGTGCTGCGCCCAGAAGAGGTTAGCACAGTGACCAGGGTGATGTGTCCAGCACCGTCTCTCTTTTTTCTTCCCGTTCTACCCTACGAGAGAAGGGGGTCGGATCGTCCAAGTACATACAGCTCAGCCCGATCAGCTGGTCTCCGGGGTAGGCAGCAGAATCATGGCGCGACGTCGTCCCTGTCTGTCAGTGTGTTGGACACACTGACATGATGGTAGAGTGGCGCGAGGTGGGCGCGCTGGTCTGCCATGCCAATAATTTCAGCAGATGCTTGGCGCAGGCCCAGTCATTTCTCAGGGACGCACAGTAGGGGTGCCATGTGACGCCGTCGCTGCTAGCTGGCAGGATCCGATGGCACCTGCGGTCCCAGCCACTCGAAGTGATTATTGCCCTTTCGAGGGGAAACGGCAAACGGCGGGATGCTTTACAAATGTTACAGAGGCCAAGCTGCTTAGCTTCAGACCTATAGACAGGAGACACATGCATCACTATTCACCAGCCATGAGTAGAAACTTTCTACGGTTCTGTTCTGATCTTAGTAACATCCATCTGCATATATCTGCTTGGCGTATCAGGAATGAATGCAAGAGGACGACTCCTGAAATTCAAGCAGTGATGATGCAGTGTTTAGGTCGTACCAAACATATCAACAACTAGAGCGTCGTAATCGAGCGATAAGCTGGCCAAGCAAGCCAAAGACAGCGGCCTGAAATCCGGAAGATAATGCTAAAAGCAACGTCCTAATACGCTACGTGACCAGTTATTGATGGTGGTCTGGTCCCTCCCAGCGCTTAAAATATCCAGGAGGGGGAGGCCGGGAGGGCCTTTGGTTGGTTTGGACTTTGGAGGCTGGTGGATCATTCTGGATAAAGAAAACTATGACTGATTGGCTTCCTGATAAATTAAGTCGGGGAAAAAACCTTTTGTCTAAAAAAGTTTTAAAAAGCTGAGACCGGAAACCAAACCACAAACAGACAGACCAGTTGACTCGCACATTCATCCCTATGTTAACGTGTCACCGCAACTTCCAACCTGGCCCATAGTTTAAGCTACCTGATGATCGACGCCGTTCGGCCTCTTGTCTGGGAATAATCCGTAGTACTAGTTACGAGCGAAAACGAAACTGCTTACGGACGGAATAAGATAAGCGAGCGAAGCCAAGAAGGTGATGTGCAGTGCGGCACCTGCTCTTGGTGGCGCCTGCGGTCTTCTTCACCAGAGTTAGTGGTGGTGGACCGGGCGTCGTCAGGCTGGCAGAAGGGAGCACGACACGAGGCCTCCGCCGGACGCATCGCGTGCCAATGGTACGAGTAGCAGCATCGCGTCGTGGTTCACGCGAGACGAGACCGCTTCCGACAGCAACAGGTCAGCCTTATCATCAGTGCCCCCATTCCGACGTGGCGCGTGTACCGTCCCGTTCGTCGTCACATGCCCCTCCCTGCAATTATTGAGCTGCGTGCCTTGCGCGATTCGGCGATCCCGATCGGATTCGAACGAAATCAGCATATCCCTTGCATGTACTGTACTTCTCTGGCACATGTGTACGTTGCATGTGGAAGGTTTTGGCGAAATAAACTCGGGCAAACTCACAAATCTTACAGAAGCAAAACGGGTCCGAATGGAGTTCACGGGTACAGAGATTCAAGTTGCAAATTCACGAGGACACGGCGGCAGAAGAGTTGGTTGGATTCATACTACACGGTGGCCGACGATGCCATGAGAGGGGAACTAATTAAACGGTGACGATGAGAGGAGGAACTGACGGCTAAAACGCGCGGCGGCGAGCTACGAAACCATGAAGCGAAGCGGCTTAGTAGTCGGTGGTGGGGAGCTGCTCGTGGGTGTTGTGGGAGATGAAGAGCACGTCGTAGACGATGCCCGCGAGGCCGCCGCCGACGAGCGGGCCGACCCAGTACACCCAGTGGTTCTCCCAGGACCAGCTGACGAGGGCGGGGCCGAAGGACACGGCGGGGTTCATGGACGCGCCGTCGAAGGCGCCGCCGACCAGGATGTTGGCGCCCACGATGAAGCCGATGGCGAGGGGGGCGATGGTGCCCAGGCTGCCCTTCTTCGGGTCCACGGCGGTGGCGTACACCGTGTACACCAGCCCGAAGGTCATCACGACCTCGAGCACCACGGCCTGCCACGCGGACACGCCGGCCGTCAGGCCGAAGGTGCCCGTGGGGAGGCCGCCCGTGGAGAAGCGCAGGAGGAAGCACGCCGCCGTGGAGCCCAGCAGCTGGGCGATCCAGTACAGGATGCCGCGGAACAGGGTGATGTTGCCGCCGAGGAAGGCGCCGAAGGTCACGGCGGGGTTCACGTGCCCGCCGGAGATGTTGGCGCCCACGGACACGGCCACGAACAGGGCGAAGGCGTGCGCGATCGCCGCGGATATCAGGCCGGCAGGGGTCGCGCCGCCGCCGCTCAGCTTGCCTGCACGATTTGGGAAACCACCACCAGGTCATTCAATAGCTAGTGACGACACATCAGTCGAACCTCCAGGTGATTCGTCGTCGTCCACATAATAATTGGGTATACTACCACGGTTTTCTGGCGTTCTGCTTTCCTACGATTTTTTTCTTTTAGTTTTTTATATATAGTCATCACATGCATTGGCTTGGAATAGACTGTACTGATTCGGTCTGTGATTCCTCAGCCATCCACGTAACCACAATGCAAACCGGTCATCTATCAGTGTACAGCGAGGAAGGAAGGAGGAGGTGGTGGAACTCACTGAAGGCCATGCCAGAGCCCTGGCCGGCGAAGACGAAGATGAGGGTGGAGATGAACTCAGCGAGCGCCGCCTTGAGGGCGCCCGGGTGGTACACCTCCTGGGTGCTCCCCACGGCGATGTTCCTGATCGGCATCTTGAGCTGCCTTTCTCTCCCTCTCCTCCCACGCTAACCACACACACACAGGAGACGGTGCTCTGCCGCTCAGTGATGAGGAAGAGGAGATGCGGTGGTGAGGAAGAGACGCCGTGGAGTCGCCATATATACACAGAGCGGGCGAGCATGCAGGACACTGCCCCGGTTGGCGCGGGCCACCACCACCGGGCCTCCGCGCGCGCTAGCGCTAGCGCTATCGTGTTGCAACGCGAGGGCCGGTTCTTTAGAGGCGAAATGAGCTGTGTGAGCGTGACACCGTGTCCGTGTCACAGACACTTCAGAACGTTCTAGAGCTCAACAGGCTCCATAACCCTGTGCAGTTTGCAGTGCTTGTCTAAATAGAAATAAAAAAACGCGCAGGAATACTACCTTATGGTCGGAGGTTGCGAGCGATTTATGCGGGACTGGTTTTGACTGGTACAGATAAGGATGATGCGATTTAAATAAAGAGGCTCTAGAAAAGTGCAAGGAATAAAAACTCGGGCCGGCCTCTTCTCTATGTCCTACAGCTCATACGTCGCGCTGGTACGTATTAATAAATGTTTCTTTGGGCAAGTCATCATAATCAGGAAATTGATAACCTGCAATTCAAGAGCACCTTGAATGGAAAAAATCGACCGCCATCTGTGGTATTTCTTGCAAGAAATTACCAGTACTAATAGTGACAGTTAATGGAGTGCTGGACGGTAAAAAACAACGCTGCACGTGGTTCACTTTGGTACCAAACCGGACCACCTCGTAGCCTCGGAGGAGGTTTGCCTTGGATTTGGATCGTGGTTAAACAGCCGATCATGTGGAGAAACGCTGTTTGTTTGAGATGGCGACCGGGGAGCGTCTCCTCGCCGTAGTCGCCGTGCGGCGCCGCGCCAGCTCAGGCGGCCGCCGGCCGGGGAGCTGTCCGCGAGCCACGTGTGCAGGGAGGCGGGAGCTAGTGGCTCGTGTGGATTAGGAGGCGCGGGTGACGTGACCCCTCCACACGAGAGGAGCATCTACAACAGCGGGATAAAAAGAAACAGGCCAATACCCTACTTCTCTCTGCCTACAAAAGAAAAGGACGGCCAGATAGTTTATAGTTCCGCGCGCGCTTAACTCCGGCACCGGCCATCGACAAAAACGACCACCCGCCCCATGTTTTTTCTCTCTGCCTACGCGATTGCTGTGATGGAGACACACCATCGATCGGGTATCACGGAGAGATCGTTCCGTGCTGGTTCACATGTAGGCGGTTCTTCCTTCTAAATAATTACTCACTCCTGATCTCTTTAACTGTTCTTACAAGAAAATGAACTACAAATAAACTACCATAGGATGTCCGAACCTCAAACAAAAAAAATAATAAGGGAGTATATAATCTCCGTGACGATTAGGAGATCTGATTTCCTTTTATGAAGAATCAGGAAAACCTCTAATTACATTACCATTATCCGCATGAGTAAGGTACTGATTAAGTAGTAGAGGCACATCCATATCCACAAGTTTTGTTTAATAAAGAGCAAGCTGTCGACTGTCGCTGCTCCTCTGTTTTTCGTTCAAATTGTGTTCCTTTCCTGCCTCCTCCTGTCGTTGCCGTATCCTTCCTGCCTCGTCACATGCATCACCACGTTGCAACAGAGTCTTTTGGATCTGAAAGAGGAAATGAAACCGGTATGTAATTTATTAGTAGTAGTAGTCGGATTGGAAGCTTTGGGATTTGCGTGGAGCTGAGCGCTGCACAGGCTCCACACTTGAGGCAAAACTTTCTACTATTAGACACAACGGTTAAGACAAGAGATCTTGTTCTTAACCTACAAACTCGCATGGGCTGTCTTGCACGTGGTACAGTGCCCGATATTTCCCTGGACCATTTCACAGGCTGCACGATGCTTAATCATCATCTGATCCAATTGCAGACCGATCGTGACATGCATGTAGTCGATCTCATCTGGTCGTTCCCTACTTCCCTTGCATTGTGCATTGCCTTCTCTGGAAGAGGATTTCATTTATCCGTTCGAATCGAGATATTCGTGAAGCTTGCATTGATATGGTAGGGCACGATAATTTTTTATATTCGCTACTGTCTGTATCAAGACTGCCTTGTTGATGAAACTCAAAAACTCGATACAATAATTTCCGCAAGTTATGAGCTGGCTGATCTCGTGGTCGAATATTTGGATAAGCTTATGACCTGGAGCGGTTAGCTAGTTAGCCTGTTATCAGGCCATAAGAAATTGAGGCAATTTGGGTAAGTTGCCGTACTAAAGTCTGACTTTAAATTAGCATTTGGTCCTTTGCTTCCATCACGGAAAATGTAAAAGAATCGTTTTCAAACGGAAATGGACGTTCGTCTTTTCCCTTTTCGGTTTTAAAAAATAAGGGTCAGATGAATTGACGTACCGCTAAAATCGACGAAAGAACGAAGCATCTCTGAGGTATACTGCAATGGAAATACGAAATGCAATGTCAGCCACTTTACAATTTGATTACAAAATTGATATACATTCAGTGTACCACTCGTGCAACGTGGCAACACAAGTTTCTGCATTATTCCGAGAGGATGATGCTAAGATCATGTGAGCAGAACAGGCGGCCTTTCTCGAGGCCCATGTAGAGGACATATGCACGGGCTCGGCCCAGCATCTCCAAGGCGGGCGTTCGGTCCGGCCTCTATTCGCGTCTCATTGCGGAATTTGCGTATAAAGCCCATGTGCCTTAGGCCAGAACAGAACTGGCGACCGCTGACACAGACCAGCATATGAGGCTATATGGGCTGGGCCATGAAAAGCGGAAGGACCCAGCAAGTTCCGGCCCACTCCCAATCTGAACGCGCCGCGGCCTTACCTTTCCTGCTCTTCTAGAAGATTCTCGCGCAAGTTTCACTAGAGGGAAAGGAACGCCCGACTCGACTCCAATGCGCCGTGTACAATTATCGTTGCGTCACGTGGAAGATACCAACGGCACAGTGAGTTGCATTGTATCGTGGAGATGGGCTCCGTTGGATTCTACCATTTCAAACAGAGCCGAAGCGGAGGGGAAGAAAGTGGAAGGACCTGCGAGGAATGCCTCCATTCCGTATTCCTCAAGTCCAGCAACGGGCAAATCGATCTTACCAATATTTTACGCGCCCGTTCCGCGATTTTTCAAAATTCAAAAACTCCCTACACACCACACTGGAGTAGTATATGGAATACGGAGCGTTTTATTGTCTCGCCCCCCTAATTCCAGTGCGGCCGTTGTGTAACGTCTCTCGCTCCCCTAATTCGAACGCGAATCCAGCCCACGCCGCCGGCTCGTCATACGGTGGCAACAACCGGCAACGACTACTTGCCCTATCCGCGTCGCCCCATCTTGCCCGTCCATCTCCGTACCAACGGCCGCGCCCCTCCGTTTCCTTTTAAATACCCTCCTCCATTTCTGATTCCGGCCCCCACACCATCCCACGCTCCCCTTGCTGCTCGTTTCGGCCGCTCCTTTGCGCTCCCAGGTTTGTACCTCGCCGCCGCCCCGAATCCTGCGATTTCTCGAGTTCCCTTCGCGACGTTCCTCTTCGGACCGTAGTTTCTCCAGATCGCTGCTCCATTTCGTTCGCTGCGTCGGGATTCTTTTTATATCAATTTTTGGGTTTTCTCGTCCAGCAGAAAATTTGATCGAGGAGTGGTGGTGGTTGTGGACATGGGTCAGATCCAGTACTCCGAGAAGTACTTCGACGACACCCACGAGTACAGGTAGATGCGAAACCCTAGCCCTCTGATCTTCTGCTCTTTTCCGTTCCGTCGGTGTGCGGTTGGTGGCTAAACCCTAGTCTGATCCCCTTTCGTCGGCGCAGGCACGTCGTCCTCCCGCCCGAGGTCGCCAAGCTCCTCCCCAAGAACCGCCTCCTCTCCGAGGTACATGTCTTTAATTCCACCCGCATTCGTGTAGATCCTGTTTTTTTTATCGTTTCCTTTGCTCGTCTGATCGCCTTTCTGTGCGGGGGAATTTCGCAGAACGAGTGGCGTGCGATCGGCGTGCAGCAGAGCCGCGGGTGGGTGCACTACGCGATCCACCGACCGGAGCCTCACATCATGCTGTTCCGCCGCCCGCTCAACTACCAGCAGCAGCAGGAGGCGGCGGCCGCGGCTGCAGCGCAGATGCTGCCCAAGTGATTGTCCCCCCTGCAATGGCAGCCGCGACCGGGGGTTGTAATGTTCGAAACCCTCTAGCCCGTTTTCATCTCCAAAAGGGGTGTCGCGATACTGCTGATTAGTTGCTCTGCTTGTTGGAGTTTAGTTATCCATCTTGGTGATGCCTGCCTTGTGTTTGTGGAATTCCTAGGAAGGAACTGGCATGTGCTAGTCTGAGACTCTGTGTTATTGTGATCATGAGTACTCGTAGTTACCGTGTCTTATGTGATTCTGGTTGACACAACCCGTTAATCTTCCTTGCAGTGGTGGCATTCTGGTTGCTGTGTGCTGTTGATTTGTTAATGTGGCGATTTGGTTCTGTTCATGCTTTTGCTTGTCTGTTCTTTGTGCTGGTTATGCATTCTCTACAGTGCAGAACTGCAGACGTGCACTGAATGATCTGCAGAACTGCAGATTTGTTAACCTTTCACTGACAAGCTCTTGCCTTTCAATTATGCTATGATTGGACAGAACTGGTGAAACCTTACATCTCAATCTGTATATCGATTGCTGATAATATGCAGTTTGGATGGTCTGCAAACATAGTCAGAACATGACTAATATGGTGTTTATACGACATTGTTTGAATTTAGCAAGGCCTGTTGTAAATTGTCCAACTGGAATTTTAGTCAGCCTGCGTGATCCGATTCCCTTCCAAATTGTCCAACTGGAATGAAAATTTTGAGTTCAGTCTTGTGAAGCCTTGTCCAACTGGAATGAAAATTTTGAGTTCAGTCTTGTGAAGCCTAGAGGTGGCACGGTTCAGACTGAAGGTTCCGGCCGTGGAGCCGAATGGTGCGTTTAGTTGGAGTGATGAAGAGAGATGGGCGACATCATCCAGATTTATCATTGTTTTGCAATATGGATTCAGCATTTATCTAACCAAACACTACGAGACAAATTCAGCATTTATCATTTGTGTTTGGTTGGTGGGATAAGATGGGACGGGATAAGACGAACCCACTTTATGTGATGTTTGTTTGAGGGACGAGGGGGATAGAGTCATCCAATGAAATGTTCTTTTCGGATTCGGGATGACTTCGTCCCTAGAAAAATGAGCAGATAAATCCATCTCACCTGAACGCCGTGAGTGTCTGTCTCCCTCCCCGCGCTCTCCTCTCACGCTGCTCTTCTCCGCGACGCCGCTACTCCCGCAGATGCCTCTTCTATGTCGACTGTAGCTCCTTTTTCATCGATGTCCTGCCGCTCCTCCGTCATTCGCACGTCCAGCTTCTTCTCATCTGGTCTCGCACACGCAATTCGACAGGGTAACGATGCGTGATTCGACAGGGCATTAGAAGTACGGACCTATGGAGCTTGCCGGATGTCGATGTCGTGACCGCCGATGGAGGCCCCGTCACACACCGACTACAAAACCGACCTCTGCATCAGCCTGTCGTACCCGTTCCAGGAATCTGGAGCTGTTGCTCCAAGCAGGCGAACTTTGCTTCGGCTGCATCTGGACATCAACAAGGACTGCAGTTAGGGCTCAGAGTGTGCATGCTCAACTTGAGAAGCCTCGAGATCAACTCAAACCTGCAATGAATGAAATGAGCAGTATTTTGTTCTTCTGGCTAATTACTGTATAAACGGTCAGCAATAATACTACAGTGATGATGCTAGCTAGCTACGTTGATGAACACTATATGTCCTGTTCTCTGAATGTTCTCGCAACACTTCAGTGTGTGTACACCGACAGAGCTAACCAAGAGTTGTTCGATGAAATTTCTTATCAGAGAGTAGTTAACGGAGTAGAAGACGTCATCCATTTCCATCCCATTTTATCCCTTCAATCAAACAAAAAATAGAGATCATCTCATCTCTCAAACAAAAAAAATAAGATCATCCTATCTCTAAAAATTAAGATAAGCCGGACCCATCTCACTTTGTCTCCCAACCAAACTCACCTAAATGACTCGTTCCGTTCCGCCTTCACGCTCAGCCAAAGGCGGCCGCTGAAGTGATCCTTCCACCTGCAAACCGTGGGCGCAAGAATTCCTCCACGCGGCGGTCCGTGTCGTGGCCGGTTGAGGCCGGAGCTCCACCACCCGAACGCCGCAAAATGACACGCGTGCGCTCACAAACTTGTTCTCCGTCCCCACCTTGAACCTTGGGTGCCGTCACGCAACCTCGCGCCCCGTCGTCCCCAGTGTTCACAGTGTACCCTCGTTCACTCATTCTACAGTAAAATTTCTTCGCCTGCCCACTGATTCTTTCCACCTAAATCAGGTCTAGTTCCGTCGTCCGTCTAGCGTGCCAGAACTCCCTTCCTCCAGTTCCAGCGTGCAGCGTCTAGAATCATTGCACCGCAACTGCTTCCAATCGCTCACCGCGACCGCAACGCATAAAACCGGAGCGGCCAAGATATCTCCACACCCAAGACCTCTCCGCTTCCTCGTAGAAAAAAGAAAAAGAAAAATGCGCGCGACAATCCCCGCCCCGTCGCTCCTCGTGACGCCGGGGCCGCCACACCACCGGCCTCGGCTCCCTCCCCTCCCCGCGAACCCGGATCACCGCCACGTCTGCCGCGGTGGCCGGCGTCCTCGCACCCGCCCGCTGCGCGTGGCGGCGCCGCCGTCCGTCCCCGGCGAGGCGGAGCGGACGACGGAGCCGAGCACGTCGGCGCGGGAGTCCGGGGACAAGTTCTCGTGGAGGGATCACTGGTACCCCGTCTCCCTCGTTGAGGACCTCGACCCCAGCCGCCCCACCCCGTTCCAGCTCCTCAACCGCGACCTCGTCATCTGGAAGGACCCCAGGTCCGACGAGTGGGTCGCGCTCGACGACAAGTGCCCGCACCGCCTCGCCCCGCTCTCGGTACGATGACCGCGCCGTGCACCCCCGTCGCCTCACCTGCGTCTTCTCCAATCTCCACCTCGTTTCGTTTCGGCTAATTTTGATCTGAACTTCTGCAGGAGGGGAGGATCGATGAGACCGGGTGCTTGCAGTGCTCCTACCACGGCTGGTCATTCGATGGCTCCGGCGCTTGCACGAGGATCCCGCAGGCCGCGCCGGAAGGGCTCGAGGCTAGGGCCGTTCGGTCTCCTAAGGCGTGCGCGATCAAGTTCCCCACGCTCGTCTCACAGGGGCTGCTCTTCGTGTGGCCTGACGAGAATGGGTGGGAGAAGGCCAAGGCAACCCAGCCTCCAATGTGCGCTAATTCATGATTGAAGCTATGGTTACCGATTGAATTTTGTTGTGGCTATTTGTGACACAATTCCATCACCTTGTTTTGTTTCAGGTTGCCGAAGGAGTTTGATGATCCAGCATTCTCCACGGTGACGATCCAGAGGGATTTGTACTACGGGTATGATACGCTGATGGAGAACGTCTCTGATCCCTCCCATATAGAATTTGCTCACCATAAGGTACGTAGTGCCCTGCTTACATTTGAGAATTCTTAGTTGATTAATTCTCCAAAATGTAAAGCTAACCATTGTAATTTCTTTGTTAAAGCGTGAAATATCAGGAAAAAATTTGTTTTCTTTTAATCATTTGCTTATGTAGTTGTTCAGCCATGGAATATAATTTTTCAAATCGACCACCTCAATTTGCTTTAAGTTTGCACATTAAATTCCTAGGAGTGGCATCTGGTGGGCAAAAGTGCAGTACTTAGTTTTAAGTGACATAATGTACCTTGAGCTATAAATATCCTGTTGCAGAATAGTTCCTTCGATTTCCACTTATGCAACTTGCTCGTGCAGCAGTAAGACGATTCATTATTAGATTGACATCGCTTTATTGTATGTCTGTTGTGAAATATTAGCATACTGAAAAATAATATGCTTTGCTTTCTGGACATACATAGTTTCAGAATACATTAACGCTTCAAAATTTAACTCCTCTCGCAGGTCACTGGAAGACGAGATAGAGCCAGACCTTTGCCATTCAAGATGGAATCAAGTGGTGCATGGGGTTATTCAGGGGCAAATTCTGGTAACCCTCGCATTACTGCAACGTTTGAGGCCCCTTGCTATGCTTTGAACAAGTAAGTTTTAGCAGATTACCCCAACCATAATTCATGCCTTTTTTTGTATTGTATTACTTGGCTTTTGGTGTAGTGGGCTGCCTCTTATTTATTGCTTCCACATTCAAAACATTTCACTAGATTCATGATTCTGGACATTTGCTAATGTTTGTGCAGAATAGAGATAGACACAAAGTTACCAATTTTTGGAGATCAGAAATGGGTCATATGGATTTGCTCTTTCAACATCCCAATGGCCCCAGGGAAGACTCGTTCTATCGTCTGTAGCGCTCGAAACTTTTTCCAGTTTACAATGCCAGGAAAAGCATGGTGGCAGGTACATGCTTATCTTTTATTTCCTTTCTTTACTTGCCTTTAGTTTCTGGTTCTGTTGTCAACACTTTCTTCTCCTTGATATTATCTTTTAAACCTGCTTAAATGGGCATGTTGTAGTATTTTGAGGGGAAACAGCAGGGAAGATTTATACTGTATAGAACATATATTATGGATGGGATTTGTTATTTCGTCATTTGAATGTATAGTGTACCGTCAAATCCTGAAACCTTTTTTCTTGTGATGCAGCTTGTCCCTCGATGGTATGAGCATTGGACTTCAAATTTGGTCTATGATGGTGATATGATTGTTCTTCAAGGGCAGGAAAAGATTTTCCTGGTTGCGACCAAGGAGTCTTCTGAAGATGTTAATCAGCAGTATACAAAGATCACGTTCACACCTACACAGGCTGACCGTTTTGTCTTGGCATTCCGGGCTTGGTTGAGGAAATTTGGGAACAGCCAACCTGAGTGGTTTGGAAATCCTAGCCAAGAAGCATTGCCTTCCACCGTCCTTTCAAAGCGTGAGGTAAAAGTTTTCTAGGTTACTGAAAGAGACTCAAAATGGTTTTTCTGACTACAGTTTATATCTTTTACATGATAATTCCATATGTTTTTTCATGAATCTTTTGGTGACCAAAGATCTTTGTTTCTTTGCATCCAAAACCATGTAAAATAATCTTACTGATCACAATGAGCTCTTTTACACACAGTTTTTTATTTCCCTAACAGAATGACCAGCATTACTGTATTCACCTTTATTGTTGGCTTCAATCTATGATTTCTTTTAGCAATGGTCACATGTGTTAGTGCCTTGACAGTACCATTTTTAGTTTTACAAAGCACCAAATTTAGTATTATACTTCAGATCTGTATGTTAACCCTGTAGCATTGAACCATGCTTAGGGTTAAGCATTTGACGATATAGTTACTTATAACCCATGCATGACCAGAACAGTTCATTTCATAAGAATGGGAAGGTTTGCCTTTATCTCCTATGGTACCCGCTGAGTTTGGAACCTCTATTGTCTACCTGAAGTAGACATAAGGATAGTTTCATCATGCTTCGTTCTTCTGCATTCCAGTGATCCTTGTGACTTATATTTAACTTTATGTTCTGCAGATGCTAGACAGATACGAGCAGCACACACTGAAATGCTCGTCTTGCAGAGGAGCATACAATGCGTTCCAGACTCTGCAGAAGGTATTCATAGGATCGACAGTGGTGTGCTGTGCTACGGCTGGGATTCCTGCAGAATTCCAGCTCAGAGTATTGATCGGTGCCGCTGCTATTGTAAGCGCCGCTGTGGCCTATGCATTTCATGAGCTCCAGAAGAATTTTGTGTTTGTAGATTACGTGCATGCTGACATTGATTGAATTTTGTGAGGTCATACCACGATCATGTATGTAACCTTAGCTAGTGATTATAAATTTTCACGGGATAAGCACATAGCAGTTTCCCCTCGTTGAAGCTGGAACCACTGCCTGCGGATTTTTTGTTACTCATCTACAGTCGTACGCTACATGTGTTTTTTTTAGTCTGAAGATCCTTTGTGCAGCTTTAATTACCGATTACGGGCCATACGTAAGTTTGTAAAATGAGCACTCAGAATGTAGGTTTATTTTTAAAAGAAAAATGGAACATTAATCTGTGCGTATACACCTTTTCATTTTTTTTGTTTTCTGAGTATTTATATACTTCCTCCGTTTATAAATTATCTCAAGGACCAGTCACGAGCCAGCAACAGAATGTCTTCTAAGAACTCAGTCATAACGCAAGTGACTAATAAAGTATCGATATCAGCTCAACTAAAGAATGAGCTGTAATTTTTTGTCCCAACGATAAACTATAAACACCGAACAGCTCCACTGATCTGTCAACAACTCAGGCTACAAGTCCCAAAACACTGCAAGAGTTCCCCATTACCCACCCTGAATATTATACATTTATATCCTTTCAGTCCGATGCTTAACATGAACCATGAACGAATTCACATCATAACTACCAGCGTGGTTTAACAACAATGGGATACCATAACCTTCGATAAATGCTGAAAGATCGATGTACAGTGATTTTTCTTTTCAAAATCGTGAACTGTGAAGCCAAGAAGAGCAGAACGGCAGAACTTGTTGGAAGATAATCCCTGTGCGGAACGATTTGTTTAAAATAGTGAACATTCTTTCCTCGCGACCCCTGCTCTGCTCTCGCCTAGCCAGCTTCCTTTGTACGGCCCCACCATGACAGTTCACAGCGCCGCACATGAGTCATGACCTTGCCTCCCATCGTGTCACCCCGCCCGGACTCGCGCCTTTCTGAGCTGTCCATCTGACCATCTCCTCCCTTCTCTCTCTCTGCTCGCGCCGGGGATCCCCTCGCGGCGGCCTCCACATGGCCTCATCAGCTGCCGCGGCGTCGGCGGCGGCCCTAGGTGACGCCCCTGTTTACCCCCTTTCCCCTCATCACCTCCTCCGCACGGCGCTCTCCGGTCCACTCACCCGCTCCGTTTCCTCGTTTCAGAGGCCGTTCAAGTCCTCGTCGCCTCCCTCGCCGACGACTCCCCCGTCGCCCGTGACGCCGCGCTCGCCGCCCTCCGCGAGATCGCGCCGCTGTAAGGGGTCATCGCTCTCCCTTCCTCCTTCCAGTGCGGCCGCTCCCCTTCATTCCTCTTGACGCAGTTCGGTGAAATTCGTTGCTCGTTTGCGTGCAGGAACCCGCTCCTCGTCCTCGACTGCTGCGCCACTATCTCCCGAGGCGGACGTCGGGTACGCCCACGTGTCTCTGGAATATACTTATCTTATTTACGGCACAATTTGGGGGCTCGTTTTGGTCTGGAGTGTGAATTTGTTTTGGTTCGCGTGGAATGCAGCGGTTTGGTAACATGGCCGGGGTTTTCCTCGTTATGGCTTCTGCTGTACGGGCCCTTGACCGTTGGGATGCTGAGCGTGAGTTCCTCAGTAAAATCGCGAAGATTGCAACTGCCGAGATTGTTAGCTCAAAGGTACAGTCGCTGTCAATCTGTATTTTTGCATTTTTGAGCCCAATCCTAGGTAGCGAGTTGCTGAAATCCCCTTAGACTGTGTGCAACTTCAGAGTAATACTCTCATTTCTAGCACCAGTTAGGTTACTGCAAAGAACACATAAGGATCGTTAAGCATATCATCTCAATTCTCAAAGTACTTGCACCTGTAGGGATAAGGGGAAATACTTTAGTTATGACTATCTGCTATGATGTTTCGATATATTCACATTAGTCTGATGAACTATTGTAGAAAACAAAACTGATAGCAGGGTAAAGTGAAATGTTCTCCCCTGTCTTTTTCTTTATGCAAATTGGCAGGTGCTCTGTCTTTTCATTAAGGAAGAGGAGAAAAGGCCACCGGCCAAAGTATTGTCTATAGTGCAAAGGGAAAGAAAAAAATCACCTATACAAGGCAGCCGTAGCTGGCTGACTAAAGAACAAGAGGCAAGCAAAGATGCGAGAACGGCCAACGTGCTGGCCATGAAACACTTTGCAAGAGCAATCTGCCCACCATAAGGCTTGCGTTGGGCTAAAACATATAGGTCAATACCCCCCTTTGTCCTCCATGCGACCTGCAATTCATTCAAGTACACTCCTTTCAAAAATTCACCTATTCATTTCCTTCCACAAGTTCCACCAAGTGTACAGGATGATTCCTGCCTTCGCCCATCGCTCTTTTCGGGTATTCGAGGTGCTGTTTGATCTGAACTACTCTGCCACCTCTGATATCCGTGGGCTTCTTTGGGTACCTGCAAAGCTGAACCATCTTCTGATGTGATGAGCCACTTGGTTAGTGAAAAGCAATCAATTAAAAGGTGTGTTCTCCTTTCTGGGATGAGTTGCACAGCGGGCATGTTGTATTGTTTTGCCATCCCTTCTTTTGAAATCGTCAGCCGTTAAAATCTTCTTGTGTAGCGCTGTCCAAGCAAGGAAGACCACCTTTGGTTCATCATGAGCTTTCCATAAACTTGTTGTGGAAAAAGAGGGTGTGAACCATTGATCTGTGCTCTATATGCTGACTTTGCTGTGTATGCACCATCGGCAGTCCATTTCCACACCACTTGGTCTATTACCCCTGCCTCCTCTGAAGCAAGGATATTGATTTATTACAGTTTTTCAAGGCCTAAATGACAGGATCACTTTCTTCTTTTTCCTTTTTGTGGGTGGTGGGGTTTATATAGAACATTATTTGTCAGGGAGCAAGGGAAATTTAAAGTGTACACAAGCAAATGAGTGTGAAGGAAGGAAACAACATTTGTTGCAGGGAGGCCCAACTTAGAAATTGCATTTTGTTGTGATGGGAGCTTCTGTATACGGATGTCTTGCTGCTAAATGCACCATCTTCCTGTTGTATTGGATCAAATATAGCTCCTGCTCAGAGGTCATCATAGCATTACAGTTTACTAGCCTTTTAGATTCTTCAATTTATTTTACGGTTGGCTGTAACATTTGAAATGTAATGCTTAACAGATAACTTGAATTAGGTTGAACCTCTTACGATTTTTTTTCATGCGCAGTACTTCCTTTCCGGATCCATGCACATTTAACCAACAAAATAAGCTGCTTGAGTAGTTCTTTTCCAAGCTTATAAGTCAACCTGAAGTTTAAGCTGTCTAAAGAGGCCAGTACTATCATTTTCGTTGGAGTAGTTTCCTGAATCTTAAGGAGGATACATGATAGTATTAGTATCACAACAACTGGTTATTACATGATCTTGGGATCTGAGTGACACTCTTTCTTGTGTGTAAATAGGTCCAGGCTTACAATGTGATATTGACATCTATAGACAAGTTTGTTCTTATCTTGGCTATGAAGCTATGTATTGTCGATTTGGCTATCCTTGTGAACATTAATGATGAAACTATGTTATTAGGTGCTAAATGTTTAGACAGAACTTACTGTAGTTTCTTTGTACTTTTGTGATTTTGTCGTTTCATTTGCAGACCTGCCTATCTTTGTTTTGTTGATCGAATTGTTGTCCTCTACAAAACAGGAATTTGATGTTGATTGGCAAAGAGCAGCTGCTAGTCTTCTTGTTGCCATAGGTTCACATGATCCAGACTTGGTACACTCTTCCCAACCTTTATCCCTTCTGTTCATCGAGATAATTGTTAGATATATTGACCAATATTATTTAATAGTATTAAGCTTGATTGGCTCTGTCTGCTGTACAGTTTTTGCTTTGTATTTTCCTTTTGGCTTTGTACACTTGTTGCTATTCTCTCTTAATAATTTTTTGCCAGAGTAGGGGCTTCCCTATTGTATTTACGTCAAAAAACATTATTAGTACTATAGGTGTGTGATTATTTAAGAACACTAGTCACAGTGATAGGTATACCAATGACACTTAAAAAAGCTTTGCTTACTATATGCAAAATAATTTTTTTGAAGTGTGATTAAATGTCTTTTAGACGCTGGAAAATGACCCAGAAGTCTCATCTATCTCAATTGATGAATGGTGTGGACTTAAAACCTTGTGGACCGAGAAGGGCCTTCAGAACCATGACATCTTTATGTTAGCTAGAGGGATGCTATAGTTGGAAATCTCTGGCAGATGCCATCTTGACTGGAGAACTAATTTAAAAAATGGAGGATTATGCTGTATATTTTAGTTGTTTGAACTTTGAAGATCATATGCAAAAAGTGGCTTGCACTTTGCAGTGTCAATGCGTCATATAATAGCAGCTATCTTTTTTCACTATCATGAGGAAGTATTGTGTTAAAGATACAACCAAATTTTCATTATATAATGGACCAAACATTTTCTTGTATTACCAATTAAACAACAGGTTTTAATGGAAGAGTTCTCTGTTTCCTACGTCCCTGTAACCTATTAACTTGACACCTCTAATCACCTACATTTTATGTTGCTTCAGGGCCAGGCTTCTAGTATTTCTCTGTCAACATTGTCTTGCTAAATCTATTCCAAAAGTCTGCTTTCTTATCCTCTAAAAAGAATGGTGTTGACCTTAGGAGAGTTCATGCTTAGCTTCATGGCCACCAGGAAGGGGTTGCATTCATTATGGAAGTGTGGGAGTGTTTGTTCACATGTCTTGGATGGTTTCTGTTCTCTGTTTCGTGGAAAATTGAAAACACTGCACCTTTTAGTTCATTTTGACGATAATTTCTTTTTTTTTTCATTATTTTCAGCTTGCTATGTTTCTCAGGTCTCAAGGGGTCATGCTAGTTTACCATTTGAATAATATCTGTCTGTTTCATAACTTGTTATAGATGATGGAGGAGATATTTCTTTATTTTTCTGGACCAACCTCTGCTTTGCCAGCCATGTTACAAATACTTGCAGATTTTGCATCAGCCGAAGGTTAATCACACTCTGTAATTTATTTTCCATCTGGTTGGGTTGGACTACTGAATTTGCAACATGTACTTGTTTCCTTGAAGCCTTGCAGTTCACTCCACGGTTAAAGGATGTACTGTTGCGTGTTTTACCTCTCCTAGGAAGCATACGGGATGGTCAACGTCCTATTTTTGCGAATGGTATTGCTATGGAATTTCATACAATCCACTCTCTTTTAATGTTTCTAGAAACTCAGAAAGATATGCAAAACTTGATTTTCTATTGATCGTTGTAACTTTTCCCTTCTCTTTGCAGCATTTAAGTGTTGGTGCCAGGCTGCATGGCAGTACCTAGGAGATGCCCCTTCTGAGCTTCCATTTGATGCCGACGTCATGTAAGGTTCTAGTTTTTTTTGGAGCGTTTGTAAAGCTTCTAACCAAAACCATTTTTTTGGTAGTAGAATCCGGGATGACGGATACCTAACATTTTGTTGACAGGTCCTTCATGAATTCAGTATTTGAATTACTTATAAAAGTATGGACAGGTTCACGTGATATAAAGGTACTTGTCAGCCTTGGCTTTGTTTTTTTTCCAGGTTACTGACTTGTTTCCGCTTATAGTATGTTAGCGAATTTTACACTGATAGTATAACATAGTATCTTCGCTGTCATGGAGTTTTAGAACTGGAGAAGAGGATGAAATATTTACTTTACTCTAGGGTGTCATAAACTTGATATAGTTGTTGGAGCATTGCTAGAGTATTGGTTTCTTTAATATCCCAACATCATACTGCCCGATCAATTAACTTCTAGATACTGCTGATTGTTTGATTGATGCCTTTACCAGGTGCGCATGTCCTCTGTCGAGGCTTTGGGGGAAATGGTTGGCCTGGTCACTAGATCACAGTTGAAATCAGCACTGCCACGGATTATACCAACAATGTTGGATCTGTATGGATTCTATTCTTGTATATCTACTGAAGATGTTTACATGTTCTCCCAGACATTGATTCTTTGTCTCATGTAGATGTCGGAAAGATCAAGAAGTTGCTTTTGTTGCATGTCACAGTCTACATAACCTTCTTAATGCATCATTGCTCTCTGAAAGTGGCCCCCCTTTACTTGATTTTGAGGTAAATTAAGAACATGCTTGCAACGTGGTTTATTTGTGCTATTGATACATTCATATCATTTATTCATTTTCCCTTTCTAATGACTTATTCCTACTATGAAGTAATACCCATAGTGCAATTTTACTGAGCACTGACTGCTGCATTTTGAAGTATTTTTACTTCTTATTTTTTCCTGGGAGTGTTGCTATAACTATATAAAAATGACATGATAATAATTGTTATACAGCGAAAGGCATGGCAGACATAGACATTGATACCATTAGGAGTAACAAGAGACACATGGTGTCTACTAATGACAGATAACTGCTATTTTTTGTGTGACCACTGAAAAAAAGTAATACATCTGTATAAGTTATAGAGAAATTATGGTACTGTGGTCTTTACTTTTTTTTCTGAAGTCTATTTCACTCCCTCCAACATTTCACTTTGCTGAATTACACTAGAGGACATGGCACATCGTAGGCGGCAGACACTATTGAAGAGAAGTCTCACAGTACCACGTCGGTACAATGTGAACACTAAACAGTTGCTAGTGGGCCTAGTGAGCTGTGCTGCCTGTGCATGATAAAAAGGGGGCATACCCAGTGTTAAAAGCTCCCACACATTATGGGGGTCTCAGGTCTGGGGAAGTGAATTTCTAGTCGGCCTTTCCCTTATTCTGCAAGGAGGTTGGTTCGAACTCAGGACCTCCAAGACACAAGTGGAGACTGGAGCGACTCTACAACTGTGCCAGATCGGCCTGTTAACGAGCTGTGCATGATATGGTTAAAAATATCTAACATTTGGTGTTAACTTTTAAGACCTAATACAGTGCCATCATGTGGGTCTCAACAAGATGAGGTTGCACGTTTATGGCTACAAAGTAGTGGACCTGCATTCTGACACTAGCTTCTGAATGTTGAGTGTGTGATCAGATCGTACTCTAGAAAACCCCTGATCTCCCAACAAAAACAATGTAACATTTATGAAATGTTTATGCTATATCTGTCAACACCATATGTTTCTTACTTCATGAACGATAATTCTCTACGAAATATCGAGCCTCTAGGAAATATGCAGCATAAAGATTTAATATAAATATATGTCAAAGCATGATCACTGATCCCCCAGTCTATTGTTTTTTATGTTGCAGGAGCTTACTGTTATCTTAGTTACACTTCTTCCATTAGCATCTGTCAACAACAGCAAAGACCAGCATTATGTTCCAAAGGGGTTGAAGGTGGGTGTCTAAAATCAGTTGTGTCTGCTTTCTTTTGTTGTTATATCCACTAACTTTGCACCCATATTGGATCGATTGCAATCCATAATGCCACATTGTGATTTGGTTAGTAACTTAGTATAAACGAAGATTATAGGATTCATAAAAAAGATTTTTCAGCACTGGGTAAGTAGAAATGATAAACTCATATGAAAGATCTCTTCGGGGGAGCGGTCCTGGTGCAGTGGTAGTGTGTCTCCACTTGTCTCCTGAGACCTGAGGTCTTGGGTTTGAACCAGCCTCTCTGCAAAAGGAGGGGTAAGGTTGTCTAGAATTATCCCTTCCCCAGACCCCGTAATGTAGGAGCCTTCAGCACTGGGCATGTCCTTTTAAAGATCTCTCTGGGATTTGGCTGTAGCTTAACAGTTATTGGACCCAATAATCAGACTTCTGAAGGGCATGACATTTTGTTCTCTGGAGATTTATTAATTCCTGAAACCGTACTGGTAAATCAGAGTTAAATATAATGTTTTTTTTAGCTCAAGTTAGATGTAATGTTTAATAGGGCTCATATGTAATACTAATAATTTAGCTCACAGCCTGTTCTGATTGGTGTTTTTTCTTAAAAAAATGAATTTAATCCAAGCTTTTCTATATAATATCAATCATTCAAGCAATCCTTAACTGCTAACTGAACATAATGCTCGGGACCATATGATTTATTCATCTAACGTGGTACCATAAATATCAATCATGACTTGGTGTTGCTACCCTTAATTGAGTTTTTGTTCTGGCTGATGCTACCTGCTGTTCTCCACAATGTCCCACGCGGCAATGCACAATGCTGATTTATTTAGAATGTTGAAGTTTGTTGTTCCAGTTTTTTGTTAGTCTATTACTGTCTATGGTCTTATTACTTATTAGCATCTATGATTTGCCTGTAGACATACAATGAACTCCAGCACTGCTTTTTGGTAATTGGTTTAGCATATCCGGAGGATCTTTGCATGTTTCTTTTGAGTGTAAGTATTTTTGCCATGCGTCACATGAAGGTTCTAAGCTGTCACAAAAGAGGCTAATGTGGAGTTATACTATTATTGTCCGCTTCACAGAAATGCAAGTCGAAGGATGAAGCATCTATTGTCGGGGCACTTAGCACAATCAAACACCTATTGCCAAGGTTCTCTCTCTCTCAACAACCTCCCACACCCCCTTCTCCCTCCCTCCGTAGCAGCATGCCAGGTGGATATATGGTGGTGCACAAGCACCATCTAAATCGAAATATTAGTAAATAATTGGCTATTTTTACCATACTGTATTCACTATGATGCAGAAGATGCACACCACCATCGTATGGTATTAGCTCGGCCAAACACACACACACTGTCCCTTCCGCCTCTCTTATTGCGTGCGTGCATGTGTGTGTGTGTGCACTCAGTTGGGTGTTGGTGGTGGTACTCCTGTTCTTTGAAACTGCATCTGACACTTACTTTTTTCTGTATAGATTGTTAGAATCATGGCATACTAAACAAACATTACTGGTCGAAATCGTGAAATCACTTTTAGAGGACCAGAGCTTGGGTATACGTATGGCGCTCGCTGAGGTAATGGATCCATATAAACTTTTAGCAGAGACATCCTTCCGTTTGCAGTTAAATTAAACAGATCTGGATCATAGATATCTTACGATGGACAAATACATGCAGTAGCATGAATAATACGAATCTATGTTTTTTATGAATCTATTTATTTTCACTTTCTTGACTTCTGTTAACTTTTATACAGCTAATTGTTGTTATGGCTTCACACTGCTATCTAAGTGGGCATCCTGCTGAGCTGGCAGTTGAGTTTCTGGTGCGGCATAGTGCTATAACTGATGAGGATCTAAATGATCTCAGCACTCTGAAAAATGAGTACTTCCAGGACAAAAGATTTGAGGTTTTACTTGACTTTAGATTCTGCATGATTTACAGGTTTGTCGTTCATACTTCAGGATAATTTATACTCTAATGCTACTTCTATCTATCAGATAAAGATAAGTCTTGCTGGTCTATCAGAACTAAGAGCTGTATGCGAAAAAGGTCTACTTTTACTAGCAATCACCATTCCTGAAATGCAGGTAAAGTTTCATTTTGCGCACTCCCCGAGCCAGAAAATTAATTTATGGAGTCAGCATCATACAATATAATTGTGCAAGTCAAGTCCATCATAGCTATATGCGTAATTCACTTTAGTTTGTTCTATTCTCCAGCTTGTTCTATGGCCATTTGTCTTGAAATTGATAATCCCAAAGAAGTATACAGGCGCTGTAGCTACGGTGAGTGTTTTGGTACACTCTTTTTTCTTTTCTTTTGCTATGTTTATATTGATATGTACTGCACCTGTTATATTTTCAATGGTTAATGAGGAGATCTCTGCACTCTGCAGGTCTGCAAATGCATAACTGAATTGTGTAGGCATAAATTGTCACAGACAAACCCATTATATACTGAACTGAATTCTTCTGATATCCCCGTGCCTGAGGTAGCTCGCTTGATCTAAGATGTCCTTGTTTTCCCTTAAAAAACCTTTTTTACAGATCGGCTTGTTATTTCTCATCATGAGTTTCATGCAGGATTTATTTGCTCGTTTGGTTGTGCTTCTGCATAATCCACTTGCTAGGGGCCAACTTGCCACCCAAGTCCTGACGGTTGGTCTTCTTGCAGATTAAAATAAAATCATTTAAAGAAGAACTGGATACCTGTTCATCCATTTTTGTGTACCTAGTATTCTAGCTTTTCTAGATGTGTATGTATGTTACTCCCTCCGTCCCTAAATACTTGTCGCTTTGTACTTCATTTTTGAACTACAAAACGACAAGTATCTAGGAACGGAGGGAGTACCTCTTTTAATTTGTATCATTTATGTGTTCTGTCTTTTACTGAGGACTTACCTTGTTTTATCAGTTTGTTACGTTGAGTTTATTATTAGTATGAAAGTTGGCACACTATTTTGTAGTAAAATGGTCGCAACATGAAAGCTATCTATTTCTAGCCCGCTAAAATAATTTCCGAGCACAATGATTTGGGTTTTCCTGATGTTATTTGCTTTGATACCTGGCATTGTTGTGTAGTTCCTTGTCAACAGAACTGTTGCAATTACTGATTGTTTTGTAACCTTTCCTTTTCCCTTGGGTTAAGCAATTTCATGATTGCTGCATTAAATATTTATTTAGTCTCTCTGGTGCCTTTATAAGAACTTTTTGGCCTATGTAATTGAAAAAAACACGACCCCCCTCCCTGTTTTCCGTGTTCACTTTTCCTCTGCTTCTTGTAGGTTTTGTGCTACTTGGGTCCACTTTTCCCCAGAAACCTTTCTTTATTCTGGCAAGATGAGGTATACCACTTAAATGATGCAGATTAGAAAATAAGATTGCATGCTTCTGCTACTCTTATTAAATCATTCTGTTATCATTTTTTCGTTCTAATAGGAAAATAAATTATTAAGGGGTACATTTTCAGCATATCAGGTGTTCATATCTTAAGTTTTATTCTTTTCATCTTAATGTTAAATCCCCGAAGGAAAGTGAATCATGTTCTATTGCGCACTGGTTGTGTCCATGAATTGATACGATACTTGCCCTGTGAGCAGTAATTTGTATAATCCATCCTTGTGTAACTCTTGTGATGATTTATGTAAAAAAGCAAAGAGGTTAAGCATTCCTGTCTTGAGGTTAAGCAAAGAGGTTAACCCTATCACGTATCACATCGTTCCTAATTTTGTCTCGAGGCGATACGTGATAGGGTAGGGGTGTCACCGATTGAGGAGAAGCTAGTCCAACATCACCTAATGTGGTTTGGGCATATCCAGCAGAGACCTCCAGAAGCACCGGTTAATAGTGAGATTATAAAGAGTAGAAAAAATTTTAGGAGGGGTAGAGGTCGACCAAGGTTGACATGGCAGGAGGCGGTGCAACGAGACTTAATGGAGTGGGACATACCTAGAGATTTGGCTCATGATAGGACTGTATGAAAATTAGCAATTCATGTGCCAGAATCTTAGTTTATTCGAATTTTGTTACTCTTATCTTCTTTCTTATTAATCCATTTCTAAAATAAATAAAATGTAGAATCTTATTTTATTTGTTTTTTTAACTCTCATCTTATTTTCTATTACTTTTCTTCAAAAATTGTTAGGTTTCATTTCTAGCCGACCCCAAATTGTTTGGGACAAAGGCTTGGTTGTTGTTGTTGTTGTTGTTGTTAAGCATTCCTGTCACCATGCTAGTAGAATGGCTTACAAAATGCATCTTTTGGCAAGTATTAGGTCCCTAAGATGAAAGCTTATATCAGTGATCCTGAAGACCTTAAGCAAGATACCACATATCAGGAAATATGGGATGACATGATAATAAATGTAAGTATCTTATTCTTCTTGGTTGAGGATTATGGCTCACTTGGTTCAGATGTCCAAATTTTTATATTATTTTTCTTATTGTGTATTTGTTACTTAAGGAGCCACTTGGGCATGCTTAGTAGAATGTAGTCCCAGAATTTGGAGTAAAGTTATCCCTGTCATTCTCATAGGGTTTGTATCTCTGTCCTTTTTGTTCCCTTTAACTGTAAGCCTTCGGTTTTGGGGGGAGCGGGTGGTCAAGGATGATTTTGCATTTTTGCTTTCCCTAGATAACTAATCCTGTGTCATCATTCAGTTTTTAGCAGAATCTTTGGATGTTGTGAATGACAGTGAGTGGGTCATTTCCTTGGGTGATGCATTTACCAGACAATATGATCTGTATGATAAATCTGATGGCCATTCTGCTTTGTTGCACAGGTAAATGTATGCTGTGCTATTATAATTTTTCCATTAAGCTAAGGTTTACTGGTGTACCTCCCAGTGTGCCAACTTTGTTATTTTTTTACGGTAATAGTGTGCCAACTATTGTTAGGAGTTACTACATGCCATGTGACATACATGCTGGATATTTTTTTTGAACAGAAACTGTAAGGGAAACCCCTACGGTAATGCTGGAGATTTTGTTCAGTGCATAAATGATATTATTCTGAGCATAGACTTGTGCTACCCTCTGTAGACTATAACAAGTGACAATTTACCGAACTCCATGAGAACGACACCACAAACTGACTTGTATTTTACCCTTTTCTGTTTGCAGATGTTTAGGGATTCTTCTTCAGAAGGTTGATGATAGGATTTATGTCCATGAGAAGATTGATTGGATGTGTAAACATTCTAGCATGTCTATTCCTATTAACCGCCTTGGACTTGCACAAGGCATCGGGTTGGTAAGGTGCCATCAGTGAATCCTTGTATTTTAGAGTTCTTTGGAGATGTTGGTACTAAAGTCACCCTTGCAGGTTGCAGCTTCTCATTTGGATACAGTGTTGGAGAAACTGAAGAGCATATTAGACAATGCAGGGCAAAGTGCTCTCCAGAGGTAGTTACATGATCCTTATGGTATAAGAGATCTGTCTATTGTGCTCATATCAGTTCTAATCATTAGTGTGTTCCTTCAAATGTACATTTCTATGGCCAATCTTGTGTTCAGACAGGGTTTTGAACTTATTTCTCAGCTCCCAACTGCCAATTCATTTTTTGATTTAACTATCCATTTTTTGCTCTGAATTTTGTAATGCGTCCAATATAAACAATTTGTGCCTTCCTTTTTCTTCTTTTTTACTATCTCGCTTTCTTTTTGTTGACGTTAGGATAGATTCTCAATCAGTAAAAAATTGCACGACTAATCTGTCCTAATGTCAAGAAAAAATAAAAATGCAGTAATCTTTCATTCCATATTTCCATGTTCTGTTTAAGGAAACAAAAAAGAGGCATTGTCACTAAAAGGATGTCGGAAGACATTACTATTTAGATTTGCAGTTCATTTTTCAGGCAATTTATCCAGCTAGTTTAGTATATTTATGACTTCAGTTCTGCAGGTTCCTCTCATTTTTCTTGTTCAAACCAAAAGTGGAAGATGTGGACGATACGTATGCAGCATTGGCTTTGATGTATGGTTATGCTGCAAGATATGCTCCATCAACTGTTATTGAAGCCAGAATTAATGCGCTTGTGGTATGTTCTCTAATCTGTAAACAAACTTGTTTTTTTCTTATATGGATTTTCGACCAATCTGATGAACATCAATGTGAGTACATTTGTGACCAACTAGTCTTGACTCTTGACTAGCACAACAAATAAAAGAAGTCTAAAGGGGCGTGCTCAGTGCTGAAAGCTCCCATACATTGTTGGGTCTGGAGAAGGGATTTTGTAGGCAGCCTTCCCCTTGCTTATTTTGCAAGGAGGCTGATTCGAACCCAGGAGCTCCAGGACACAAGTGGAGAGAGTCTACCACTGTGCCAGACCCGCCCTTCAGCAAAGCATGAATGCAAAAGCTTGCTGAGCAAAAGTACCAAAAAAGTGTGTTCCTTTGCTTGAGCTTGCTTTGCCATGCCTTATTCCCTAGCAAAGCTAGGCAAGGTTTGGACAAAGCTTCCAAAAGTACCCAACATGCCCACTTTAGCACCTGTTAGTATAGGAGAAATTGTGTTTGCGTAGGATGGAGCTTATTTCTACTAGATCATGTGAATTCCTTTAGTAGTTTTCCTCCTAATAGCCACTTACATTGGTGGTCATGCAACGTACATATACTACACTTCACATGGGAGAATTTCTGCATAAAGTAACTTTTTTTTTGAAATATATACAACAAGGGAAACCCCTGATGTGTTAGGTATTATATTAATAATAGCAAAACATAAGTTAGGCAACTTTACAGCACACCAGGGCAGGAGCTCCACTAGAGCAAACTAATGTGCAGGACTACAGTTTTTGGGTACAAGCTGAGCCATTGTTTATATTTCCTGGTCGTTTAGCATTGTAGCTTAAAAAAAAGAATGGACCTTCGTTGGAGGAACCAGGTGGTATTGCATTTGCATACGCAGGCGCCCAAATTTGACTTAGACTCGACCTTTGGTGATGGCGATGTACACCCATAGGGCCACATCTTGCACTGACCTAGGCTCAGTTTCTCTAGCATTCTAGCTTGGCTATTGTAAAGATATTGCTTGCCAATGTTTTGCCATAGTTTCAGTTTTGTACCAAAACTTCTATTCACCAATCTGGATGTTATGGGCCGTAGCTGGGCTTTTATACATCCTAAAGACTACTCAGAGCCTCTAAGGGAGGGCAAGTTAGTAGATCTATCTTGCTAATTATCCTTGCTAATAATCCCAGCCATAACACTGGACTGCTGTCATCTGCCGTGTCTATTGAAATGCTTTCCTGCTGTAGGTCTGGTCTTCGGAGCCTGTTGGCTTGGTAGCATGTTGTTGGGGTTGTCAATTTGATTTTTTGTGACACGCATGTTATTCTTTTTTGTTCTAGTTCCATGTTGTAAGCTACTTTATCTCTTCTAAATCTGAAGTGACAAGCAGCTCTCTTGCGGTGTTCAAGAATATCTTTTAATGCTGCCCATAATTTTTTTCCAAATTGTACGGTGTTAACAACATTTTTTACTGTGCTGCATTAGTGTCTTAATGAATATTATTCTATATGTTTTGCACTCAGGGGACTAATATGCTTGGAAGGTTGCTTCATGTTCAGCACCCTACTGCAAAACAAGCTGTTATTACCGCAATTGACCTCTTAGGTAATTTCCTTCTATAGCAAGCCTGAAATTAGTTTTTTGTTTTTTTAATAGAACTATACAGAAACAAACATCCTGATGCATCCTCTGCAATGTGAATATGGTTGCATGTGCCTTTAAGAGGGGGGGGGGATCCATGTTCATATTGATATTTTTGCTTTCTCAAACCAAGATTTTAGCATTTATATATTGTTTTTTAGTCGTACTTCAATTAATCTTTGTTTCAGTTCAGGGTCTTCATGCAGATGGCAATTTTTATTATGTTAGGATAAGATGCAGACCTGAAGCCCAGTGAGTGGATACTTAATTGGTTCATGTATGCTAGGATATTGTCAGGGACATTAGAGTCGTTTTCTGTTACTAGGGTGGCAGGGTTTCTGTCAAGCACTCTGTGTATTTCATGACTACTGATTTACTGAACAGCTCAGCGTACAATATGTAGAGTCCACGAGTGTTGCACTGCGAATAGGTAGACTCGATTACTAAGAATAAGAGAAGGATTATCCTTAAAAGTACTTATAAAAACAAGCGATGGATTTTTACAGCAAGTGAGGGGGTTTTCCCTAACAGATGATTTTGTGCCAGATTCCTGTTCAAGTGTTGTAGTTCTATAGGTTTCCTAATAGTTTAAGTGATATGCATTCCAAATATCATGGAACCATGCAGCATAAGCATGTTGTTCTTATGATCACAATATATTTTTCTCTGACCAAATTAATCACAATATTATCCAGTTTCATGTACAGTAACTGAGCTTGTGTATCTACAGTTATGTACCTTTTGCATTATATCATATATATAATCATTATTTCCTTTTAGGCCGAGCTGTTCTTAGTGCCGCTGAAATAGGAATCTCTTTTCCACTGAAGCGAAGGGATCAGTTGCTGGAATATGTTTTAACACTAATGGGTAGGGATCAAAGTAATGATCTCACTGATTTTAGTATGGAGCTTCTGCATACACAGGTATTTGCTCAGATTTTGACTTGTTCTTCCTACCCTATATAGAATAAATTCTCTCAATAAAAATGATACATAATAAATTCTTTTCCAGTTAGATTTTTATTATTCTTAAATACTTTACATGCAGTCTTTACTATTATTGCACTTCTGTTATCACTATCGATAGTGTAGTACTGTAGTTACCGCTACAAGTTTCTGGCTATTTTTTTACTTGGTTTAAACATTTAAATTCTTTTTACATATGCAGAGTCTTGCATTAAGTGCATGTACTACTCTGGTTTCACTAGAACCAAGGTTACCGATGGAAACAAGAAACCGTGTTATGAAGGTCTGTATGGCTGTGTTGCAACACCGCAAAACTGTGCTAATTGTTTGTCAATTGTAGTGTCTACTACCTGATGAAGTTTCATACAATTTTTGCTTGTTTTATGTTCTATTTTCAGGCTACATTAGGTTTTTTTGCGTTGCCAATGGAGCCCTCAAACATCGTCGAGAGTCTCATAACAAACCTCATCATTCTGTTAGGTGCCATCCTGCTTACAAGGTAATTTCGTAACTTGTTTTCAATCATTTTAGATCCATTGTTGGGGACATTGTTTCTTGTTCTGTGAAGTCCCTTTTTCCATTTTCTTTCTGGTACTTGCTATATCTTTCACGGAAGTTTTGTTTTTTTTTTTTGTTGTTTGAATGTCCAATTTCTTGTGTAATTCTATCTTCATTAGAACATATAACTCCAAGCTTACCCTGTGCATGGATCATAGAATCACCAAACCTGCAAAAACATCAGTTCTCTAATACTCACTAAAATGGTGTTCTATTGTAGTATGCAACCTCATTTGCAGCTATAAAACCAGTGTAATAGTTAAAACAAGTTCTTAAGAGTTATGCCATGAATGGAAGGAGCATTGATACTTTCTTCCACGAAGTTTGTTTTGTTAACTGTTAAAAAACACAGTTAAAGCAAGCAATTTGGCACATATGATTGGTTTTGATGTTGAGATAACAGGTGAAGTAGAATAATGCTATATATTGGCCATGTTGCGATGTCTACTCACAATAGGCATAATAGTGGTTCTAGGAATTCCTTTGAGCCTAACTCATTATTGTAGTTCTCGTGATTGTACTTTGTAATCCTAATTATTTACCTTATATTTCCTTTGTTAGTGGTGAAGATGGCCGAAGTAGAGCAGAGCAGTTGTTGCATATTCTTAGGCAACTTGATCCATATGTTTCATCATCTGTGGAACACCAAAGAAGAAGGGGGTGTGTTGCTGTACAGGAGGTGTTGATAAAGTTCCGCAATCTCTGTTCTGGTGGGTTTGGAGCTTTGGGTTCTTATCCAACTTTCATTGTGAACAAGCAAATCGATCAAGGAGGGCCAAGGAGCTTGTCAAGTTTGCCATGTATGCTTAATGATTTTCTTAGATTGCTGATATTAATATATGATACAAAACCCTGGAATAAGATACCTTTTATTTTGCCTCAGCTGCGTTTGTGTTGCCTACTCGTGATTCTTTAAGCTTGGGAGAGAGGATAATGGTGTATCTTCCTCGTTGTGCTGATAGAGATGCTGAAGTTAGGAAAGTTGCAATTCAGGTTTGTGCAGTTCTTTTTGTCTGTCACAGCTTGTTTCGACCCATTTGTGCGGTGCACAATTTTCAGTCTTGTCATATATGTTTCTGCTGTAAAGTATCCATGGTTTCATAGAAGCAGCACAAGCAAACTTTTTATAATAATTTTTTTAAAATTTATCATCGTAAGTTAAATTGACGACATCAAATTCTTTTCATAATATATATTTTCTGTTGTAGGCCATTGCACTTTTCTTCAACATTTCACTATCACTTCCAAAGCAGAAGGCATATGCTAACGACATTGATCTAGAATCTTCATATAGTGCTCTGTCCTCCCTTGAGGACATAGTATCTATCATCAGAAGGGTGAGTGTATACTCACAATACTACCTGTTTAATCTGCTTCATTGAGGAACCTTTTGAGATTTATATTTGTATTGTTCTCAGGAAGCATCTGTTGACCAGACTGAAATATTTCAGAGGGTTGTCTCCTCAGTGTGTAATCTATTATCGAAGGACGAGGTAACTAATTTAACACTATTTAAATGGATGTAATTGAATGGCGTGGTGGTTACTAATATAATTCTGTGAATGGCAATAGTTGGTTTTCCTGCTACAATCCTGTACACTGGCGACATGTGATAAGGTAAAGCAATCAGCAGATGCTTCCATTCAAGCTATTATCATGTTCATTACCAGAAGAGGCAAGGAGCTACGCGAAGCTGATGTCTCGAGGTTAGACTACAAACTAGAATTATATCTCAGTAACATCCCAAATGGTTTTAAACTTTCAATTAGAGGAATATACATCTTTCTATGAAAAACTACTGCTAGACACCAGAAGGCTCGTCCGCATGCGGTAAAATAAGATTTCTACCTGAGAAAGCCCAAACGCTCATCTGTTTTAGTTGAGGATTTACATCCAAATGCCTCTATGTTTTAGTTGAGCATGTGAACGGAGGGCACAGGCAGCGGGCCACATAAGTTCTTTAGGTTGCCGTGGCACCACATTGACTAGAGTAGAGCTAGAGCAGCAGGAGAGAATTCTGGGGGACTATCAAATCAGAGAGGTACCAACTAAAAAAACGAAAGAGGATAGTTTTGTCGTTTTGAAAAAGTCAAATGACAGCACAAACGGACTATGTCATCCATATATGACGATCTTATGTGATGTATTTATCTTATTTTTTTCGGGCAGTTACTGATCTAAGTTTCTGCTCAGTTGCTTGCATCTATTTTTTTATTGAACGGATTTAATATCTTAATGGTTCTCTTGCTAATGTTGTAGGACAACTCAATCTTTGCTTTCATCTGCTGTTTCTCTTACCGACAAGAACTCGCGTCAAGAAGTTCTGAATGCAGTATCCATTTGATAGATCATAGATTGGTTTACCCTAGTATCAATATTCTGGTCTAAACTTATGCTCTCGATCAATTTTCACCTTAATTTGAGATAGATATTGTGCCTAGCAGAAAATAACAATCACATTGTGGTCTTTGATGAGGTTCTATCTGTGGCTGGAAGAGATATTTGTACTAAAGACATACCAAGAATTCATGGAGGCTGGGCCATACAGGATGCCTTTTATGTGAGTGTTGGGTGGAGCTGTGCACTTGTATTGTGCTTGTAGAACTTTTATCTTTGTTGCATTTAGTTATGTATTAATATATGTGTGTATTTGTTGACTCTTGCCAACAGAACAATAATTTATTGAACTAACTTATGATTTTTTTATTGCCTATTTTGATCTTGTAAGTTTCAACTAGCCTATGTTAACATCGTGTTCTGTTCGTTGGTGAATGTTCATCTACTTGATACACAGAAATTTATCAGTGTCAATGCCAACATGCATTGTACATGTAATGGCATGCAAAATCAGTGTAGGATAGTAGTTCATTTTTTTATACTACGGAAGTTTAGATTATTGCCACCTGCAAACTACGTACTACTCCCTCCAATTTTATTTTTTTACGTTGGTTAGTGTAAATTTTGACTAATCAACCTGAGCAATATAAAACCGGAGGGAGTAGAATTTAGCTTATATAATTTATTGAGATGCACTTATTGTCTGTTTGATTGTTTGATCTCATTTCAGGCATTTTCCCAACATAACGTGCTTGCACTTCTTTTTCTGGAGTACACTTTATCTATACTTCACAAAGAACCCATTGCTATAAATGATTCAGAGAATGGGGAAATAACCTCTGAGTCATCAGCTGATGACTGTATTCTACAGGCAACTATGTTTGCTCTCAATGCATTTATGAGGTATTAGCCTAGCCATCATTTGCTGGGACAGTTGACATCGACTCAAGTTGTTTCATTTTCATCTTTTGATTTTATGTCAAAATATCCAAACTTTACAGAGCTGGTGCGAAGGTTGGGAAACAAGCTGTTGAGCGAAGTTACTCTTCTGTTCTTTCTGGCCTTATATTGAAGCTGGGAAGCCTTCATGGTCTTGCGGAGCTGGGACAAAATGAACTCCTACGGTAACGATCATGTCTTTTATAAACTGTGGTTTAATATATGAAGGCTATGTGAACTGAGGACTGCTAATTTTTTGGAATGTGCTGCAGATCATTGTTAATTGCATTTCAGTCATTCTGTGAGTGTGTTGGTGATGTAGAAATGGGGAAGGTGATTTTCTTAATTTCTTTTACTTGTAAAGTATGTGAAGTGATTCTGACTATGTAAGGTACCTACCATCAATAGATACTAGCTCGAGATGGAGAACAAACTGAAAAGGAGAAGTGGATTGAACTTGTTCAGGAGATTGCATGCAGTTCCTCAGTAAAAAGACCAAAAGAGGTGATTTCTGCACTCTAGAGTATCCATCTATGTTTTAGTAAATTTGTTGAAAAATAGTATTTTTGTTGTGGGAAAACTAACTGTATATTACTGCCACAGGTTCTGCCAACTTGTGTTATCTTGTGTAAAGCTCTCAACAGAAATCAAGGGGCTGAAAGGGAGGCTGCTGCTGCTGCACTATCAGAATTTATTCGCCACAGGTAGATTGTACTTCTTTCTCTAATCTAATTAAACCTGGATATGATCCTTATAACTTTGTCATATTTAGTTTATGGTTTCATGTTTGGGGCTCAATTCACTTGGGGTTACAACTGGTATCTGGTCATCACCAGTTCTCCAGTAAGGCCAGTACCAGATTGTACATGAGCATATAGCTTTGTTTAAACAAATTGTGCAAGAGCATATAGCTTTGTTTAAACAGATTAAAAAGGATGGTACTTTTACTCCCCAAACCATTAAACCAGCCAACATTTGCTGCTTTGTTGTTGTACAGTGAAAAAGAACCTACATTGCTGGAACAAATGGTTGAGGAGTTGTGTCAACATGTCTCTGATGATTCACCAACCGTCAGGAGTCTCTGTCTGCGTGGACTTGTGCAGGTCAAACCCAATTACAGATTGAATAGCCTTTTTTCTTCATCATTAGATACTGTTCTATTTTTTTAAGCAACTGTTCTATTATTTTGAGTGACATAGGTTGGATTATACTTTTTATCAACAGACAGAAACAACAAAGCCTTTGTCCCAAGCACGTTGGGGTAGGCTTTGTCCCAAATACTTCTTTATCAACAGAGTTTGAAAATATTTGCTCTTCCACAATCATGCACTCATCTATCTTATTTTATCTATGATCCTGCTTTCCCCATACCCCCTGAACTGTAAAATATGTACACTAATATATTTGAATTGCCGAGTGAATCATGATTTGTCTGTGTATCCCAAAACAAATCATGATTTGGTTGATCCACTTGTGACCATTTTTTACTAACATTGTGCTTCATCTTATTTTCTCCTACAGATTCCTGAGGGTCATATGCATAAATACATCCAGCAGGTCTTGGGAGTAATATTAGCGCTCCTTGAAGACGCCAAGGAATCAGTTCAATTAACTGCTGTGCAATGCTTGTTAACTGTGAGTCCTATTATAATGTAATTATATTCTCATTCAATATTAACAAAATAATAACATGTACTGGTTCCAGGTTCTTAATTTGTCAGAACAAGATGCTGTTGAACCCATATTGATAAGTCTCTTAATAAGGCTGCGGAATCTCCAGGTACCCATCCAGGACAACAGTACATTCTCGTACCGCATTTGGTGGGTGGCAGAGGCCATTGTTTGTGGAAAGGAACTATGAAATTAACACATCACTGATTACTATTTAGATGTATATGGCTTTAGATTTCTACCTGCTTTCTTGTGCTATTAAATAATTGGTGCAAGCAGACTAAGAATTTGGTAAGATCTGGAGATCAATGCTTGGGTTTGTCGCCTCTGTTTAAACTGGGCACTATATTTTCATATAGCCATTTTGCAGCTATTTCTTGATAATGCTTTTGGTAATGTGATATGCATGTTGTGATTCTCTCTGGTTGATGGAAACTTAACATATGACAATTGACAAGCAGCACTGGGGAAATTAAAACCTACTGAGGCTTCTTTTGGAGTTCTCGTAAGATTTTTTATTTTGATTTTGCTTTATTAGTTTTAGGGAAAAGCTCTCAGGTGGTATGCTTCCTTATCATTCTATGCATTGAAAGTTGCAGCTTCTAGCTGTAACCAGTAACCTATCCTACAACTGTTGTGTTGTGCACAGGTGTCAATGAATACAAAAATGAGGTCCAATGCATTTGCAGCTTATGGTGCTCTAACTGCCTATGGTGTAGGTTCACAGCGTTCTGCTTTTCTTGAGCAGGTAGCATGCATTTCCACTTCAGTTGCTTCAATAGTGCATCATAAGCAAGGAATTTATCTTGTAAGGCTTCCTTACAATTTTTTTACGCGGGGTGGTTGAATAAGGTTCTACTATCCATGGTGCTATTGATTTTGTGCAACACTTTGTGATGGAAACTATAAACTATATAGATTTTAGAATGTGGTGCATGCAGCATGTGCATTTCTGCTATTGGTTGTTTGTTATGCTGATCAAGTTCTCTACTGCCCCCTTTTGAAGATACATGCAACCCTTCCCCGTTTGATCCTCCATCTTCACGACAACGACATCAGTGTTCGCCTTGCTTGTCGGGTACATAGTCACTACATTCCCTTGCATCTCACACGTTTGCTTCACCCTGCATATGTCTATATTCAATTTCTTTTTAAAACAGAACACATTCCAGCTCCTAGCGTCTTTGATGGAAGTAGATGGTTTGTCTTCGCTCCTCAACAAGCAGTATTTTACATCTGATCGCCGGTTCGTGTCTAATCTTTTACCCCTCTTCTCTTTCCAGAATAAAATTTTATTTAAGAAATGATGTTGTTTTTTATGATTTTTCTCTCAGTTCTGATTACGAGGACTTCATAAGGGACTTAGCAAGACAACTTTGTCGACTTTCTCCTGCCAGAGTTGACAGCTACCTAGAATCTGCTATCCAGGTATACTTTCCTTTTTAACTGTACAGCGGGAGACTTGTAAACCTGACACTGGGTTTTCATATTGCAGGCATTTGACGCACCTTGGCCGATCATCAGAGCAAATGCAGTTTGTTTGGTTAGTTCCATGCTATCATTTTTGGATGATCAACGCTTCATTGCTCCTTATTTCTCCCAGGTATCTATGCTGGATGTTTGATTTTTTATTTAGTTGTTGTGATCGATGGCAAGTTATTAACATTCTCATTGTATCAAGGTGTTTGCTACATTGGTGGGTAGAATGAGCCAATCACCAGATGCAATTGTTCGGGCAGCTGCATCGTCTGCACTGGGCATTCTGATCAAAAGGTCTAACATGCTGAGGTCGTTGACTTCACGGTTTGATCGGGCGGCGGCAGATTCATCACGCGATTCCCAGTCTGGTGATTCTAGTACTGAAACACCATCCGAGCCTAAAGACACAGGAGTAAGTCGGGATGATGCACAAGTAAAGCAATAATGCATGTAATTTTACGTGCACAGTATTTTAGTTGTACATACCTGCGTATAGTTTGTTTCTCCGTTAAAATAGGAACGAGATAGATACAAATTTATGTTGCCATGTCCATAATCTTCATCACTCAAGAACCGAGCAACCAATGCTACCGAAACTGTAGCTCCGCCGTCTCCCTCATGACGCCTATCAAAGCACCAAGTTTAGAATTCATGGTGCCACCACCATGGCCTGTCCGTCTCATGGAAACGCAGCATTTGTCACTTTGGCCAGAGCCGAACAACAGGAGGTTGATGGTGACACCGTGACGACAGAAAACCGGCTGACATCAAGAAGAAAGGCGCAGCAAGGAGGAACAATAACGGGCGATATCCTAAAGATGCCGCCCACGCTCATGTGGGCGCCGAGGGAAAGTGCGGTAAAATTAAAGACCGAAAGTCACGCTCATGTGGGCGCCTAGAACGGAGCAATCTTTGCGTTATAGTGCCTTGGCTATATATCAAGGGGGCTATGGAGTATAGACATGGCATGGTTGTCCTAGTTTGCTCTTATTATTTGCTAGTTAGTTGGCGTTGTACCGCTAGCAATATTTTGTTACCCAGTACCTCTATCTAACTACTGTCATCAATAATATGATTTGGTATATTGAGATCTTGGTGCGCAAGATGTCGAATTCATTGATATAATTAAACAACTCGGATCCATGACTATGCTATTCTGCTACGTATGCTGTTTCCTCTACTCGTTTGTTTAGAAGGGTGGTGCAAGATCCATATTCGCTCATTAGTACTAGTGTTTATTTGTTGTGCTATTAATAAGGCTTAAGTTAATGATACACACGACGATTACATGACGAATCTACTTTACATGAAATTTCTTTTTATTGAAAGGATTCATTCTGCTTCTTGTGCACTATCTTCTTTCTCCAGCTAGCTGCTTCAGTAACTGATGACGATGAGCAGCCCGATCGCCGTGACGACAATGGTCGATGGGACCCCGAATCGGAGATGGCTCCAGAAGGTGAGGTTGTAGCCGAAGAATTGGGCTCGTCTGGCCTGCTCGCAGACGATCAGATTCGCAGCAGAGCCCAGGAGAGTGAGGTTCCCAGCCACGGTGCTGACCCATGCAAGTATCAGCCAGGCTTTCCTCTCCGAATCGTGAGAAATGACAGCAGCTGATGCAGCCACTCTCGTGCCAAGCAACAACACTGAGAAAAGATTAATTGAGAAATGTTAGAACATGGCAGGTAACCAGGCACGGGAACAAAAGCATATGCATCACATAACGATGGCTGAAATGCATGAATGACGAAAAAACAATTAAAGGCTACTATAACTTGCCTAACAACATAATCAACACATTAAAATGTTTACCTGTGGGAACATTTGAGGCCACGTTAGAAAGGATAAGGATCACCACCGCAAGAAGCGCAACACCTTTAGCACTATCAATTCGGGAATACGGTTCCACTAATTCCCATAGTGTGTTCGGTATTCCAGTTTTGTTAAAGCCATCGACGGTGATAAACATCCCGCAGAAAAATATCAGCAACGAGTATGACACCTGACGGTCATCAAAGTTTCAAAAATATAATTCCTCAGAAAAGAAAAAAAGTAATAAGGAGATGATCGTCACTCAAATCTTGTGCATATTTATAAATAAAACTAAGGAGCATACCTTCTCAAGGCAAGCTTGTGCATCTGTAAAATCAAGTGCCAGGAGAACAAGAGCTGCAGTGATTGCAGTCCAGGACATATTAAGCCCCATCAGAAGTGCAATGAGCATACCAAGGGTTATAAGGTAAACAGCCGTCTTCCACACAAGTATTTTCCATCTCTTCTCTGCGACTTCGACTTCCTTCTCCTTCTCATCCCCATTGCTCTCCGGGGAGGGTGGCAAGTCTTCTACTATCACACTTCTCTGCTGGCTAGCAGTTCTGGTGAACTTCCTTGAGGACCCACCTATGTCTCTTACATCAGGAACGGTCGAGACCTCTATCATCTCATGAGACATGCTTGATGCCCGCAGAGACTTGACCGCAAGTTGAATGTCAGCCTCCGAATTTATGCTCCTGCTTCTCAGATTATCGTTCACACTATTACTCCTAATACTGTTACTCCTGATGATTGGTTCACTTATGCAATCCTCATCATCTGGATGCATAGAGGAAGCATGGGACATCCTAGCTGGTGTGAAACGATGTGAAGTAACCTCATCGTCGGCAACCACCTCCGGTCCTGTCGGTTGCCCACCCTCCTGGTCCTTCTCCACAGACAAGTATTTCCAGAAGTATAGAAGGAGGATAGCAGCATTGGTCAGAACCCCGACTATCATTGCAGGGAAGATCCCCAGCAAGAACTGACCAAATGAAATCCCACTCTCCACAGCTATGACAAGGTTCTGAGGGTTACCGATCGGCGTTGCGGCAGAACCGATGTTTGAACTGGTGGCAAGGGCCAGAAGGAAAGGCTGTGGTGGTAGGTTGTTCTGCCTAGCAACCTTGAGGATGAATTCAGTGAGCACAACACATGTCGTGTCATTGGTGAACAGCGCGCTGGCAAACGCAGACACGATGCAAACTCGGAAGAGCAGGTCTTTGCTACCTCTGCTCTTCCACGAGAGCAGGTTGCCCAGGTACTTGAACATGTCAGCCCTCTCGAGGAAGATGCTGACGACCATCGTCCCGAAAAGCAGGCCGATGATCGGAAGGTCAATCGCAGCGTACGCGTCCTCCGGTGATATGACACGGAACAGGACCATTAGCATGGCACCAAGGAGGGACCCAGCCGTCCGCCCGACGGGCATGAACGGGACGCTGGGGAAGACGGCCATCACCCAGAAAATCCCAAACGCGATACATCCCAGCACTACTTTGGAGGTTCCTGCCAACGCCATGTTAGCGAATTCTTTCTTCCTCTACTACTACTACTACTAAAACTCTAACGATCGAGTGCACTTCAAGAACCTGTCACCACTCACAAAGTAAAGAGAGTACAGAACAAGTGAACAACCCCCAAATACCAAGGCCGGTCAGGCTGTGTTCATGAGAAGGATCCTAGTGGTGGGATGAACCAACTTCATGCCCAACTTAACTCAACATCCTGCAAAATTGGAGCAAACAAACAAAATACGTAAGTCATCAACCAAAATGCTAATAAACGGTTAATATTACACCAAAAAAGCCAGCCAAGAGATGTGCAAAGATGGAAGTTCATTCATGAAATTATTTCTTGATCCCTTAAACTAGAACGAATTAGCAAGAAGCGGTGTTCAAATGACTGCACGAAACGGGAGACGCATATATTGGTATGAATCAAGCACCACCACGCCTACTCACGGTGTACGTATCCTGCAACAATTGAAGTGAAAAAAAAAGAACCCTGATCAATACAAAGCCTTCGCACAGTTCTTCCAAGTAAAAAAAAAAAAACTTCCCACGATTTTGGACAAGTGCTTCTACTAGAATAATAATCCGATTGGTAAACCCTCCATGCCCAAACAAGATTTGGATGAGATTATAAAATTTATTCTCTGCCGTTGATTATTAGATCCGATACAACCAGTGGTGAAAGATCCACCTCAAAACCATGCATTCGCTGGCGCCAGGTACTGGCATGACCGGATTGCGTAGAGAGAAATTCAACAGGCGCGCAGGACTTCTCACCTTCGAGTAGTGGCGTGGATGGCGGGTACTCCACAGTCCACACTTCAACAGCGCTGTGGCAAGAGCGAGGGAGGAAGGAGAGGTGGTGGAATGGTGGGAGTGGAAGCAGCAGCCAGGAAGGAGGATGGGATCGGAGTAAAAGTTTGTGGCGAAGTGGGGACGACTAAATAGGCCGCCAGGGCAACCACGCGTGCGCGGCAGCGGCAGAGCACCGGTCATTGTGCCCCAGCTTTCACGGGATAGGCGACTTGTGCGGGTCCACACAGAAGGCTACCACTCCTCCCAAAGTATGGTCAAATAATGACGGTGCTTTTCTCTATTTAACCAAGGATATTTTAGGTACAGTTATTGTGTTCTAAATAAAACTTATATTGGCCAACGGCCTCGGGCGGTGCTACTGAACTTGTTCGATCAGCGACGGGGCGTGATTTTGACGTCCTTCGTTTTAGAGCTACTCTACGCGTGAGAGTTTGAGGCCCGCGTTGCGCGGCGGCGGCCAGTGGAATGATGCTACCTATTTCTTCATATCCAAGAAACGCGTCCGGTTGTTTCAAAAAAAAAAAAGCGTCGGGTTGAAGTGACACAGTAGGCGGTAGCTATCAATCACGAATGATTTTTCTATCGGCGGATAAATGCATACATAATCTCTTGAGAAAATCCAACGAACAATTGGGATATGAAGCCCTGAGATTCTTACTCACTTGCCGCTTTGTAGTTCATCTACAAAGCGACAAGTTTTCGGGGACGGAAGTAGTATACTAAGAGAAAAAATGCATGTGGGCGTGATCATTTTGGGATTTGGTTTGATATCGACAAATCACAGATTACTAAGCTTTGCTTGCAGCACGGTAATACGGAACAGGACCCTTAAGTTTGTAATCTGAGCTGATTACAGGGGTTAGTTTGTTGCTTTTTATCTTTTGCAAGTGTGGGCATGTTTGTTGCTGTCGGTGACAGCAGCTGTGATTAGTTACAGCGCTTAAAAGTCCATTAGACCTGCTACACCATACACTACTCCCTACACCCTCAGTAATGGCAGACGACGAGCTTAGCCACGTGTCCAGAAATATGTGGACAGCCACAGATTATATATAGTACTCCCTTCTTTCTTAGTAAAAGATTGTCACCTTCTAGTTCATTTTTGAACTAGAAAGTGACAATCTTTTGAGAAAGTATGGAGTACATATGAACACAAGATGCTCTCTTTTCCGAAGACAGGCCAATATAATTGAGTAACCTATAGTACGACGTACAGGCTAATTCCAAAAGGCACAGAGCCTGATTCGCCCAAACAAAGGGCGCACAAAGGCTAGTGGACACACTGTTGAAAACTTGAAAGGCCTGGCCCTGGCACTCAAGGACCAGCTGAATTGCGCTGGCAGATGTCAGCAACGGTGTAGTGTACTGCTACGATGGACAAGCACCGCACCGCACCGCACCGCACCGCGTGGTATTTTATCGGCAAACGAGAGAAGTTCGCTCATATGGCAGAATAGGACACCACATTAAAGCACGCAAAAAAAAAAGAAAGGAAAAAGAGAAGCTGATAATGGACCGCAAATCATCATCGTCGTCAGAGTTAGAGATACTTACGCAATGTCCTGATCGCGCTGTAGAGGTCGCCGATCAGCAAGCAAGCACTTCAATATCCCTCTGTCGATCCCCAACCCGAAGATCGCCGGAGTACTTGGCGACCCCGACGCCAGCAGATAACTTTCGGTGGAGTCACGGTTGTCGATGGGTGTTCGCTCCCGGCCGCCGGCTGATCGACGCGCTTATATATACATAAGTCGTCAGTGTTAGGCCGGTGCCTGTAGATCGACGGATGACTGGACTGGTTTATTCGGATAAGTGAGGCGGACGCCGGGCCGGGGCTGCTTAAATAAGCGCAACCTCTGGCCTCTGCTGCTGTGCCTGTAGTAGTAGCAGTTAGTAAAGGAGCTAGAGCTGGTCGTCTGAATCCGATCCCTGTCGCCGTGGAGGAAAGAAGATGGTTGGCTCGTCGCTGTCCGTCAGCATCGGAAACACGTCGTTCGTTCACTCACGTACGTGTAACGTGTGTGGCGTGGTGCGCGGTGGCGGAGAAAATGTCCCTCTAACGGGTTCATTAAGGGGTTAACAGGGCACGGTTTACCTAACTAATTAATTGAGACGACGGACCAGTCTCTGATCTGATCTGATCTTCCCTACGTGCTAGCTAGCTAGCCTGCTGCGCGCTTGTTTGGTGCACAAGCTACTGAACGCTCAACTGATGAAACCAATGAGAACGGGGCGACGATGACTACGCCGCGTGGAATTGATATTTTCCATCCATTATTGGAGCGTGTTTACATCGTAATTAAGCCGGCGATATGATCTTTTCCCGTTCTCAAGCAAACAAGTAGTAATTAATACTGTATCAGAATTCAGAAAAAAAAATCGGAGTAGACGCGCGTTGGACAGCACACAGCAGACTGGAAGACGACGACCCGTGTGAGTAGATCAAGTGTCTTTATACTTGTTGGTAATATGATCATTTCTCAGTATTAACTACTGTCGACTTCCATCTATCGACTGCTCGAGAGGTATACTGTATACCTAGTAACTTAGAAAAAAGAATGCGACTTGTAGTATATCCAGGGTTCTAGACTGTGAGAGCGACCTCAAAATTAAATGTACGTGTTATCGATTTGGTACGCTATAGCACACGAAGGAAACAAGTGCAACCCCAAATGTCGTGCGTACATATTATGTCTTTGCGCTGGTACTGTCATGCATATATACCAGACTCTGTTGCGTACGTATGCCTGCTCCCCGGCGTTCGTACAAAACATGTCAACTGTTCGCACTTGAACGAACTACTGTCGACTTCCATCTGTCGACGAACTGTATACATAGTAACTTAGAAAAAAAAATGCGTCTTGTACGTATATCCAGGGCTCCAGGTTGTGAGAGCGACCTGAAATTAAATGTACGTGTAGTCGATTTGTTACGCTATAGCATACAAAGGAAACAAGTGCAGACCCAGATGGTCGATTTGTTACGCTATAGCATACAAAGGAAACAAGTGCAGACCCAGATGTGCGTACCATATTATGTTTGCGCTGGTACTGTCATGCATAGCAGACTCTGTTTTGCGTACACAACATGTCGTCTCTGATCGTACCTGAACGCTGCTTAGCTCAATGCCTTCTTGTTGTACCGCAGGCATGTACTACGTACCGAACTGCTTCTCCAAAGTCCAAGCGAACATTATAATTTGCTAAAATAATTGTTTCTCCAAGTACAAGTAGGAGGTACAAACAAGCGGTGGAGGGAGGACGCGTCCGTGCGGTTCTTGTCCAGGTGGGAAGGCATTTATTTACGCGCGCCCACCAGTTCTTTTTTTCCTCCGCGGCCGCAGGGGTATTCCGTCGATCGCGACGACGTATTTGGATCCTTTCGCCTGATCCGAGATCTTCAGTCACTGTCGCGTACTGCAGTTTTTTCTACTCTGCTCTGGGCCCTGGCCTGCTGCTCGTATCACTGTTTCTCCTACGACTCCGGAGTCCGGAGTACAGTACTCCGTAGCAGCAGCTTGTTGCTGACTTCACAACATGTACGCTTACGAGCCGTACAACGGCCTCGGCCCTAAACAACGGGGTGAATATAATCGATACGAAATGATTTGTTACGAAAAAAGTCACACGATATACCTCTAGCTCACCAGTATCACGGTGTACTATAAAAGTCCCCCCGCTTTCCGTTTCTCTCGGTGACAGCGACCGCCCTGACGCTGAAACGTACGATTCCCCTTGACAAATCCAGGAAGGTTAATTACCGTGTCGCTGCGCGCGCATCAGAACGGGTTCAGAAGCGCACATCACGCCGAACCAACCCAACCAACAACGCGTACGTCGCGAGGCGGGGCCGCCGAGCGGAGTATTAAACCAACCAAAAACACGTCCGCCTTTCGTGTCCATGGTGTCTGCCTGCAACGGCGTGCAGCGCTCGATCGACTCATTGCCCTGCCCGGGGAAGTGGAAGTGGAACGGAAGGTGCAATGCAGCTCAGCAGCTAGCGCACCATCGCCGTAGCCGGCCGGCAGAATGACTGCAATGATAGATCTGTGTTTTCCATCAGCAGCACGCACGCGCGTCCTCTTCCTCCTCCGTGTTTCTTCCTCCGTCTCTCTTCTTTCCTAGCTCGAAGAAAAGGAGTTCGGCCGCATCATCAGCGCTCCTCAAGTCAATGATGCATGCGCAAACGGGGCGTGTTTGAACAGCTCCAGATCCTGCTGCAGAAATTAAAACCACCACGCACACACACAGACATCATTTTCGCTGCAGATTAAAAGTCAATGCCGCGAGTAAATGGGCGTTCCCGCTGTTCCCGTTGCTGGGCGACAGCGCAGGTGGTGACACGGTGAAAATTGACGTGGTTTTTGTAACTTTGTGTTGAGCAACGGCGACACGGGAGAGCGACGACTCGTTAAGCAAAAGCAAGCAAGCGTGTAGTATTTCAAATAGGTATACTAATGCGTAGTAGTGGTAGGGGCGACCGACCGTGAAATGAAATGAACGACTGACTGTGAGCTGTTGATAGGGATCACGGTGCGAATGTGGACGGCTCGATTTCCACGCGTTCATCACCGGCAGGCATCGCTGTTGCCATTAATGCATGGCGGGATTTGTCCCGGCCGCAAGCGATCGAAGCTAGCTAGGGGTGATACCGATCGCAGCAGCTAGCTATAGCCACGCGGAAGCGGGAGTAGTAATGTTTGCCAAGATACGAAGCAAAGGAGGGGATGAAAACAACACGAGCAATACAGTACTCAGAGGGCGCGGAGTCTATTTGCATTATTGGATAATCAGCAGGAACAATGATTGTGCTTGAAACAACAACCAGCAGGGCCAAAAAAGTCGGTGTCGTGCGTCGCGAACCAGCAATGGCAGCCTGCGTCGTGGCTCCCTCCCGGCCAAATCCACCCGGCGAAAATCTGCAGCCCCTGCAAGGCAAGATTCCATCGGCTGGGACAACGCGCAGCAAAACTTTTTTTTTTGAGAGAAAAAAAGGCTTAGTTCAAAGTCGCACGAGATTATCTTGTCCTTGAGATGTCTGATTAAGCGAGACATGATCATTCCGGCGACGATATGAGATCCGATTTGGCTTCTGCTGTGCTGCTGCCGGTGATCAACGAGCGCGTACGTACGTACGCTTGCGAGGTTGTCTAATCCCGTAGCTCTTGTTTGTCGGTATCCGGGTTTTGTCAAATCGGTTCCTGTAGGAATATGTACACGTGTGCAGGGGCTCGAGAGAGTTCCCGCCACGTCAGAGATATATTTTTGTTAGAGATGCTAATGTGTCAGTGAACCAGTGATGCTCTCTCCAGTTTCTCGTTGATAGAATTCGAAAAACTTTTTGAATGTCATCCGTAAAGAAAGAGAAAGGGAATAATCAAGGAAACAGAAACTGACTGTTGACGCATGTGAATGGAGAAATCGTAGAGGTTAATTGAAAAAACACCAGATCCAACGGTTCATCATTGTCCGCCACGTATACACGACACGCGTGTATTGGAGCTCTGATCTCTCAGTTAATTAGTTTAAAAATCTATAAATACGTTTTAAAAATAATGAACCTAAGTGACACATGACCACCGATGCATTTTACTCAAAAAGCGTGCGGCGGCTTTTGGGTGCTAAAATGCGTTGGGCACTGCTCAGCCTCAATGGCCCCTGGGCACCGCTCAACTGGCTGGGCCGCTTTTCTGGCCCACTCGAAAGCACACAGCAAAACCTAATTAGTCATTCCCTCCGCTGGTGGCCGCCGTTCCCCGAGTGTCACGCGCTAGCCCGGCCCGGCGATCCCAGCTTCTTCCTCCCGGTTCTTGGCGCTCCCGCTCCGACCGCTCGCCGCCGCGTTCCCGCTCCGTTGCCGCCCGCTCGCGCCGCCTCGCTCCCACGCCCCTGCGCCTGCGCTGCCACCGCCCGCCGCCGCTTGACGCTCCGTCTCTTGCTCCGTTTCCTGATCGACTACTCTTCCATATCCCGTTCTCTTCCATCAGTACGCCTCGCAGTCGCCTTTTGTTGTTTTCTCTTTAAGATTATTGCATCTCCGGTATTTTTTGTTTACTACAAGTCATAATATTCTTGGTCGATAGTCGTTGATGCTATAGTTTGCTTCGATTTGGGATGATCCATTCCCTGATGCATCCTTGGTGCGATGCGTTTCGATGCATTATATATCTTCCACTCCCGTGTATTTTGATATCCACCTGCAACTGTAGTTAAAACCTGCTCAATTCTTTCTCAAAACATTGAATCTAACCAAGCTATATTAAATCTTGTAACTTCTGAGGAGTGAGGAACAAAACGTTAGGTTTCAGCTGTTTTAAGTTTCTAGTGCCAGCCATTATATATTTTCATATTCGTAAATAACTCATCTCAATGATTGAATATTGTCAAATTAAAAATGTACATATAATATAGCATATTATAAGAATTTAGCTCTCCTTGTTACGAAGCGCCTAGAAATGTCTAGGCGCTGCCTAGGCTCTAGGTGGAACTCCTTAGCTTAATTTTCTCCACCACTTTTTTAAACACTGCACTCATTTCTTATGCGTTATATGTGTCATTCATTAGCTTAGTCAAGCGGTGTACTGATACGCTACGTGCTATCCAGTATTTACACTTGTAACTCCTGCACGCACTGTTTTTGTCATCCTTATGACTGGATAGCTGGATAAGTGAATGATGTGGACCTACAACAATCTTTGGTCGATTGCCAAGATGAACGCAATGGCGCTCGCCATAGGCATCACCATTTCCAATCGTTATGCGACCATTGTCTCAGTGACTGGTGAATCGATGCACCCTACATTTTCAGCGGCCAGTAATGTTCTACGAGGTATTGTAATTTCGATTTGTACATATCCAATAGGCAGGACGCTGGGTTTGCATTCCATATTCAAATAGCTCGGTATTCTTGCCTGTGCTGACTAGGGGTTGGAACCAGGTGACTTCATTTTGGCAGAAAGGACATGCCTTCAGAATTACAAGTTCTCGCATGGTGATGTGGTTCTGTTTAAGTAAGGGTGTCCATTTTGGGGAAAAGATTGATGCTGCTAAGCTTTTCAATGTGTTGACTTTAATCATTCTTTGTTTACTCTGCAGGTGTCCTAGCAATCATAAGGACTTGTTTGTGAAGAGATTGATTGCGCTTCCCGGCGAGTGGATGCAGATCCCGGGGTCCCCTGAGATAATTAAAATCCCAGAAGGGCATTGCTGGGTTGAAGGTGATAATTCTGCCCGTAGTTGGGATTCTAGGGCATTTGGCCCGGTAAGTTACTTCTTCTCTAGATCAGTATAGATTGTTTGTGCCCCCATGTCTGGGTTAATTATGTTCAAGTCAAGCTTATAAATTATAGTGCATCCCATGCTCGTTTTTGGTATGGAATATTTATGGGTGATTGTTCCATGATTGAAGTTTTGCCGTATTTCAATCCCTAGGTTGACTATTTGTAGTGCAGTAGCGTGAATCTGAAAGCTAGGGATGCCAAGAACCAGAACCTGAACACTAGTAGTCTGCTACCTATGCAAAGAGTTTTGAGGCTTAGGCTCTTGTCATAAAATTTGAAACTTTGCAGCTGCTCCTTTTGTGGACAAATTGTGAGATGCTCCTCAACATTTTATATTAAGACTGTATATGCATATGGGTTGGAAATGGCATTATCCATTAGGTGTCAGAGATCCTAGCAGATAGCCAAATAAACTAGTAGAATATATTGATCAATACTTTGTTCATCCTTGTCGGAAATCTCTTTAGATAGTGCTATATGTTATTGATTATACTCCCACTGTTTCTTAATATATGACACTGGCTATATCAATTTTTGACTGATCAGTGTCATATGTCAAAATACGAAGGAAGCATTTTAGAAAATTCATACTTACATGGTCGGTCAGCAAACTATGGTACGTGATATTTTTGGCATCCTAACGTTCTGATTAGTGCAAGATGCTAAATTCTCTACTATTGTCAGTTGAGAAGCATTCTATCATTTAGTTTGCAGCTGTGATCTAAAAAGAAAATAATGTGGTTATTGGAAGTTCTGGTTTCAGCCTTAGTAATGCAATAGCTTATGATCACACATGCTAGATACCAAACAGAAGTAGAAACTGCAAAATACAGTGTTGTATTGGTCTGTCATCAGCAATTGCTGTTGTATTGACTGACAAGTATTAGCTTTCTCAAGTCCTAAAGCACGCATAGGGAAAATATGAACTTGGTAGTGTACTTTGTTTAGGTAGACATAGAGTTACGAGTCTTTTTATCATTTGCCCTTGGACCCAACAATGCCCTTCTGGGATCAAACACATCAAACGAACCAATCAATTAGACAGGTTGACGAGAAAGCCAAATTCAACACAGTTCTTGGGTTTAAAATTGAGCATATGACTATTTCGGTATTTCCCAAAAAATGAATTCCATGTCAATAGTTCAGGACACTGTTATTATAACTGTAAGAAACCAATATGATATGTCAACACAAAGTATGCAGCATGGCTTAATTATTTATGTTGTTTTGCAGATTCCCTTGGGCCTAGTTAGCGGAAGGGCGACCCACATCATCTGGCCGCCCTCAAAGATTGGCAAAGTGGAGAGGAAGGTGCCTGAAGGGAGAATTTCACCTTTTTGATATGACTCCTTACTAAAACACATGTTAACTCCTTTCAATTTGCGGATCAACCTGCCCAATCCATTTACAGGATCGCAGGCTGGCAGTAGTATAGATGGAATTATAAACTGTTCAACTTTTATAAGTTTCAGTTCACCATGCTGTTTTTATGTATTTGTGTAAACGGTTTGATTTTATAAGTTTTTGAAATATATGATCCCCCCTGGGGCCACATTTGCATTGAATCTTTTGCTTTGTAAAAACATACATAGATACTGATAGAATGAAACCCCAGTGAAACCATTTGTGCTCTGAGCTCTGGAAAAATTGTCGCAATTGTTTCAGATTCACTGTACATTTGCAGGGTAATAAACCCTAAATCATGCTCCAAAAGGTGGATTGAGAACTGTACATCATTTCTTTTGTTTTTTTTACTGTTTGCTGTGAGGGAAAAGTAGTATGTACAAAGACTAAAGTCTGTCCTACGATACCAGCCCACGTTCTTCCTCCCGATTAACCTGAACTCTGCTCAGCAGCAGTAATGAACTTCATGACCATGCTTCTGGCCTTGTTGATGGTCATGAAGCAGAGGAAGAGGTGTTCCTCCAGCTCGTCCAGCTGTTGCCTAAAGTTGTCCTCGTTCTTGCACAGCTGCTTCAACACCTCCTGCACCAGCCTCCCCTTCTCGCCTGGGCCTGCCACTGCGCGGTGCTCGACGCACAGCTGCAGCAGCGCGAGCATGTGCTCTCCCTCGTCGCGCACCCGCGCCACGAGGCGACTTATAGTGTCCAACTCCCGGTTCAGGATGTACGTGCCCTTGGCCGCGGCCTCCAGCTGCAGCAGAGCTCGCCGCACTGTCCTGCCGGAGCAGAAGATGCTCGTCCACGCCGGCTTCATCAACGGAAACGCGGCGAGCGCGGCCAGGACGTGGACGCCGATGCATGCGCCGACGATGGCCGCGACGGCGGCGAGCGTGACGAACGAGACCGAGAGCGCCCGCCTGAGCCGGGCGAGGTTCCTGATCCGGACGCGCGCCTTCTTCCTGCTGGAGTCGAGGCTCTTGAGCAGGTCCGCGGAGCTAATCTGCACCTGCCGGAGCTTGCCCTGCGACGCGGCCAGCGCGGCGAATGGCTGGCCGAGGGCGGCCGAGACGTCGGCGAGGCCGGACACCCCGACGTCGTCGCGGGCGAGCTTGCGGAGCGTGTTCTTGAGCCGCGGGCGGTAGCGGAGGCGGCGGATCCGCTCGATGTTCTTGAGCAGGTGGCTGCACAGGAAGGAGGCGCTGGCCGTCTCGTTGTAGTAGGCGGCGAGGAGGCCGCCGACGTCGGACCCGATGCGCCGGCCCTCGCGCGCGGAGGCGGAGGCGAGGGCCGCGCGGACGGCGCGCTGGTCCGGCTCGAGGAGGTGCTCGGCGCAGAGGCGGTAGGAGGGGAGGCGGTTGGACGCCGCCGTCCCGGTCCCGCCGGGGCGCGGCACGAGGCCGGCGCCGTGCGCGAGGGTGACGTCCAGGACGCGCGCCCAGAAGTCGTTGTAGGACTCGGTGCGGAACGCGCTGGTGTACTCCTCGCGGAAGTCGAAGCTCGACGACGACGACGGCGTCATCTGGACATCCTGCTTGGGGTCGCGCACTGCTGCCACCGCATGCAGCATTCCAGAACAAACAACAAAACGAAAGTTATTTAAGGTCTGCGGAAGCCGAAGTACAGTATTTGTACAGTTAATTTGGTGGTTGCTTAATTAACAGTGCAGAAATGACGATGGATTGACGTCAGGTAACGTAGTATCGTTATGTGTGAAAGCGAAGCGACAACATGACGGGTGCTTCGCGGCTGGTCTTGGCCCCGTGCCACGACACGCATGGACGCAACCGCCAAACTGCTGGCTGACTGACTCGCACACAAATCTTCTCCTCATGCGCTTTCGCCACTCCACGACGCGGCCCTCCTGTCCAGCTGTTGATCACAGGCCCCTCGCATACGCGATGCAACGACGAAACGCGCGCTCGAGGTTCCAAGCCACGACGTGCACAGACGGCAAAACACACACGAGATCATTTTCAAGCATTTTGAACTAGGAAATTTGTCACAATTAATTTGGGAAGGAGGGAGTAGTAAATTGGAAACGCGACGCTGGAATTCATATGCATACCTTGCTGGTCATGGTGCCGCGTGCAGCCTCCGAAGCACCCGAACGCGACGCCCATCGATCGATCAGCAACAAATGCACACAAACCGGTTGATAATGTGTCAAGCCGCTACGCTACGCCGGCGACGACGGGGCGCGATCGGAAGCTCTCGCTCTTGTACGGGGGCGCGCGAGCAGCAGAACAACAACGCAACGCAAGCAGTGAACGAAGCTTAGCTCGATGAGCTAGCGCGCGGCTTAATTGGTGCGTTATTCTTCGTTCCGGCACAAATATAAATCTTTATAGGGCTCGCTCGGGTGGCCGCGGCCTCAGCTCCGTCCGAGATACAGTATCCCGTTGGCGCGAAGACAAGTCTGTCTATCTTCCAGTCCAGCTCGCCCTCCGATTTAGGCGGAGGAAGCTTGGAAGGAAGCACAAGACAAGAGGTTGGCGAGCACTCGACGGGAAAAACCAGGAGCCGCCACCTCGACCCGGCCCGGCGCCTACGTACGCCAGACCAGACGACACGCGAACGTCCTAGAGCCGTCGTTCGTGTCGTCATCCTGGAGCCGTCGGATCGGGCATCGACGGACGACCGGTCCGCGGCGACATACGGTGCGGGTGGAGCCCTCGCTCGTATCGTATCTCCGTTTGCTTGCTCGCGGCGGCGTGCGCTGCCACTGCTAGCGTACGTGGCGAGGCCCGGAGCGCGACGTGGGCGCGTGGAAATGGCTGGGCCGCGAGTCGAGCGCGCGAAATCCGGCGCGCGGGGATCGCGTCGCGGCTGGCCGACCAGCCGCGACGCGAACGCCACCGCGGCGTCATGCCCGCGTCCGTTCGTGGCTGTGCCGTTGCTGTACACCTATGCGTTCTCTGGTCTGTCAAAGTCCGGCACATGCCGTATGGTGTGGTCCAGCTCATCAATCTATACGATACGATCTCCCCGTTCCATGTTGATGAAGATGAATACAGTACGTGCCATCCAGCGGTTGCATCGCTGAGATACGTAGTATTTCCTTGGTCCTTCGTATCTCGTGATCCAGGATTAATGTGCTCCAGGAGATTCTCGTGCGGACACAGATGCGGCGTGGAACTGTGGAGTGTTCAAACAGTGTTGCAGGGATCTCAAGCCTCTCTCTCCTCGTGGCCCTGCCGCGGAAAGGGTAATTAATCCGCGGGTCAGCTTGCAGAGGAAAACACCGCCGCGTCGGGGCAGGCAATTAACGGCGTCGCGCGCTGCTCTGTTCCCCCGGCGGTCGCTACGCTATAGACTTCACTGGCGGGCAATGACGTCGCTGTTGCTCGAGGATTAAGCCAGGGGGTGCTCGTGTGGCTCGGCGGAGTTCAGTGGTGGTAGATTGTATTGTAGCACACTTTTTTCTTCGGGTGTGGATTTGGCTAGAAATCTGGTTGGCCGAATGGCACTGAAGCTGCTGCTTCAAAGCTCGAAAAAATTGTCTGTTCAGGTGCTAAAGCAATCGACCCAGTTGGTCAGTTCGCAATGACAGCAAGTTTAATCGTTTATAAAGATTGGATTTGGTAAGTGTCGGAACACCAGACGGAACAAATGAACCGAGAAATAATGACAAATCATAAACTTGCAAGCATGTAGCAATTGCAAGACGAGGGCTCTGACCAAACACAACCTCATTCTCATCTAAAACTTGGGAGAAGATAAGACATGGTGGTCATAAAGCTCCACATATTACTTATTAGCATACACAACAATGTTTCTGGTATTTTTATATGTAAGAATAAAAACTAGTACCTAAAGGCACTGAACCAAATCTGTATTAATACTCCCTCCGTTCCAAAAAACTTGCCGCTTTGTAGATCAAAAATGAACTACAAATAACAAACTTTTTGAGACGGATGAAGTACTAAAAATATACAAACCAACAGCTGATCCGAGGAAACCATTACAAGACATGGACTGCTCCCGTCTCCCTGGACCCAAAATGACTTTTCATCCGAGTTCAGTCAAATTTAACTTTGACCAACAATTTCTATAAATTCAAACAAATTTAACAACCTGTCACGAGAAATATTTTCATTATATATATTTTTATATTTTAAATTTGATTAAATTTATAGAAATCATTGATCAAATATAGATTTGACCAAACCCAGATGTAAAGTTATTTTGGGACAGCGGGAGCATAAATTAGTAGCTGGAATCTATAGCTCCTCTTTGGACTTATCCCCCTTCTCTTTCTGTAGCTCATCAATAACTTGGTCCAGGGGTGGGTCTCCAGGTCTGCGGAAAATTTGATCCCCAATCTTAAACTCGTAGGCCTCCTCCTGGCTCAAGATAAACTCTTTCAACTGAAACGAAAAATTTAAATCAGGAAATTGAAGTGGGATGCTCAAGATAAACTCTTTCAACTGAAACGAAAAATTTAAATCAGGAAATTGAAGTGGGATGATGCTCAAGTTAATTGTGAATCAGATAATGTTTGCCGTCACTCAATTTCACGTCCTGCCGTATGGACATGATATCATGCTTGACAAGTAAACCAGTTATAGGAAAATCTCTTATTATCTCAACTCCCACTACCAGCATAAGTCATGTCTGTTATCCATTCTCACGTTTAATGAGAACACCTAGTCTATACTTTTTTGAACAAGAACCTAGTCTATACTATTGAGTTATCACAGTAAAATCAGTCTAGTCTCCAAGCAAGTACAATTGAACCATGTGATAAAAATAGACTCATGTAGACATGTTTTCTTTAATTTCCATTTAACATCTTTAGCCATGGGTTCATAGATTAGCGTGGCCACTTATGCCGCTCATGATCTTTGGTTAGACACTGATAAAGCATATCCCTTAGTTTCCTCATAAATTAACACTTTGGATTAGGTGGTCCAAACATCGTATCAGAACTAAGAATTGGCTATGAAACATAGCTGAGACGAGCAGTACATTTCTAGTGAACCGTCGATGTGAAGTGTTGAAGTGTATCAGCCTCTACGGAATGCAGGTGTGTTCAAGTATATTATCACTTTTTTTGCTCAACATTTACCGTTGGTGCGAACAGTTCAGGTGAAGACCGGCATTGTACAGCTGCAGAAAATGGTGAATCCAAAGGGAACAAGGGAAACAGAAGCACGTACCTCGAGAACGTCTCGCCCTCTCTCCATCGTGAACATGAGAGTTCCAAAGTCAACGGCGACGAACTTGGTATCCACCGATCCGGTCCGCAGCACATTGCTCCACCTCGTCGCGATCCCCACCACATCCTCCTGAAACAAGCACGGCAATGTAATGCCACGGGCAAACAACGAAACGAACCGAATCCGGCAACTACAACGAGGACACGGAAGGCGATCGCAGGATCCGAACCTGGGAGCGGCGGACGCCGGGGCGGAGCTTGACGAAGCCAAACGAGGGCCCCGTGTGGGCGCGGAGGAGCTCGGCCTGGACGGCGGCCGGATCCATCCGCGACAAGTCTGGCGGCGGCGGGTCGTCGCGAGGGCCGGCCGCGGCGCCCCAATGGCGCCAGTCGTCGTCCTCCTCATCGTCCACCACGTCGCGCAGATCGTCCGGGATCGACACCCGCTTCGCCCCCAGCGCTGCACCCGCGGCCGCGCACAGGAGGACGGCGACGGCGAGTGTCACTCGACACGCCACTCTCGCCATGTTGATGTGGCCAATGGCTCGGGCGCCCAACGGCTCAAGCGTGACTAAGGCTATCTCCAACACAATAGCTAAAAGATAACCTATCTCTTAAATAGGGTTTATAAACTTGATTTTTTTGTCTCCAACAGTATACTCATATTGAAAACCCAATTTTACTTTTGTGTTCACCGTGCCCAAAGATAGTCACTCGCGGCCGAACATTCTTCTCCGGGAAAAAGAAAAAGGCTCGAGGGAGGAAAAAAAAAGGTTTGAGTGCTCGGGTTCGGCGGCGGCGAATCTCGGGGTGCGGCGGCGGCAGACCTCGGGTACGGCAACCGCGTCGGAGCTCGATGTGCTGCAGCGGGGCTTGCCATGGCACGTCGCGAGACAAGGTAGGGTTCCTGTTTTCGCCCTCGAATTTCTCCTCGATCTCCGTGGAGGTCGCGCAGCGCCATCGCGCCTTCGTAGACGAGCTGCAGCCGATTCCATGGATGTGTGTCGTACGTCTTCATGACGCGTTCCTTCCCCCGCGTCATGGCTCGTTCTTTTGGTTCCTTTCCCGGTGTTAAGGTGCTGCAGCTCTTCTTCATGGCTGGTTCCCAGATCCGTAGGTTCCATACCTGGCGTTATCCTCCTACTCGTTCTCACATCCGTAGGTTCGATACCCCTATGTTCAATACATTTGGTGGTTTTGGAATGTCGATGCTGCTTGGAGCTTGGTCAACAACACCCAATTCATATGTTCTTCTGCAAGACCTCTCTCTCATTTACACAAACGTCGTAAGAGAAGAAGACTAACCTTTTTCCTGCCGCCGCTGCTACTTGAACGCCGCCGCAGCGTGGCCGCCGCCGCAACGTGGACGCCCCTGATTTTCTTTCCACTAGAAAACGTTGTTCTATCCTAAAATAGCTTAACTGTTGGAGACAATTAATATTAGGCCACCAATTTTACAAAACTACAACACCTAAACAGCCCAATAGATAGTCTATTTTAGCCTTTATTGTTGGAGACAGCCTAACCAAACCACATATAGGTGGCCAACGGGCCGTGTCGGGCTGGGCTCGTGTCTAAAAACTTGGGCCCGACACGGTCCAGGAAAAAATCGGGCCGTGTCGGGCCGGCCCACGGGCCGGGGGTCCAGGCCCAAGCACGGCCCGAATCCATTTTAAGCGTGTCGGGTCGTGTCGGGCCATATCGGGCCGTGCCGGATCGGGCCGGCCCGTAGCCAATTTTAATTAAAAATATAATAAAAATAACTGAAAATCACTATTCAGGCCTAAAACGGGTCGTGCCGGGCCGGGCCACCCGGCGGGCCGATCGTGCCGGGCATAATCGGGCTGTGCCGGCAAGCCCGATGGGCCGGAGATCCAGGCCCGGGCACGGCCCGTGCCCAATTTTTTCGGGCCGGGCCGTGCTCGTGCCAGGCCGATTTTGTCATGCTTCGGGCTGACCCATTTGGCCACCTCTAAAACCACACTATTAGGTGAGGGCAAGGCTAGCATACAATGTACTCCCTCTATTCGAAAAAGATGACCTTTTTTAAATTAAAATTAGTTTAAAAAACGTCATCTTTAAACAGAGGGAGTACAATCATACCATCAACTATATCCAATAATATGAGACTGACGAGTTACGACACGAACGATTTTAATTATATTCATCATTCATTCGGTCTCTATATATCTCATGTGACCGAAAGTCGCCGCTGCTTGTGTTAACAGTTGCACAGATAGTAAAACAACACATTCACTACTGAACAATCGACTGAGTTCAAAGGTCATGGGGAATTCGAGTACAGAGATCTACACTCGAATAATGCATGGGAACATTTTGCTGCTAGAAATCCAGTCGGTCAAGTGAGAACGGAAATAACATTAGAGAACATGAAGCTGCAGTTTATTTACAAGACATTCAGACGACCGCATGGAAACGTTCAGAGACAGTTGAGTTGCAGTTGCTGCAACACTGCAGGCAGATTAGCCTGACTGTGCGAGGAAAAGGTTCCCCGACTTGACTACGGATCTGCTTTGCCCATTATCTCCTCATCCCCGGAGTTATCTTCATCTTCATCACTCAGTTCTTCATCGCTCGACTTGTCCTCAGGGATTACACCAGCATCTTCAGGTTTGGCGTATTTGTCACAGTATTCTGCAGGCACATGAGAAAGAAAAACTCAGCTCTCAAGTACCGAGGAAGAGAGCACAGAGCACAATGCAATAAACATGAAACTAGTTTTGAATACATTAATACTAACCATTGTAATACAAGATTCAACAAATGACCAATAGGAACTATATGCTAGTAATGACTAATGAGGCACTCCTAGAGCATCAAAATAAGTTACTAATTCGATGAAGGAATTGGAACTTGGAAAACAGGAAATTATTAAGCTCTTAAGAGCAAAACACGTCGTACGCGGTGGCAAGTCAATGGAATTTCTTGACACACTCCTCCTGAAAGATATTTTATACTCCCTCCGATGTTGGCTAGTACAATTTGCACTACCCAACGTCTACAATATAAAACTGGAGTACTTTACAAGAGAATATTGAGGACTTCCATGACCAGAATTAATAAACTCTGTTTGTTAGCATTGTCAGATGATCCTATCAAGAAGCGGACCATCATGTGACATCTCATCCTGGCACAGGAATTTGCTCATATAGGCAATTAAACAATTCTACGAACCTACAAATCTGAATTCAATCAGATCACATTCATAGCTTTAAACTCCCAGCAATGTCTAAGTGTTTAACAAAGCCTTGAGCAACAAACGCTCTAGTCAAGAATATAGTCTAACAGATAAATTAACTCATATATGTTCAACTAACTGTTGTATACACACTAGAGCACCTGTAATATACCACCATTCCTGGAAGGCCTTTTATTGTCACCTAAGCCTGTCTGAAAGTGGTCTTGAACATTTACTTAAGGTGGGTTTACATTAAAATGAGTGCAATGAGATTGAGTAGGCAGTATTGCAAGACTGCCATGTATGCATAGGACTATAAGAGATGGATCGTCTTTCACTCTACAACTAGTTCACATGGGAGTGCAAAATTCTAAGAAAAAATAATATACAGTATGTCAGCAATCAATATGAATGTCGAGCACTTCAGGGAATCTCAAATCTGGTTTTAATATTGGTCGAAATAAGAAAATAATATATAATTTGATTACCTTTTACTTTTTGTTCATAAGCAGGACGATCACGCATCATCAGGGCAGCAGCATCTCCATTTAACGGATCAGAAGGGTTCGGATATAGTAGAAGTTGCGGGAGGAAGACCTCAAATACGTTGACAAGATCTGCAAAACATCGCGCATAGGTTCATCAGTTGACACTGATTCAGCTCTCAACAGAGTATAAAGAATGGAGCTCTATTTGTTCAGAATGTGCTGCAGAGGAAAACTAGCTTAGCTGCTATGCTATTCATGAGAGGAAAGATGAATTTTACCAAACATTGGGCTCCATGTCTGGTTGATGACATCCAAACAAACTGAACCAGACCTGCATTGTGCATTGAACCAAAAATGAGTAGAAACAAGAATGTTATTGTGGACTGAATTGATGAAATAAAGAAACTGAATACCAAAATACTTACATTTCGTCGACGTTAGGGTGATATATCTTGTTGATGAACCCGATCGATGGGGATTTGTATGGATATGCATCTGGCAACTCTACTCTGACCTTCCAAACACCTCCTTGATAAATGCCTATTGAATTCAGTACAAATCCATCAGGTTGTGCAGATACTCATTTAAAATTACTGGTATAGAACGGGATTGAAGCTTAAGTACAATATAAGTTACTTAGTCAAAAGTCTAAATGCAAAAATCAGATTCGGAACAGGTTTAAGTGCAAAAATAAAGTAACATTAGATGGATAACGTGCTACTCATAAAACGATTACACCAGAGTGTTGTTTGCATTCTAGTCGTTCCCTTCAGTTAGACCAGTGGAAGCTTAAGGCCATAATAATAAAGCAAGGGTCCGATTTGCTCTTAGATTTATCCAGATCAGAAATCAGAAGCTGCGGAATCATCGACCCAAAAAATAGAATCAAATCGGATTTGTTCGTCAGAACCCGTACTCTCTTTAGGCCCGTGGAATTCAACAAAGAACTCCTGCATCCCATCGTTCACCATCTCCACCTTGTAGTCGCTCATCATCCTGCAAGCATCAACACCAGGCACAGGAATCCAGATCAGGGAATCCTCACTCGAAATCCCAAACGAAAACACCTGAAACGCCCCCAGGATTCTTACAGCTTCATGAGGTCCATCTCCCGGCGCTTGCTTGGAGAAGACATCTTGGGCAGAAACCAAGGACTCGCCGCCGCTCCGGTCCTCCGTTCCGCCTGCGGGGACGCGTTCCCGGAGATAAGAGAAGGAGAAGAAGAGATTAAGCAGCCCCTGTTTGTTGCTATCTCCTCTCTATTATTGATGGTTTTGTTTTTGTTGCGATGGGCAGGAGGCAGAGGGGGACAGGATGGGCGTAAAGTAGTGGAAAGGGACAACGAAAAGGGGAAAACGGATACAGATTAGGAGGGTTGCTGTGATTTGTATCGCTAGATTTTAACCACTGGTAAATCTCTAATGCCAATGCAGTTGCGCAAATTGAGAGAGGATTTCTCTTTTTTTTTTTTGGCGGTGGAGTGGAGTACCGGTCACGTTTACCTTCTGCAACTGCTCAGTTATTGAATTTGTCGCACCAACCAGAGGTTTGTTAGTATTTTATTACTTTCTCCTTCCCACAATATTTATCGTTTGAACAAATTAAGAAAAGAATACTATAAAAGGGTGGCAAATATGTTCCCTCTACTGTAGCCAAACTTTGTTAAGGTTAAATTTCACTGGTTTTCAATGATTTTATAGTAATTTTCTGGGCGTACAGGTAAGTAGTTGATGTGGGCAACGACTACAATCCGCAACTATCAGCTTTTGAATGGTCATCCTATGATGATTGTTTATTTTTCACTTAACTCCCTCCACTTGATTACGAAAATATGCATAATGCAGTGTGAACAGTTGCCTAAGTGAAGGGGGTTAAGTGAGAAATAGACAATCACGGTAGGATGATCGTTTCAGCACTGAAAGTTGCGAGTTACATTATTTATCTGATTGCATAGCAGTCGGTGCTGTTGAGGATTAGGTGTAGATATACCTCTTTTCTATACCACAGGACCAAGGAATTACAAGTTGGTTTTCGCAAAATTGCATATGCTGTGTCTAATTATTACTAAGATTATACATTTCGCAGACCACATATTTTGATCAAGCATAGGAGCGTCTCGCATGGCAATCATGCGGCTGGAGGGTTTATCTATCATATTTCCAGGCAAAAAAATAAAATTGTAAGATATTTTGTTTATTGCAAAAATGGTTTCATGCCATTAAGAGATCACGTCTCTCAGAAACCTACTTCCCGATCGATATGTTTATATTCCAGTGAACAAGTACTGTATGAAAGTCAGAAAACTGACTGCTATATCCCGATCGATATGTTTATATCATCACCCTTTCCTTTTTTTTTTATACCCGCGCGGGTGTGCCAGAATACATGGCATCAGAGGTACTGACTACTGAATATCCACAAAAGTCAGAAAACTGCACCATTTGAATAAACATTTACAGATTAACTCGTAAAATATCATAACCCTTTCTTATAGCTATACGGATGTGCCAAAATACAAGACCGCTTGAGGTACTGAATGTCCACAAAAGCTGCAGCATTTGTGCAAACATTTACTCAAATCAAATAGAAAACCATCGTGGAGCTTCGTAAAGATCACTCTGTGATAATGGCAATTGCATCACAATTCAATTTGATCAAGAAATAGCATAGATGAAACTAATATCAAATTTCATATCATGGAGGAAGTAATAACGGAGCTAAACAAATTATGTACATCAAATCTTGCACTCCAACTCCCCTTAAAAAACAAAGCACTCCCACTTATACACAAAGCGTTGATGGTTACAAATCTAAATATTCTTCCTCGGCTCGGTCTTCCAATAGAGCTCCAGATCTCATCATCCAATGCCCTCAAGGAGGGGAATTTAGAAAAGGCAGGCTCAATGAACTGAGCAAACTAGCATGGCGTTTGCAGTATATGCATGTTCTGGTAGGTTCACCGGCAAAGTTGGAAGACAATCAAGACATTACACTGGTAACCCAAGATTGCATTTCTACCTTATCCCAAGAGATAATATTTGATGAACACAGTTATATTTCAACAATGTCCAGAATGAGAATTACTTCCTTTGCAGCCATGTGGTTGAATCCATTTATGAATTCTGAACCATGTCTGTACTTACGGTGATCATGTCCTGGGCGTACCAGCATCAAGTACCAATGTCAGGTCTTATTTTCGGAGGTAAAATTGAGTTACCTCATACATACCAACCTGTCTGGACCAAAAGAGTCAGGTTTGCCGCTCCACCCACAGACTTCCGATTCGCCTTTACACTGAACTTTTGTTTGTCATTTCCTCATGAGAAAAATTAACTGGACTGATTCCACTGGTTCTTATGACTTTGTCCATAATTTTCTCAATCTGATCGCCCCCGGTAGCACAGGGGAAGAGCGTTCCAAATCATGAATGCTGCACAAACCAGGAACCATGGAGACATCAGCACTGTTGGGCAGAGACTCTGCATAATATGATTATGCAGATGAGACCATGCTTCACCGCTTCTGCGCCTACACACTGAACAGGACCTGCGGGGTCGAATGATTGAGTGCATCATCACATTCAATGGGATTAGAATCTCTGCAACCTGCAAAAATTGTCATGGACAGAGCAGTTGGACACGTTTTATTGACAGTTAACAAAATTAATCATCCGGTCTTTTCATATGCCAGCCAGTCAGTAACATACTAAGCCCCCAACAACAACAAAAAACAATCTGTAACAAGCTATTTTTAATACTCTATATCCCTTTTTCCCCTCCCAAAAAGAAGAAAAGTATGCTTCATGTATGAGCTAACAACACACTAACACAGTAATATGTTCTCAAACTTAAAAGAGAAATATTCAAGGGACATTAAATTCATATATTTCTACAATTCACAGGTTCAAAGAGGGTTTCATGCTTATATTTAAATAAACTTACCAGTTTTGCTTTATAAGGTGGGCCGAGATAAACTAACATCACAAACAATTGAATAAAACAGTGAATCTGCAATGCAATGCGCCCATCCAGCTTAAAATATTAAGGACCATCCATGATCACTTAGGGCAAAAGTTGAACTATGGAAAGGAACAAACTTCAAACCATAACAAATAGGCTATCATATAAACAACAAAAGTTTATTTAAACAAAAGTTAAAAACAATTACTGATAAAAAAAGAGTGCCTTACCACCTTACATTAACACATAAGTGATTATACTCAATCCCAATACGTTACATTGTATAACTCAGCATGAAAGTATGTTGCCTTGAACACAAATGGAAACATGACACACAAGGGGACCCCACTTATGAGAATTCCCTTGAATGATGACAAAATATAAAAGCGGAAACAGGAAAAACCATTATGATCATTAGCTACCAATGATAACAGTAAAATGTGAGCAGTATTAAAAGATAAGCATATATGATACAAAATTTAAATATAACTAGGAAGAAGAATATGCTGCTTACTGACTTATTCAGTTATTCATATTCATGTAGAATGCAAAGCATAGGCTGTGATGCCTGGTTACTTCCACTGGTTAAATGCTAGCCATATGTAGCAGCGGTTGAAAAAAACTTAATCGCTAACAAATTTGCCCAACCATATCAAACATATATATGATTATGAGGAGGCAACATACTGGAACAGCATAATATTTGCTGAGGACAATAAATTCAGAACTCTCAGCGCAGATAATACATATTATATTATTATCAAAGTAAGTAATTACATTGTGATTCTAATCTGCACAGGTTTGTCCAGATTCCAACTATATGAAACGGCTTAAAAAGAATAGAGCAGCAATCTGCAACTAGTTCTGATGCTCGAGTCTAAGTTGGGCTTAGCAGTGTCCTACAAGAGATATTATAGCAGAATGACTTACAATGTTGCCAATCTTTAGAAACCTAAGAAATGTTGATTCTGCTGATGCCATCTTCTAAAACACATGGCATGGGCTAACATTCTACTTTAGCCACTCATATAAAACCAAAAAGTCCTCTCCCGAACAGGCTTGAATTTCTCCTCCTTGCTCTGTTTGCGGTCCTATTGCTTCTCATTGGTGTCAGATAAAACCTCAACATTCCATTGTCCAAGTTCCCGGGGGATGTATAATGCACACTCCTGCTCCTGCCGATCTTGCATTCCTTATTCTTGAGCCAATCTGGACGGAAATTCTGCACATCACCAATGGATGTAGTTTGTGAGTTTCTGATTGCTCCTTGGCTTGCTCTGCCTGAAACATGACCATTACTACGACGAGGCTGAATTTCGCCACTGATGTCTGCTGCCTCCGCATTTTTACCTCTCCGAATTTCCCTCCTCGACTCCGAGAGGGACCTGTCAAGAACATGCTCTCCCTTCCTGACAAATTCCTTGAGCGGACTCCTTATGCTCCGATCCCACACCCTGCTCCACCTGTTGGACCTCCGTCTTCCAACACCAGGGATGGCCATTTCCAGCCCGGCCCTGGCATCACCGTAACCTCTTCCCCTGATAGGCCGCCTCTCGCTTCCCTCGTCGACCGAGTGGTGGCCCCCAGTTCTGCTCTGAGCAACCCCTCCACGGGTCTCTCCAACCATTTCCTCCACATTGCCGTGCCTCACCGTCCTTGTTGTGTCCGTGGGATCCTCTAAGCAAGCGAAGGAACAAGCGAAGGCCCTGCCCACCATGGCCCCGTCCCACGAGTGCCGGGGCGGCTCTGCTGAACTTCTGCTCGGGTCCCGACCCACCCTCCAGTCGCTGGAGCGTCGGAAGCTTAGCTTCCGCTCCACCTGTACGTCGGCACTGAGGCCGTCGCTATCGCCGCTGCCAAAGCAGCGGGAGGAGGGACCGCCGCCGCCCCTCGGATCCACCGCCTCCTCATGCTGTGGTGGCGGCGAGAGCGCCTTCACAGACCCTCCATTCCTCCTCGACCGCATCCCCCTCCTCGGCAAAATGGACCTGAGCCACGAGCCGCTCTTGCGCCTGCCCCCTCGACCTCCTCCACCTCCAGAGTCCGCCACTAGCGGGGGGTCGTCCCCTTCCGACGGATGCTCGAAACCAGTGCCGCCGCTGGAGTCGTCGAGCTGGAAGAGCAGCATGAGCGTCTTCCGCAGCTTGGGGCCCTCGGCGGCGCCGACCTCGACGATCTCGGCCTCGGGCTGGTCGCGGACGGACGAGAGGCGCTCCATGAGGCAGGAGGAGCAGACGCCTATGAGCAGCTGCGACGGGTGCCTCCCGCACCGTGTCGGCTCCTCCTGCTCCTTCTCTGGCTCCGGGCCCGCCTGCTCGTCTTCCTCCATCGGGTTGGGGGGACTCGGACTCGGAAGCTGGCTACGGCAGGCGAGCGAATCGAAGTCAGGCGGGGACAAGCGGGTACGACGACATGGCCAGAAAAGAAAAGAACCCTAGCGAGGCACCCGAAAAGCGACTTTTGGGTTCCGGACAGGAGCGGAGCGCGTGGGGAAACGGGAGGAAAGGTGCGTGGGCGTGGGCTTTGTTTGAGTTCGAAGGCGGAGGGAAGGGAAGGTAATCGAACGGGATCGAGACGAGGAATCAATCGCCAAGGGGAAGATGCCGTTGCCGTGCCGCCCGCCGGCAGACGGGAGTGCGTCTCGATTTGTCGCGAGCAGAGGGGACACTCAAGGGAGGTTGTGCCGAGCCCGACGCGCGCGCCAGCGACCGGACCGACTCCACGCCGAGACGCGTTTTATAACTTGAGCGGCGCCGGCGCGAGCAGGGTGGATCAAATGGTCCACGCCCGCCTGCACCTGCACGGCGCGCCTGCCCCGGCCACCGGGAACGTGGGGCGCGCTCCGGCCGGTCACAGGACTCACGGCGCCGGATTAACTCCGCGCACTTGCAGTTGCCGCCCCGCGCCGGGCGACGCGGCGCAGGTTGTGCGGCGCCGGCGCGTGCAACGTCGTCACCGCCCGCGTCGGGCGTTCCGTTGGTTGGCCGTCCGCCCGTCCGTCCTGCACATGTACGCTGGTAGCAGTGCAACTTCAGAACACAAAAGTCGCCGGTGTGACACGGACGCGATCCGGCAATACCATCTCGACGCAGAGTACTGGGGCCTGCATATGCTGCACGTTCATCCACGGCCGCGGATTGGTTTCGATCCCCGTTTCCCATGTGTCGTGGTCGCCACTCGCCAGAGCAATCTGTTCGGCGACGGTACAAATATACTGTACTCGCGGAAGGGAAAATGCATTCCTGCAGCAGATGGAAGATTGTACTACTCCAGCAGCGTCTCCAGGTGTAAACGTGCTTCGCCCTGATGGGCGGACGCGTTTACGTGCTATACTCCTAGCTAGTTGCTGACCCTGGCGCCGGCAAAGCCCGTACTCCGGCGACCGCTCTAGGACGACGATCAACGACGGCGGCGGAGCATTGCGGAGCGCGCACGCCAAAAGGCAGGCTCGCTTCGCCGCCAACGCCGGCACGGAAACACCGCGCGCTGGTGCTGACTGCCGAAGCGCACGAACGTTCCGTGCAAATTGTCTGCTCGGCACGGGAGATCTGCCCCTGGCCTGCCGCAACCGTGGAACTCGGAGCGCGGCCTTTTCGTCATCCTTGGGTGGGTGGTTCGGCCCGAACAGGAACTCGGAAACCGCCGCTTGCCGACGTGCTGTTGACCATTCACCGGTCACCGCGTCTTTCACTCGAGTACAGCAAAGCGTAGGTGCCACCAATGTCTCTAGCTACATACCCCTCGTCTCGCCTACTCTTGACAAGTCGGGCCCATGGCACCGGTCCACTGTTATTAGGCCCACTTACCCAGGGTCATGGTTAAGCCAAAAGGTTGACTTTGACTGCACTCCGACATTTCCAATTCCACACGCCCAAGCACGCTCGGTCCCACTTGGTGACGCCGACGGCGGTGCAGCCCTACAGCTCTAATTCCCGAGGCCGACTGGCCCAGGCCCATCATAACCGAATAACTGCACACTACTTTAGAATTTACATTATCACATACAAGTACCAAAATTTACAGGTTCTATATTGGTTTTGGTTTGACTACTTACACGAATAAAAGAATGCGAATATTTTCATTCAAATGATTGTTTACATGAGCATGATGCAGGAAAAAAGAACACAAATTGAGGCGCTTCAGATGAAAATAAAATCTGAAACCACATTATTGGGCCGGGCCTACGTGCAGTTAAAGCCCACCGGGCGCCCGCCTCCCTCCTCCTGAACCAGTCGACCTTGACTTGTCGCGCGGTGGAGGTGAGCACGCAAAACTCCCGGTCCCGGGCACCTTCCTCCTCGCGTCATCGTCACACTGCCGCTTTCCCAGCCATCAAGGCCAGCAACCAGCGAGCCCACCTCCACCTCCTCGTCTCCGCACGCGGTCGTCGCCTGGACTCTCGCGGAGTGCAACGCAGGATCCAGGATGATGAGCCGCACCCGCAGCCGTTTGGCCGGGAGCAGGCGGAGCGACCATAGCGGCGGCGGCGGCGACTTGTACCGCTTCTCCGTCGCCACCACGGCGTCGTCCGCCTCCGAGCGTTCCGTGAATGGCGGCGGCCGCGGGATCTCCTTTCTAGATGCCTTCCGCTCCTGCTTCGCCCCCACGGAGGCGCGCTCGCCGGATAACTCCTTGTCCGACGACTTCCACCCATCGCAACAACGTACGTATATACATCACGTCCCCCATCCATTTCTCCTATGTGTTTTGTACCTCTAGGTCCTTCATCGAATCAGGCGATACTTTTGCCGGGCAAGGTGATCCTTTCTCGTGCACTGATGCTGCAGATTTTCCTCCAGTCAGTGCATACTGATCAACACTTCCTGCCATGATCGGACGTGTGGGACACTCTTTGCGTTTCTGTTTACTTCATGTTTCTTCTCACTTGTTTGCTTTCCATTTGTCACCGTTTGGTCATGGCCCCCGGCCCATTCTGGTCAAATTGTTTAATAAGAGTTACCATACAACGTGCAAACCCCTACCGCAAGGTATCATTTGTTAATTTCGTCTCTGGTTGAAGGAGAATTTCGGAGCCGGTAGAGACTGGTGGGTTGTGCCCTTCCACTTTAATTTGGATTCTTGATGATATTAAATATCTCAGTGATGTAGACAGAATTTATCCCAAATTGATGCTGTCGAATTCATTGAGCAATACACGTCAACACTTTTGACTTCTTTGCTGCACGTGCCATCTGAATGTTAGGATCATGTGCTGTACTTTGTTAAATTTGTAGTAAATTTAATGTATGTTCAATTTGCAGTGTCACAGTCGATGAGCTCACAAGGTTCTAGTAGTGGAAGCACTTTTGAGACTAAGCGATCAGTTAAAGGAATGTATAGTCCCATGCACAGGAATTCTTCAGAGAGGGAAATCCCGGGCACCACAAAGTTCTCCTTGCCTGAGATCCAGAAAGCAACCAAGAACTTCTCGCCGAACTTGAAGATTGGGCAGGGTGGTTCTGGGACCGTATACAAGGGTCAACTCGCTGATGGTACTCTCATTGCTGTCAAACGGGCCAAGAAGGTTTGTAACTATTTTCTTATGATCTGTTGTCTGTTAGTGTAATAAGCTGGTTCATGCTATAAGTCTATATGAGATGTCTTTCTTCCCAGAATGTGTATGACAAGAATATGGGTCGTGAGTTCCGGAATGAGATTGAGACATTGCAACACATCGAGCACTTGAATTTGGTTAGGTTTCATGGGTACCTAGAGTTTGGTGGCGAGCAGTTGATAATTGTGGAGTATGTTCCCAATGGAAATCTTCGAGAGCACCTTGACTGTAAGACGCGGTGGTCCTGCCAAATTCCCCTTTGAAGTAGATGTGCATTGGTTTGTACTAAGTCTTACATGAGGTTAGTCATATACTCATATGCAGGTGTGAACGGTAAAATGCTGGAATTCTCACTGCGGTTGGATATTGCAATCGATGTGGCTCATGCTATTACATATCTTCATACCTACTCAGGTACTATAAGTTCTTAGCTTCTTACATCTTCTTTCAGCTGCATTTTCCTCCCTAATTCTTTTTTTTTTGGTATTCTAGATGTAAACTTCAGGGAATGGTTCCTTGGGTTATAGTACATTTATCTGTAGTCCAGAAAAGATCAGCTGAAGTGCATAGTTTGCTGCTACGTGTTTTGTTTAGTACAGAAAATGATACTGTAGCATTCATAGTCAATAGTTATCTCCTGCTGTGCCATGTACATATGCTTGCCCATTATACAACTGAATCAGCATTTATAAATAGGTACAGTGATGGCCAGAATGGTCAACATCTTATGTGATAAATATTTAAGATCCATATTTTCTAATATTAAAAAGAAAGCAGGCAACAATTTTTTTCGGACTTGTCCAGCCTAGAATTAGGTTGACTGAAGAGGCATGGTAACAGTATCATGGAACAAAACCTATCCGTGTTTCTAAACGATATATTTTTACCTGCTTCAATGTTTGCGTAGGGAATGAACGGGATAGAAGAAAATGAAAATGCTAAAGAAAGAAAGTCACACAACAGATTTGTCACTTTTGACCGTTTAGGGACCTTGTTTTGCAAAAACTTTTTGTGTGCCTGATAATCTATCCTAACGGAATACACTTCCTAAAATGAATGGGAAGGGATATATGTTTCTTTCTTTTCTTTTCTATACTGCAGCACACTAATAACAGTACTATAATTAAGATATCTGATGTTTATAAAATTATATATCCATATGGAATTACTCTGAAAAATAATGTCTTGTAAATCATACTGGAAGCTCTTTTTCTACAAACTATTTCAAGAATCCGTTAGATGCAAGTTTCCCGTCTGCATATCTTGAAAAAATTGGATACAACAAAATAAAGCAATGTAAGGCTGCTGTCGCTGATGGACTGTGTATTTATTTTTGTTGCGTGGCTGTACTTTCATTTGAAAAAATTGAACTTCAATGAAATCATCTCTGAACATTTAGTCACTTGGATTAGGGCTCATATATTTAATCCGTGCAGACCATCCAGTCATCCATAGGGACATCAAATCCTCAAATATTCTCCTAGCAAGCAATTGTCGAGCCAAGGTTGCTGACTTTGGATTCGCCAAACTGGCTCCAACTGATGCTAGTTGTGTCGCTACTCAAGTGAAAGGAACAGCTGGCTATCTTGATCCAGAATATCTCAGAACATACCAGCTCAATACGAAGAGTGATGTCTACTCCTTTGGAGTCCTGCTGGTGGAGTTGGTTACTGGAAGGCGCCCTATAGAGCCAAAGAGGGCAATCATTGAGCGTGTTACGGCAAAATGGGTTAGTTTAAACATTATATCTGCATTGCATCGCTATTGATTTTCATTACCTGGCAAAACTGAGAAAACACAGTTATGTAGTACTATCTCATAATAACCTTTATACATTTGGTCATAGTGTCCTTCCTCCGTATTTCATATTCAAAAAAATTGTGCTTCCTCCATATGAACAGGCAATGGAGAACTTTGTGAAGGGCAATGCTATCCAAACACTTGATCCAAGTCTGGAAGCAACCGATGCGATCAACCTGGCAGTTGAGAAGATGTACGAGCTGGCTCTGCAATGCCTAGCTCCAACGAAGCGGAACCGGCCGAGCATGAGGCGATGTGCAGAGATGCTATGGAGCATACGTAAAGATTACAGGGAGTTGGTCGTACCAACATCGGCCGTGAACTGAAAGCATTTCGTCTGTCAAGTGAAGAAAAAAGTGCACTCCAGTTTGCCTCTCTTCGAAGATCAGGCAGTATTTGCCATGTTGCTGGACCGGGATTCTTCAGTTACGCTGTAAGTAGCCATGAACGGGACTGCTGGCCTTCCTGTAAGTTGCCATGTTCCTAGCAACACGAGGGCTCTATTCGGTCTTGCTACACAGTGTCAGTGTGTGATCTGTTTGTTCTGAGCAAACAGATATGACGAGTTGACGACTAGTATATCGTGATGTGTGTATATCTTGTAGGTTTCTTTTATATCAATGGATGAATGCAGAAAAAAGCTTATGTTATTAATGGCAGATACTGATTTTTCTGACCCGTATTAGAGCAAGGGGGGTGAGAGGAGAAGCACAAAGCGAAAGCAGGTACTTGGTCAGACGAGTGAATCGTCACACGTTTATTTATTTTTGAAATCCATTACGGAATTTTCGGACAGCCCAATAGACCTTTTTGAGGCCCATGTAGTATTTCATGGGTAGCATGGAAGGCCCAAGACCACAAATGGCTGAATACGAATCATGAAGCACCATTAACGAAACCAGAACGATGGCACCAAGTTCCCAGATGGGAAGTGCGCTACTAGTCGGCAACGACGTGCAAGGGGCGAACCGCTGCGATGATGTCCCTGGCGCTACTGAGTACGGAGCTGCCGTTTCCCGTGTCCGCTTCGTTCCCGGTCCCGTCTTCGCCGTCGCCCGCCATCGGCGACATAGCTACTTCGTGGTTTTCGCACGTGAGCCCCGGCCGGCTGCCGTCGATGCTAGCTATTCTGGAGGGACCGGGACAATCACCGGAAATTCTGGCGATTGTCTCTGCCAGACGTAGAAAAATAATTAATCGACGGGAGTGGCAACGGCAACATGGCGTGAAGCTAGCGCGAAGGAGGAGTTTCGGTGGCCGGTTCACGCCGGGGCTTCGCTGCAGCGCACCGTCGATCGAGCACGGGCACGGCGTGCACCCTGTGAAAGAAACGTGATGAGAGGGTGCGGCCCTGTGAAAAGCTGTGGCAGCGTGCACGGCGTGGTCTCCGACCCCACTGATCAACAACGCGTTCCAGCCGGCGGCCGCGCCGCGCGACGCTCCTCGCGCCAACGTCTGGCGTCGCTAGCTGTTTTGTTTCGGTGCGCGGCGCGGCGCGGTGCATGCAGGCTTGCAGTTGCAGACGGTCTGCCAACAAAACAAATTAAAGACTCTTCTCAAAACTTTACTGTTATATTGAGGCATTCATTAACTTTTTTTTGCCACTAAGAAAAAACATTCATCAGTTTGGTGACATGCAGCAGTCAGCGGTCAAGAAGAATTTATGATCAAAGTACAGACTCATTAGATCGATATATAGTTGAGTGCACTCGTGCATGGATTGTATAGTATAACTGTACAAGAAAATTAAATCTGATGGTAATAAAGCTGAGGTGGCAAGGTTGGAACTCTCGCTCTATACATGGAGGATGCATGCGCCGAAAAGTTACACAAAGCAATTCACATTGTTCATTCCTGTGCAGCTCCACAGGGGGCAGCTCCACATCTTGTACTCTCTCTATCCCAAAAAATTTGATGCTTTGTAGTTCGAAAATGAACTATGTCGACTGTTGGAGTCGGCAGATCCCCTGACACTATGAAAGTGTTTGAAGGAGTTTGTGGTTCGGTTTGGGCGCGCGGAGATCTAAGAAAGTGAAATGCGATTTGGACACGAGTGACACGGTGGTTTACGTGGTTCGGGCCGCCTGAGCGTAATACCCTACTCCACGGGTGTGTGTGTGTGTGTTGTATTAACTTGTGAGCTTCAGAGTGTTCGAGCCTCCCCCCCGTGTATCGTCGGTTTGTCCTTTTATAGCATAAGGACCAACCGTTACAAGTCAGCCTGGCCCGACAGGTGACCCTGGCGATTATTAGTATTGATACACGAGATTAATTGTTGTTAATAACCCTGTAACGGCTCCGACAGTGCCGTTACAGGTGTTAAGATCGTCCGATTAATTATCATTAACGTGGAATTAATGGTAATTAATCGGGTCTTGAAGTCTGCGACTGTCCTTTGGAGATCCGGAGCCGTTACAACGTCTCCCGGGGGTTTTAAGCAGCTAGCTCCGACGTGTGGACACGTGGCAGCTCCGGAGCTTGCTTGGGAGAAGCGGCAAGCTCCGGGGTGACCTGGCACGTGTCAGGCCCGGAGCTTCTCTCGGTCAGGGGCTACCTCCGGAGGTGCCGTTTCAGTACTTGGCCCGGAGCTTCACCCTTGCGGGTAATAGCTCTGGTCTGATAGTACACGTGGCAACCTAGAGGTTAACCATGTTGGAGAAGCGGGTCCGGTCACGTCTGGCGAGTGGGCCCCCGAGGGTCTTCAACTTGAGTAGATGTCCTTCCCTTGAGATATTTGTAACCTCAGGGGGTGTATGGTTTTTAGGGTACCGACAGTGGCCCCCTGGACCTGCCTCCGGGGAAGGCTAACGGGATGAAGTCATTCCGCCGGAGGTGGGTCCACACTTGCGACTCTTGAACTGGGTCTTCAAGGGTCTTTGGAGGTGCCTTTGGCAGGGCTTTACGGTTAAGTCCTGACGCGTGGCGCACCTCAGGCGGCAGATAAAATCTTTGACGTGCGGATCTCTCGCTATTGAAGGTCGTCGGTTCCCGATACGAAAACCGTATCGGTTCCGCGCGCCTTGTCAGTCCGCCGCCTTTGGGTTTCCCGCCTCGTGATGACAACTGTTCGCCTGGGTAAGAGCCTCGACTTGATCGTCGGGGTGGTCCCGGGCCCTCTTGTCATAGGCTGGGTTGAATTCTTGAGTAGTATGCTTGACTCTCCTGCAGTTTCCATCCAAGCGTTGCGAGGGCTTACTTAAGAAGGAAAGCGCACCGTCGGGAGTTCTTTACGCTTTCCATCTGTTCTTGCGCTCAAACTCCCAACTCGTGCTTTGCTTCCCTTCTCTCGCCTAGCTGTGCTGCGATGGAGTTGGGTCTGCGTGAGAGTCGTTTGAAGACGGAGAGCGATCTGAAGAAGGTCCGAGCCCTCATGGGGTGGTCGTCGGACTTCTTCAACCGTTCAGTCCGCGCCGGCGGGGAGCTTCCCTTTAAAAAGGAGCACTCCGGCGAAATGGTGTACTTTTCATCGTACGCCATGGTGGGGCTGATCCCACCGTTTTCTTCCTTCTTCTTGATGTTGCTGGACTTCTATGGTCTGCAGCTATACCACCTTGGCCCTCACTCCCTCCTCCTTGTGTCCATCTTTGTCCACTTCTGCGAGATGTGGGTGGGCATCCCTCCCTGCATCGAGCTCTTCCGCACCTTCTTCACCGTCCAAACCACCGGCCGAAGTGACGAGTACCTTGGCTTCTACTACTTTGTGAAGCGCAAGAAGTGCCCGTTCAAGTACCTCCGGTCGTTCCCTTCCGGGAAGTGGGATGACTGGAAGAAAGATTGGGTAGTCGTCCGGGTGGAGGAGCACGAGCGGTTGGAGCTGCCAGACGGTCTGCCCGGCATTGACACGTCGGTGTGGAGCGAAGTTCCGGTGCTGGCGGCAGCTTTCGACCCCGTCCTGTCCAGGATCCGCCAATGTGTGGAGGGAGGATTGACTCCCCAGGCGGTGTTCTGCAACTTCCTGTCCAACAGGTGGGCGCCGCTGAAGAGGAGGGAGAAGCTCGCCTGGGCCCTCAACAGCGTGATGGACGAAGACCGGGTTGAGACCGGGTTGAAGTCCAACATGGTGGGGAAGTCCTTGGAGTTTCACCTCAAGAAATTCCAGCACGGCATCGATGTAGACGGAGAGTACTTGACTCCGCCACCGGCTTTCCTCCCCCTGAACGAGGAAGTTGAGTTCAGCAGGGAGCTCCGGCGGAAGATGCCCGCGCTTGACGACCTTGGCGTCGTCGAAAGAAGATCGACCGCCCAGTTGGCGATCCCCGGGTTGTCGGAAGGCGGCTCCGCCCCTGTCTCTCAGCCAAGAGCTGAGGTCACCGGCAAGGGCAAGGAGCTGGCGGAGGAGCCGGAGTGCCGGAAGAGGAAGCTGCGACATGCTGACGGAAGGTCCGTCGGGCTTGCTACTTCCCCGCCAGTTCCCCGTCCTCAGGAGGGAAGATCCTCCGCCGCTGTAGCATCTGTCCCCGTGGTGGGGTCCTTTCGGAGTGCTACTGTTCCGGCGGTAGGATCCTCTCGGAGTGCGGCTGTCCCAGTGATGGGTCCCTTCGGAGGTGCCAGCTCCGGACAGGCGACTCCAGTTCGAGAAGCAGTGAGGGCCTCCAGGTCTAGGAGTTCCTCCCGGTCTAGGAGAGCTCCGACCCGGGAAACGCCGCGGCTACGGCAAGTCCTGGGAGTCCTCCCGGAGCTCCTACGCCGACCGTGGTCAGCCCGGAACGTCCGGGAAAGAGGTTCCGCGCAAGCTGGTGCGTGAGCCTCCCAAGGTAATTTTTCTTGCTTACCTCAATTAACTTTTAATTATAGCATCTGTTTGCTCAATTTCTTCATTCTTCATCTGCAGCGTTCCCAAGAAGGGGAGTGAAGCTCCGCCCTCAGCCTCAGTGTCTGAGGCTGCGAGGGCTTCCGCTCCAGCTCCGGTGCCGCCCCAGGCGGAGGCTGCGACAGCTCCGGCGCCGGCTGTCGTGGTCATGGACCTCGACTCGTCTCCAGAAATTCCCGTGGTAGCGCCGGACCACGGGATTGATGGTGCGCCAGCGGCACCCGCTCCGGAGGTTGAAGCTCCGGGCCCCTGTGCTGCAGAAGTAGATGCTCCGGCTGTCGAGCCGGAGGAAGTAGCGGTCCAGGCTTCAGAGCCGGAAAGTGCTGGAGCCCCGGCGGTCGAGTCGGAGGTAACTGAAGCCCCGGCGTGCGAGCCGGAAGTTGAAGTGGTTCCGGCAATTGAGCCGGTTACTTCTGAAGCTCCGGTCGCAGGGCCGGTAGTTATTGGAGCGCCGGCTGCAGAGCCGGTGGTGGTGGAAGCGCCGGCTGTAGAGCCGGTGGTTGAAGAGGCGAGGGAGCTCGAGCCTCCCTCAGAAGGAGCGTCCCGGCCGGAGCCATTGGAGGCGACGACGTCGATGGTACCCGTGGCGGAGCCAGAGTGCCTGAACGAAGTCGCCGGCCCCCAGCCTGAGGGGGCGAATGAAGATTTGGTGACGGGACCTTCTTCGGTGGCGACCGAGGCCATCCCGGAGGAGGGCCCTAGTGCCTTGGAAGCTCGGGGTTCCGCTCTCGCAGAGTGGGACCCAATTTTTGTAAATGAAGACCCGCTGGAACCAGCGGAGGAGACCCCAGAAGGTCCGGAGCCCATCTCGCTGTCGATGTCCATCGACAACGCTTGCTCCAGTCTGCGCCAAGTCCAACTAGCCTTCTTCCACGACAGCAAGGTTCTTGAAGAGGAGCGTCAAACCCTTAGGAGGTGGCGTAATAGACTCCAATTCGAGACCAAGCTGGCGCAGTCGAGGATTGCTGAGGACAAGGAATGGATCAGGCGGGAGAAGGTCCGCCTGGAGCTCTGGGGTGAGATGCTGGACGAGAGGGAGAGCATGACTCACAACCTCGACGCCCAATCCCGGGAGTACCACGACCAAGCTAAAGCTGCCAATGATGCGGCCAACGCTCGGTTCGATCAACTCGAGGCCATCAGTACCGCACTCATCAAGCGCCGAGAGGCACTTGAGGGAAGGGAAAAACGACTCGAGGATCAGGAGCAAAAACTCCTGGAACTACGGGACGACGTCTTGCGACGTGAATAAGAGCTCGCCGAGAAGACAGCTCTGGCGGACAAAGGTATCGAGGAGCGCGCTAAAAAATTGGAAGAGCGCTGCCTCGAGGAGGAGGAGAAGACCTGGGTGCGAGGGCAGGAACTCTACGAGTATGAGTGTGCCCTCATCGCCCGGGAGAAGAAAATAGAGGCTAGGGAGAAAGACCTGGTCGACCGCCGGAACAAGATCCACCTCCGGGAGGAGGAGCTCGGAAGACTCGAAAAGCGGGTTGCTGCGAAGATTCAGCAAAACGCCAAAGAAGTTGAGCGACTCTCCCGTGAGAATTCGGAGCTGGCGGCGGCCCGGAGGTCCTTGGAAGAGATGAAGGGCCTGAAGAAGACGGACTCCCTGCAAATTTGGGAGTTCCTGAGCAAGGCCGACGATGCGCTGGCGCCTATGGGTTTCAGCCCCGTGCTTCCGGATGATCCGGAGCCGGAGCCGGACCTTGCATTGCAGGCGTTGAACGTTGCGGGTGGCAAGCTCTCCAAGGTGGGCGACGTCATCGCGGACCAGTTGGAGGTCGAGGGGCAATCCCTGGCTAGGAACGTCACAGAATATGTGTTGACGTGCTACACTAGCCGGAATCCTCGATTCCCTCTGGACCCGGTGCTTGAAGGCCCCGTTGAAGGAGAAGGCGAAGCTACCCGAGCCAGCGTGTCGGAGGTCGCCCAGAAGGTCGCTGAGTTCTTCCATAGGGTCTAGGACCATCTTTCTTAGCCTTTATTTGTATCTTCTCTTCTTCCTCAATTTTGTAATCCTTTGTCCCCAGATGTAATCTCCGGTCTTCAAATGAAATGAAATCCTCAATTACGTGAATTTCATTTTTTGTCTTCAACATCTTTGTATTCACTTGGCCCCCTGGTAGATGCGCACAATTTGATTGTGGACATGTACCAAAAGGATTTTGATTTTTGTTGAAGACAGATTTGCTTCGAACTCGTACAGTTTTGGTCCGAAGTTTTCGATAGTGAAGGTCCCTTGAAATCGTCGGAGCTTAGAAGCTCCGGCACAGTCCATCGTCGGAGCTTAGTAGCTCCGGCAATAGCTTCTACCAACACGTTGAGTGCCGATAGTTAATACTTCAAGGTGTCGGAGCTTAGTAGCTCCGGCAATGACCTTTGTCACGCTTGGCTTGCTGGCAACAGACTCTAGTGATAGAGTCTTCTCACCATCTTTAAGTTAACGCCGGTGGGAGTCGGAGCTTGGTTAACTCCGGTTTTTCTCCATCAATATTGGGTTTATTTTTCCTGCACACTTAAGCCAAGAAAAACAGTAAAATTCGTTCCTTATCTATAACTTCGTCGCGGCTTACGGTTCTTAAGAGAATTTCAAGTTGAACACGATTTTTAGTACAATTGGATGATTTGTCTTTTCTTTTAGATCCAATTGTCCATGGACCCACCTTACTTTGGCCTGCCGGGATGTAGGTAGAGTGGCGTACTTAGGGTGCTTGACCAGGCTAAGTCGATAGCACACTCCGGCCCTAGAATGGCTTGGCGGCTTTCAGGCGGGTTGGCCACAGATGATATTTAAATCTAAAAAATCCGACAATTCATCTCGAATCGTACATAAATCGGTCTAACTAGAATTTCTTAAGAATTGCACGTTTCTGTTATAGACAAGAAAGAGAAAAATAAAAATGTCGAGCCTTATGCAAAAATGAATGCACGTGGAGTCTATTTCACATGAAGATGTCTTTCATTATAGGTCCGGGGTACAGGGGAAACAAGTACACTCTTAGGGTACGGAACCAGGCTAAGTGTGTTCGGTTTCTCGTTTCACCCAGGGTAATTAGCTACACTTCTAGTCCGGAGACTGTATCAAGTGTTGCATGAGCTTTCCAAACCTTTCGGGAAAGGTCCGGCTGCTCTCCCGGAGGAACTACCCGACTCTGTACAATGACTCTATAACATACACTTCAAGTTACTTAAGACTCACCTCCGTGGAATTAAGTGTAGAACTTACGGAGGTGCTCGATGTTCCAAGGATTTGGGAGAGGTGTCCCATCCTCGGCGGCCAAGCGAACGCTTCCGGGACGGGATACTTTGATCACTCGGAAGGGCCCTTCCCAGCCGGGGGAGAGTTTGTTTTGCCCTTCTCTGGATAGTATTCTCCGTAGCACCAGATCGCCTTCCTCGAGCTGTCGGTTGCGTACATGCCGCTGATGATAGCGCCGTAGAGCTTGGCGGTATCGGGCATTCCGAACAGCTGCTTGGCACCTTCCCTCCTCGAGGAGGTCTAGGTCTTCACGCCGGAGCTGGTCCTGCGCGGCTTCGTCGAAGGTCCGGACTCGGAGAGAACCCAGGGTGATCTCCGGAGGAAGGATCGCTTCTGCTCCGTACACCAGGAAGAAGGGTGTTTCCCCGGTTGCCCGACTTGGAGAAGTCCTGTTAGCCCATAGAGTGGGCGGAAGCTCTTCGATCCAATTAGCTCCGTGCTTTTTCAAACGCTCATAAGTGCGCGTTTTTAGTCCTTTAAGGATTTCTGCGTTTGCTCTCTCGGCTTGCCCATTGCTGGCAGGATGAGCTACGGAAGCGTAGCAAACTTGTATGTCGAGGTCTTCGCAATATCCTTGAAATGCGGAGCTTGTGAATTGAGTCCCATTATCAGTGATGATCTTGTTTGGGACTCCGAATCTGCTCACGATAGATTGTAGAAAATTGATTGCAGATTGTTTGTTGATCGTCACAACAGGAGTAGCTTCCGGCCACTTGGTGAACTTGTCGATGGCGACATACAGGAACTTGTAACCTCCGACGGCTCTTGGGAAGGGTCCCAAGATGTCCATCCCCCACACAGCGAAAGGCCATGTAGGAGGTATCATTTGTAAGGACTGAGCAGGTGTATGAATTTGCTTTGCATGAAATTGACATGCTTTGCATTTCTTCACTAGCTCAGTAGCATCCTGGAGCGCTGTAGGCCAGTAGAAGCCGTGCCGAAAGGCTTTTCCAACCAGCGTGCGGGAAGACGCGTGGTTCCCACACTCACCTCTATGGATTTCTGCGAGGAGCTCGCAGCCTTCTTCCTTTGTGATGCACCGCATTAGGATGCCGTTGGCACCGCGTCGATAGAGATCCCCTTCTACCAACGTGTATCTTTTAGCCAATCTGACTATCCGGTCAGCGGATACATCATCATCAGGAAGGATGTTGTCTTTCAAGTAGTTCCGGATCTCCGAGATCCATGCATCGGAACCGACTTGAGCATTTGAGTCTTGCGTGCTGGGTTGCTCGGAGCTTCCGGCAACACCTACGACCCTTGATGGCTGCCATGGTAACAGGGCCATCGGGACCGTCAGCTTAGGGATGCTGATCTCGCCCCCTTCGTTCAGTTCGGCAGGCTGAACTGTGGGTTTTGACAACCTCCGGACAAAGATTCCGTCTGGAGCCGGAGCTCCGGTTGACGCCTTAGTCGAGAGTTCGTCAGCTTCAGCGTTGTGAGCACGCTGAACATGGTGAAGGTCTAGGACTTCGAAGTCCCTCTGAAGCCTCTGGACTTCAAGGAGATAAGCAGCCAGCTGGAGATTATTGCAGGAGCACTCACCCTTCACCTGTTTGATGACAAGTTGTGAATCTCCTTTGACCAACAACTGCTTGACACCATATGATAGTGCCACCTTTAATCCATATATGAGTGCTTCGTACTCCGCCATGTTGTTGGTCGCCTTGAAGTCAAGGTGCACCATGTATTTCACCTTCTCCCCGGTTGGGGCGAGGAGAAGGATTCCAGCTCCGGCTCCCTGCTTCTGCATGGAGCCGTCGAAGTAAAGGATCCAGTGAGGCTTAGTGAAGGCCGGAACTTGTGGTTCCGTCTTCTGCTCGCTGGGGCCCCCAGGGTTTAATGGAGAGGGAGTCCATTCTGCCACGAAATCTGCCAACGCTTGACTCTTGATTGCTTGTCTTGGAATGAATTCAAGGTCGAATTCAGCCAGTTCCGCTGCCCACTTTGCTATATTCCCAGTTGAATTGGGATTATGCAGGATCGCTCGAAGTGGATATGAGGTTACCACCGAGACTTTGTGAGCTTGGAAATAGTGTCGAAGCTTCCTTGAGGCAATAAGAACTGCGTAGAGAAGCTTATGCACCTCTAGGTATCGAGTCTTGGCATCATGTAACACTTCACTGATGAAGTATACTGGGCGTTGAATGGTCCGGACCCTCCCGGAGGGGTCCGGAGCTTCCTCTCCGTTGATCCGGATCCTGTCGGAGGGGTCCAGACTATCTTCGGGGACCTCCGGGTTCTGGGTGAAGGAACCCGGAGCTTCTTCAGGAATGACCTGGATCCTATCGGAAGGATCCGGGTCCTCTGAAGTGGCTTCTTGTGGGTTCAAGTCTGGGAGCTGGGACCCAGACCCGTTTTCAGGAACCTCCGGATCCTCCCGAAGGGATCTAGATTCATGAGTATTGGGTAGTTCCGGTCTCTCCGCAACTAGAACCATACTGACGACTTCGTCAGCTGCTGAAATGTAAAGCAATAAAGGCTCACCAGGGTTCGGAGCTACCAAGACTGGTAGGGTGGTGAGGAACTGTTTCAGCTCCTGTAATGCCTTCTCTGCTTCTTCAGACCATTGGAATGGTCCGGACTTCCTCAGCAACTTGAAGAAGGGAAGTGCCCTTTCCGCCAGTCTTGAAATGAACCGACTGAGGGCTGCTAGACATCCAGTTAATTTTTGGACGTCTTTGATGCGGGTTGGTGGCCGCATGTCTTCGATGGCTTTTATCTTCGCCGGATTAGCCTCTATACCCCGGTGACTTACCAGGAAACCAAGAAGCTTTCCGGAGCTGACCCCGAAGACGCACTTGTCTGGGTTTAGCTTCGTGCGGGTGGCCCGCAGCTTGTCGAAGACAGCCTGCAAGGTGTCCAAGAGGGACTCCTTGTTTTTGACTTTGACCACGATGTCATCAACGTACACTTCCACTATGTCTCTAATGAGTTCTTCGAAAGTTTTGTACATTGCTCGTACAAAAGTTGAAGCTGCATTCTTGAGACCAAAAGACATGGCTGTGTAACAATACAATCCATCCACTGTGATAAATGAAGTATGTTCTTCATCTTCCCTAGACATCCGGATTTGATGATATCCTGAATATGCATCTAGGAAACACAGTAACTCACACCCGGAGGTGGAATCCACTATCTGGTCTATTCTAGGTAGTGGGAATGGATCTTTGGGACATGCCTTATTCAGTGTGGTGTAGTCGATGCACATCCGAAGTTTCCCGCCGGCCTTAGGCACAATGACCGGGTTTGCCAGCCATTTTGGATGGTAGACTTCTCGGATGAATCCGGCTTCGAGCAACTTCTTCACTTCCTGTCGGATGAAGTTCTGTCGCTCTACAGATTGCTTCCGAGGTTTCTGGTGTACAGGCCGAGCGTCGGGGAAAATCTTCAGATTGTGCTCAATCACTTCCCTGGGGATCCCAGGCATTTGTGACGGTTGCCAGGCAAACACGTCAACGTTAGCCCGGAGGAAAGTGATGAGCGCGAGTTCCTATTTGTCGTTGAAGCCACCCGATATGCGGGTAGTTTGGGTGACATCGGAACCAATTTGGACGACTTTGACGGGAATGTCGGTGTCGCCGCTTGGCTGCACACGGGGTGCAGAGGTCGAGCCTCGTTGACGAATGCTCGGAGGTTGTGGAGCTTGCTTCTGTCTGGAGTCCTCCTCTTGCGCTGTGGTGAGTGCATGGAGTTCCTCCAGAGCAGTTACTCCGGCAGTGCGATCTCCACGGATCCGGAGAACACCTACTGGTGTTGGCATCTTCAACACCAGGTATCCATAATGAGCAGCTGCCATGAATTTGTACAAGGCAGGTCTACCCAAAATGGCATTGAATGGTAAGTTGATCTGAGCGACGTCGAAGATCAACTTTTCGGTGCGATACTTCTCCCGGGTCCCGAAGGTAACAGGGAGAGTAATAGCTCCGAGTGGGGTTATGGCCCCTGGACCTACTCCGGAGAAAGGTCGAGAGGGCTGGAGGTCCGAAGGTCGGAGCTGAAGCTTAGTGAAAGCTTCGAAGCTAATGAGATTAAGCCCCGAACCTCCATCTACCAGGACATGATGGAGCTGGATGTTGTTGATGGTGGGAGATACCATCAAGGGTAGCTGACCAGCTCCGACCATGCTTTGAGGACAGTCCGAAGCATCAAAAGTGATGAGTGTGTCCATCCACTTTCGATGAGGCTCCGGTCTAGCTGTAGGAGCTACAGCAGCCATATCCCGTCGCATAGTCTTGATGACACGACGAGAGGTGATGTCCCATGATCCACCAAAGATAGTGTTCATGGTTTTTCGACGCTCGTTGTCGGAGACGTCGGAATCATCGTCGACGGAGGTGTAGACGGCTTTCAAGACCTTTTTGGGGTCCTGAAACCCCAACTCCTCTTCAGCCGGAGCTTCATCGACCTTTTGTTTCCCCTCCCTCTGTCGGAAGGGAGACCCTTTCCGGCGCTTGTGGTAGCGCTCGGCAAGGTTTTGGACTTCCCGGCAGTCCTCCAGTCTGTGGCTGCCCGTTTTGTGAATGGGGCACCACATCTTGGATTTGCCACCGTCTTCGGAAGACGGTCGAGGTCGCTTCTCGGGGCGTGGCCCCCGGCCACCAGGAGTTGCAGCGGCTGCAACGTTGGATGTGCCGGCCGACGGCTTCTTCTTGCCGTTGGTCTTCTTTTTCTTCTTACCACTCCCGGAGGTAGCGGCTTCTTCTTTGGAGGATTTTTTATGATCCTCCAGGGCTGGTTTGGAGTGCATTTCACGGCCCTCCGCAGCTCTGGCACATTTGTCAGCCAGGCTGAAGAGCTCCGTGACGCTGGTGATCTCTTTGATCGCCAGCTTCTCCAACATCTTCTTGTCTCGTACACCCTGTCTAAATGCCACAATGACAGAAGCGCTTGAGATAGAAGGGATTGTGTTACGTACCTGAGAGAATCTCTGGATGAATGACCGCAAAGATTCTCCTCCTTTTTGCACGACCGCAAAAAGGTCCAGTTCAGTGCCCGGACGGGTGTATGAACTCCCGAAATTGGCAGTGAACTGACGGCACAGCTCTTCCCAACTGTCGATAGAGTTGGGTGGAAGGCTCATAAACCAGGACCTAGCGGTCCCAGTTAAGGCCACTGGAAAGTAATTGGCCATTACAGCCTCGTTTCCTCCAGCTGCTAGGATCGCAGTGGAGTATATCTGTAGGAATTCTACGGGATTGACAGTCCCGTCGAATTTTTCCGGCAAGTGTGGCCGGAACTTCTGTGGCCATCTAACCATGCGCAGGTGCATGGCTAGGGCGGAACAGCCTCCTCCTACTCCTTCCAGAGCAGAAAGGTCTTGAGCATCTCGTCTTTCTCGAGCTCGCTCGATGTGGACACGGCCATCCTGTTGGCGGTATCGGCGATCAAGCTCCACCCGGAGGTCGCGTGTCGAAAGCCGAGATGCGGTATGGGCACGTCGTGCCCCAGAGGGCAACGACGTCACTTGCTGTGACGCAGCTCTTCTCCGGTTGTTGGAGACATGTGGACCAAGTCTTCCAGACAACGTTCGTCGCTGCGATGGGGCCCGCCCTGAAGGAGGTGAACCCTGATTGTTGAGGCGTTCGGCCGCTGCTGCGACCAAATGCTCAATGTCAGCTCTCCATTGCTCCATGGCACCTTGATATGCATCCGGAGGTGGTGGTCGCTGAAGGAGAGCACGCGCTGCATGGAGCGCGTGTTCTGGGTTGTCACGACTTGCCGGCGCAGAATGTGACGCCGGTGCACCATCATGTCGTTCGGCATGTCTTGCCGGAGAAGATGGTGGTGGTGGGAGTGTGACTCCCGCTGGAACTGAGGCTCCTGCCGGTGGTTGCATGTTGGAGGGATTGCCTCCGACAGCCTGAGCAGCAGGTTGCCCGTTGGATGATCCAGCCGCAGAATTCACCATTCTTGAAGATCTCAGGCGCCCCCCTACCTGGCGCGCCAACTGTCGACTGTTGGAGTCGGCAGATCCCCTGACACTATGAAAGTGTTTGAAGGAGTTTGTGGTTCGGTTTGGGCGCGCGGAGATCTAAGAAAGTGAAATGCGATTTGGACACGAGTGACACGGTGGTTTACGTGGTTCGGGCCGCCTGAGCGTAATACCCTACTCCACGGGTGTGTGTGTGTGTTGTATTAACTTGTGAGCTTCAGAGTGTTCGAGCCTCCCCCCCGTGTATCGTCGGTTTGTCCTTTTATAGCATAAGGATCAACCGTTACAAGTCAGCCTCGCCCGACAGGTGGCCCTGGCGATTATTAGTATTGATACACGAGATTAATTGTTGTTAATAACCCTGTAACGGCTCCGACAGTGCCGTTACAGGTGTTAAGATCGTCCGATTAATTATCATTAACGTGGAATTAATGGTAATTAATCGGGTCTTGAAGTCTGCGGCTGTCCTTTGGAGATCCGGAGCCGTTACAACGTCTCCCGGGGGTTTTAAGCAGCTAGCTCCGACGTGTGGACACGTGGCAGCTCTGGAGCTTGCTTGGGAGAAGCGGCAAGCTCCGGGGTGACCTGGCACGTGTCAGGCCCGGAGCTTCTCTCGGTCAGGGGCTACCTCCGGAGGTGCCGTTTCAGTACTTGGCCCGGAGCTTCACCCTTGCGGGTAATAGCTCTGGTCTGATAGTACACGTGGCAACCTAGAGGTTAACCATGTTGGAGAAGCGGGTCCGGTCACGTCTGGCGAGTGGGCCCCCGAGGGTCTTCAACTTGAGTAGATGTCCTTCCCTTGAGATCTTTGTAACCTCAGGGGGTGTATGGTTTTTAGGGTACCGACAAACTACAAAGCGATAAGCTTCTTGGGACGGAGCGTATATGTTATTTTTGTAGCATAAGTCGCATGTTTTCCTTTTTTTTTGTTGGACTACTTTTCACTCCTACTTTAATGAAGCGGCAGCACACCTGCCTTTGTTTTAAAAAACAAATTCACGTTGTTCATTCCAGGATGTAATTGATGGTATTCTTTTTGGCAAAAAAATGAACAAACTTTTATGCAACTTGGTATCTTGTGTTGGTCCGGAGCTTGCTGTCAAAGTCAACGGTGCGGATGGGCGTGTCAGGCACACCAAATCCATGTTGTGGTGGCCCACGCGAGGCAGATACACAATTGAAATAGTGCCAGCCAGAAAAAGGGGAAGTAGAATTGCTAAAACGCAGCCGACTTCCGCTTCCTCCAGTTCTACCCCCAGAAACCCTAGCCCCCAAACCTAACCTTGCCGCCGCTTTGTTGCTCCTCGGAACATCCAGCATGAGGATCCGGGGGAGGTCATCGAAGATGCGAGACTTGTCGTCCATGCTCGCATCGCCGCCGCCTGAGAATCCTGATGCGTCATCTACTAGGTTCATGCTCCCTTCGTCGTCGCCTGAGTTCATGCTCACGCCGCCGTCGGCGGCGCCTGCACCTGCTTCGTACATCACCCCAGCTGGTGACTCCAACATCCCAACGGCCGTATCGGAGGTGGTTTGCATGACGAACTGCCAGTGGTCTTCTCACCGGGACGCGCTGGATCCCGAGCTAGAGGTGAGCCCCATCCCCAACGCCTTATCTAGATTATAATCCCTTTCCTCACCCTGCTCATTAGAAACCTTGATTTATGTACCTGGTTCCGCTTTTTCTGCCTCACTCGCTTTCATATTGAGCTTGGATTTGGATATTCGGTGTTGATCCCTCTCGCATGTTTCTAGGGTTTGCCCATGAACTCCAATTGTAGAATGTTATAGTGCTACCCTAAAATCACAATAGAGGTTGATAGCCATGCAATCTCCGACCAGAGATGGAAGAATATTAGTGTATGCGAGTTTGATTGCACCTTTTATGTGTTCTGAGAGATTTTCCGCTTGAATTTTTGTTTGGGGTCTGCGAAAAAAACCTTTCTTGATCGAACTTTACTTTCTAGATTTGAGGTTGTTTGTTTCCCCATTTGAAGAATCTGGTTGCATCTTGTGTGTTGAACATCCAAAAATACATCGTGAGATACTTTTGTTTGTTCTTCACCTTCCTTACATCGATTGTTGTGCATGTAGCAACTGAACAGTGCTCCGATAGATAGCTGCTGGAGGAAGCCGCGCGCTGCGCCTGGCTTGGCTTACACGACCGAGGCCTCTGCCTTGGAGGTGCAGAAGGAGGTTAAAATTGGAAAGAAGGTTATGAAAATGCAGGCAACACCCAAGAAGATGAAGAAGAGCAATATGAAGGGGAAGGTGATCCAAAATGATGTTCTCAGGGATGATCGTTTTTGGCTTCAAGAGAAGACCGCTGATGGGAAATGGCGCTGCAAGAGGAACGATGGCAGGAAGTGGCAGTGCGATAAACCCACTGGTGAGCCCAACGTCCTCTGCGAGCACCACTTACGTAGGAAAAGCTCGTCTTTTGAGCCGAAGGAAGCGGCTTCAACGAAGGGCTTGGCCACTTCCAAGTCAAGCTCTAAGACAAGTGCAGCAAGGGCTGCATTCAACTCCCAAGTAGCATCGTCGTCGGTGATCACGCTGCCTAGATCTAAGCAGCCACGCAAGAAAAAGATGAATGATGATTTGAGTGGACAGTTCTACTACTATGACGTGTTCAGTCGTCCGTCCTGTGGAAATCGCCGTCGCGGCAGCAGCAGCAACATTGTGGAAGCTGCTAACAATGTTGTAAAAAAGAATTCCCAACAAGAACATAGCACTGCTGAAGCTAGAGAAGAAGATGATGCTGCCACTAAAGCTCAAGGGCAAGGCTACAACCCTCCAGATGAAGCTCTGGACAGCGACAGCATTGATGAGACTACTGAGGATGACGAAGATAGTGATGAGGACTACTGTGCCCCTCTCGTCGGCAGCAGCAAGCCCCGTGCCAAGAATGTCAAGCAAAAGGTATCTATGCCAGACTTGAACTGCTCCAAGACGGGGACGAAACGTTTTAAATCTCTCAAGTTGCTGTAAGTGCCTCAAGCTAGTTTCTGTTGCCCTCAATTACTCGCTAAAAAGACAATGGTGATTACTGATTAACGAAGTGATGCGTAGGCTATTGGCACTATTTAATAAGTGTGTATGGTTATTACCTCTCAGTGACTTGTACTTTTGATGAATGATTTTTAGTTCGTTCGTGTTTATTGTACCGTGATGCCATACCATTGTTCTCATGTATGGATCATGCTGTCGATTTATTGTGTGTTCTTGTGGACATAATTTAAGAGTCTTGAGTAAATGTGTTGAATTTGCAACAACTTGGAAAAGTTGTGTAAACCAGTTCAGGTGAATACCCTGTGCGTCTACTAGGCGGTTTGGAAGATTCGTACATACAATATTTTGAAGAACTGACGTTTCTTTAGGATTTTTTTAAACTATGTCCTTGGGATGGATATGGCTCTGGTTCTCGAGGAAGCGACCGCAGTTGGAATGCTTCGTTCCTCTCTCGCATTCGTGTGTCCACCGCCGCGCCGATAGTGGCAGCATCGTAAGCTCCGATCTGCTGACAACACACACATCTTCGTGCCTCTAATGTTTTTTGAATTAGAATTAATTTAAAAACATCATTCATTTGGGGATTGAGAGAGTACTCTCTAGAGTCATAGTACGTGGTAAAGCTGTTGTCCGTCGATGATGCTAGTGGGTGTGTCGCCGACGTCAATGCCGGTGGCGGGCGTATTGCCGTCCGGGCGCTTGGTGTGTGACCGCGACGGTAGATGATCATGTGCATGCTCAGTGTATGCGTCGTGGTGAACCTGTTCTTGCAGATCACTCGTGGTACAGGGCGGCAGCTGCCACCCGCCTCCTCGCCTGCCGCCGGTCTGGACTTCTTGTTACTGCCGCCACCACACTTCATTATTAAGTACTCTCTTCAGACCTTTTTATTTGTCACTGTCTAGTTCATTTTTGAATTAACCGGTGACAAATAAAAAGATCCGGAAGGAGTACGAGCGAGGTATGACCTAGCTAAGCTTTGAGATGGTTGGAATGATTTGATATAGAACACGTACTGGCTGCTAGTGAACTGTGAAAGAAGCTTTGCAAGGAGATAATAAGATATAATGTATATCCGATGCTGTGAAGCACTCCATGAAATTTGGGTGGACGGCGCCATCTGTGCACGGTGATTAGAAAGCTTCAAGTTGGTGTCGTTAGCATTCCAGTTAATGTGTCATGCAAGCTTTGACATGGTTGAAACAGGGCAGTAGAAGCTCTGTTTTAAATCGGAGACGAGGAGAAGACCACGTGCAGCTGTGGCCTGCTCGGAGTAGTACATTTCGTCGGGAACATTCGGCGAAAATGGCCGCCGGCCAATTTGTTGTGGGGCACTGTCCGGCCGCCGCCTCATCCACCGCCTTTTCCTTTTCCTTCCATGGCCGGCCGGTTATCCGTTTCGCTGCGGAGAGATGGGCACCGGCCTCGCCGGTTCACCGGACGAACGCCCACGGGAAAATCAGGGGCCTTTCGCAGCGTCGCTTCGGCCTCCGCGCGAACGGAATCGTGCTGTCGTGCAGCCAGCGGCGGGCTAGCAAGTCCGGCACCGCGCGCCGGAACAGACTGACAGTGAAGCCACGACGAGCGGTGGGTACGTGGGCCGCGCGCGTGTTGTCGAGCTGGGCTTCCACCACCGAAGTAGGCCGCGTGCCTTAAAGTGGGCTGTACTACTCCCTCTGTTTCGTTTTAATTGTCGTTAGGACAACCTTTGTTAGTTCATTTCTAGTTCATTTGGTTGTCTGAAACGACAATTATTTCAGAACGGAGGGAGTACAAGCTAAACGGCCAACCCATATTTCTTCTCCACCATCATCGCCGTGTTATGCCAGTTAGCCCATACAGCCAACTAAAAGCCCTGCTATTTTCTTGGACCGTATGATGGTCTTCAGAACTTACCTCACCAATTAGGCCCGGTGAACTTCACATTTTTCTGGGCATCAGCAATACCTAAAACCATTTCCGCGACACCTCCCCCGCTAGACAGAGAGAGAGAGAGAGCCATCTGTAGCCGTCACCGCCGCGTCTTGTCGTGGAGAACATGTGCACACGTACGCATCCGCTTTGCATAATGCACGTACGCATATACAATACTGCGCGCGAATTGAACTTGCACGCACACACATAAGAAATTAAGAAAGCCATGGGCGAGCAAGCAGACAAGACGCATTGGCGCGCACGTATGTATGCTATCTATCCTGGACCTAATCATTTTGCATAAACTAGTGAGGTTACGTGCGCAACTATTTCTAATCGTCTGGCTGCATGGACGACTACTTGTTTATCTCCGGGCGGTAGCCGTGTCTGCTGCAGAGCTAGCTAGCTGGCGCACTCGATGGAGGTGAGCATTGCAACGACCCCTAATTGTTAAGGACGATGTTAGCTTAGCTACTGTCCTTAATCATTAGTCATTATTATGATGGTCTACCGCTCTACTCGAGCAGACAGACGATGTGGTACTACGATCGCGAATCAAACAGGGTTTATCTTTACGTAAAATTTCGACAAATTTCGCATGAACTGTGAATACTCTCACCGTTTCAAAATAATTGTCACCGACTAGTTCATTGTTGAACTAATCGGTGACAATTATTTTAAAACGGAGAGAGTACTACACCGGGTTAAGCGTCGTGCATGATGGACGCATAATTGATGCCGATGTAGCTTAGCTCGCGTCCAGTTATTCGGTCGACCGTGCGATGCGACATACAGATTAGCGTAGTGCATAGATCGACCCGGAATTTCGTGCAACAAACAAGCATCGGTGTACCAAACGAAAGGTGAAGCGAGATAAACAAACAGAAGAAGCGGACACGAAACAGGAGAGCCTTGGAAAAAGCAGCAGAGGAGTCCACGTAAAGCCGTCACGGAAGCTGGCGGCATCCGGCGGCGGACAAAAGTTGCCGCGGCCGGCTGCTGTATGCGCTTTCCTCCGTCGTCCCAGCTAGCACACGGCCGCCACCGGAACAACCACCACCACTTTAGTCTCTTTAGCAGTCCAGTCCAACTCACCACAAGCCACCTAATTCTCCGTTTCCAGGGTTTTAAATAATCCAAGAAAGCCTGATTTAATTTTTCCTCCACCTGTGTGCCTCAGGTCTTGTGGAAAATTTGGCCACAGCCCTCGACAAAACTCACATGCACGATGAGCGAGCCTTCAAGTTTGTGATGGCAACGTGTGATAACTCGCATGTTAGGGGCATTGACATCTCGCACCACTGGTTAGTTCGACACTGACAGGGTCAATGTGAAACTGAATCGCGCGGTGGGTCAGCATGTCAGTGTGACTAATCTGCTGAGTTGATTGGCCACCGGTTCGCATGAATTGCGGGCATGCCCATCCCTAATAGCTCGAGCGTGAAGTGCATGGGCCAGATTCCAGAACTTGTGCGAATCAGCAATGTTGGAGATGATGTCGATATGCAAGCAAGACGAGACGCTTTATTTTCTCCTTCTCCTTGGCTGAATTTTTATATGTGTACAAGTGTTCGTGTGTCCCGGAATGAGTACTCACAGGTCCCGTGCGCTCCTCTACATCGTGCGCGTTTCGCTCCAGCCCTGTCCCCTCGCGGCCTTGCAGAGCTTTTGTCGTCTCTTTCGGCTATAAAAACGCATGCTAGTTAGCTATACCCTCGTGTGGCTCGGAGTCGGAGGTTGCCTCGGAAGGTTAGCGAGCTGAGCTTGGAGCTTGAAAGAGAGCTTACAGTCGTCGGTGAATTAATAAGCGCGGCGACGTACGGGCATGGCGTCCTCGGCGGGTGGCGGCGCGCCGTGCGGGGCGTGCAAGTTCCTGCGGCGCAAGTGCGCGGCGGAGTGCGTGTTCGCGCCCCACTTCTGCGCGGAGGACGGGGCGGCGCAGTTCGCGGCTATCCACAAGGTGTTCGGCGCCAGCAACGCGGCGAAGCTGCTGCAGCAGGTGGCTCCCGGCGACCGGAGCGAGGCGGCGGCCACCGTCACCTACGAGGCGCAGGCCAGGCTGCGCGACCCCATCTACGGATGCGTCGCCCACATCTTCGCGCTGCAGCAGCAGGTAACGTAGTAGTACCTCTACGTACGACCTCTCTACGCTACACGCACGCACGCTCGGTTTATTAATTTCCCGAACGCGAGCGCCGCCGGTGATAAGAGACACCAATTAACGCCACGCACTTGCAGGTGGCGACCTTGCAGATGCAGGTGCTGCAGGCCAAGGCGCAGGTGGCGCAGACGATGGCGGCCACCGGCACGCAGCGGGCGGCGGGCAGCCATCATCTCCTGCAGCGGTGGCAGATGGATCCCGAGTCGCTGTCGACGCAGAGCTCCGCGTGCTACAGCGCGCCAAGCTGCGACGGGTCGGCGTCCATGCAGGAGATTTACTGCTTCGGCGAGCAGGAGGAGGGCAGCTACACTAGATGAATTGTCCGGGGAGTTTGATTTGGCGGTCCAATGTAATATTGCTCCCTGTTTTCAGCTGGAAGGCTCTTGAACTCATCGTATGGTTGGAAGCAAGAACCCGATATCACGTAGTAATTTCATATTTGCTAAAATGGCCAAAGTCATTGGTTAACTATGCGAACATAATTGATGAATGGGACGGACAGGCTGGGGAAAATAAAGGTCAAATTGGAGCTTTCACGTGTCGATTGACATCTGACAGGGATAGCGTCCCCTTTCATTACTGACTCATTGCAAGAGGACTCGATCATGCTTCAGGATGCCAAGCCATGACATGACCTAGCCAAGCTTAATTGGTCGGGCCGCCTGAACTGCAGATGGGCCTGACAGCAGGCTTCTGTCAATTCGTTAGAAAAAAGGCAAGCTTCTGTCATATCATGTTTAAAGGCATTTTTGGGATTCACAAATATGCTAAAAACGTATGGATTTTGAAAAATAGTTTTTTTTACTACTTTAAGATAGTTCAATAACAATAATGAGATAAATTCTTAACGAAGGGGGAAATGATATTAACTCCAGTCCCCAAATCCTTTTTGCTACTTTCTACTTCATCTCAAATACTTATCACTTGTTAGTTGACAAGTATTTCGGGATCAATGTACTACATGGTATAGACTGGACTGATCTGGCTCGCCTGTCACTGAACTCCAGTGCGCGCTAAACTAGGGGCTAGTGCTGCTTAACTGACAGGTTAATGTTACTAGCCATATTCGAAGCTTAACATACTGGTGCTCCACTTCAATGAGCTCAAGTATTGCAGCGCGTCCATTTTCATCACCCCAAAACAATCTCTGTAACGGAAAAAAAATACCTATGGCGCTCCTTTCAGTTACGTGCCATGTCCGAATTTCAACGCATTCGTTACCAAGATTTTAAGCGATGCACGGGCTCTAGATATATGTGTATCTAGGATTTTATAGACATTCAAATTGTCAACAAATCAATAAGAAAAAAAAAGTTTCACTGAACAAAATATCATAGACAATGGTCAGATACAGGCGTTTCGTTTTATCATGTATGATTGATTATATTTTATTATTAAGCCATATTAAAATACGTTGAGGAGACGGAAGCATATGGGAAAATTTATGTTTGTTCTTCACTGTAAAGACATCAATCATTAATGCTTTCATCTCCCTATGTATTAAGTTTCCTCTGATTGTGATGTCTGTGCTGTTAATAACGAGGATGCAAAGTGGCATCTTTTCAACTATGTCTTACTTTCCATGCTTTTGCATTAATATTCAATGAGTACATCCTATGTCCTATATCAAGCTATACATGATGGAGGGTAATTAGCTTTAGTATTTCTGCAAATTACGTCTACTAGTGTTGACACGCTTATTAGTTTTCAGATTAAACCATCAAAAGGAAAATGAACTGTATGATTATTCTCTAAACTGATGAAGTCTGGTTGTAGTCCTACTAATCATGTATAAATAAGACATCTAAAATCAATAATACAATACATGCTGTACTACCAAAAGCAAAATAGGCTATATTCGTGTTTCAGTGAGAGGTCACAAAATTAAGAACATATCGTGCTTTCTACAAGTCATCGTATAAGTAATCGTGGAATTTACAAATAATACAAACAATGCGCCAATCCATGTGAATATATTATTGGTTATGCATGTCTTGCTTTTCTTCCATGGAAACAAATGCAAGCTAGCAAAATTTATAGCAAGTGTTCTTCCTCGAGACATTTCGAAGTAAAGAAGGAAAAATATTTTGGTTGGGGCAGTCGTATTATGTTGAAATGATTTAATCTTTGATAATTGCAAGTAATATTCCTTTGTGTAGGTTGTTTTCAGGGGACATGTTGGCTACAGCACTGGCATTGTTACAACATGACAAGAAGACAAAGGAGTTGTTCTGGGTGGCGAGCGAGACGATCATTAGAGAAATTGCGCTATGTTGTAATTGTTCATCGCTTATAGATAGAAATATAACAATAGATTCTGTCAGACATAATACATGCCTTTTGTTTCCCTTTATCATCAGAAATATAGCTGAAAGTTTGTAATAGTTGAAGGTTGTATATGGACACCAGAGACTGAAAACATTTTTCATTTTCTAAAAAAATTGGTCTGAAAATTGCACATATATATTACCCAAAACTCATGTCTAAAACATGATCAGGAATTGATGACAAACATACATGTCTATGGATGTCGTTTATATCTCTTGTGATACTACCTCATTTCTCAAAAGATTGTCACTTTCTAGTTCATTTTTATACTAGAAAGTGACAATCTTTTAAGAAAGGAGGGAGTATTTCTGCACTAGCAGTTGTCATTTCTTACGAGCGATGGTTCATGTAAGCGTAGGCAACACTCTGCAGGTCCTCGCAGTCTTGGTACCCCGACAACGACCTCCACCCGCCCTCCTCCGCCCCGAACGACGACGACTCCGCCGCCGCTTCGTAAGCCGTCGCCTGCCGGTCGTCGTCGGCCGAGCCCGCCTCCTCGAGAGCGTGATACAGCGACTGCTGCATGAAATCTGACTCCAGCAGCGCGGTTATGGACTCGTGGCCGCCATTGCTGTACGCGCATGGCTGCGCGGCCCCGGCGCCTCCATTGCTACTGTTGTACCACGAGTAGCCGTACCTTAACTGTTCCGCTGCGCTGACCATGTAGCCCTTGGCGTCCTCGTGCACGCCCTGCCCCTGCGGCGCCGCCTGCGGCTTGAGCGACGCCAGCTGCGCATGCAGCGTCATCACCTGATCGATCGCGACAAAGATCAGCAACCTATATATGCACGCGCGCAGGAAAGCAAGAGATCGATACATGCCACACCATGGATAGGAGGAGATTATTGGCAATTAAGGAACCTGCTGCTGGAGCGCGAAGATGTGGGCGACGCAACCGTAGATGGGGTCGCGGAGCCGCGCCTGCGCCTCGTAGGAGATGGTGACGGCGGCCTCGGGGCGGTCGGCGAGCGGCAGGTGGGCGAGGAGCTTGGACACGTTGCTGGCGCCGAACACCTTGTGGATCGCGGCGAAGTGCGCCGCCCCCTGCTCGTGGCAGAAGTAGGGCGCGAACACGCAGCCGCGCACGCACTTGCGGCGCAGGAACTTGCACGCACCGCACGGCGACCCGAAGCCCGTCATCTTCGATCGATCACTCGGCTGGCCGGTGAGATGGATCGGAGCGCGGTGACTTCTCTGCGAGTTTAATAATTCTAGGCTCCGGCACGGCGAGTCTCTCAAGTCACGCGGCTCTCGACGGTGATGAGGATGGGGAGTGCAACGCCCTGCGTTAGCGTTGCTTATATGGAGAGGAGCGCGAGGAGATGGAAGAAGGGTTGGAGGATTAGGGCCTGGAGATTAAACAAGTCGGGCGTGTCTCCCCAATAGGCAACCAGCTCCATTATTTTGAGCTTCCAATCGCGCTCGCCTCTTGCCGCTAAATTTTATGCCCACTACACTAAATTTGACACGCTGCATGGGGTACCCCTACTGGGCAAGGAGGAGTACTGGAGCAATGGACAATGGAGTCTGGGAGAGGGAGACGCAATCAATCATTGATAATCGTTTGCTTAAGGGTTTTGGGTTTGGTCTAATACTTTTTTGTTTTGTTTTTCTGTGCCTGCTCATGCACACATTTCTTATGCGTGCAGTTGGGTTTGGCTGCTGCGAGACTAGCTAGCACAGTTCAGTTGATAATTTGAGCATAATTGGGTTTTAAATTTTTTGTGTTTGGCGTCGTACATACATTCAGACATCACCCGGACAGCTCTGGCCCCAGAGTCCAGACAAGGAGTTGTGGTTGATCTCTCTCATATCCCTTCATTGTTTTGCTTTTTTTCTTTTTTTTTGAGAGGAAAAGCAAAAAAAAACAATGAGTGGTGGGAAGAACTAGTTTCGGTGTCACATCTTCCATTAATTGCCTGGAAAATAAATGTGTTGATTTTGCTTTTTGTTTGTAGGCACTTGTGTGTGCACCGTACAGCCCTCAATAAAATACTCACTCCTTTCTCAAAAAGATTGTCACCTTCTAGTATAAAAATGAATTAGAAGGTGACAATCTTTTGAGAAATGAGGGAGTATATAAATTAACAATTGGTATTTTCGGTGCCAATTTGTCTCTTAAATATGTTTGAAAAAGTCATTTTTCACCAAACCGGAAAAAATAATGAAGAAAGATTGGAACAGGGCAGCCGAACTTCTCAAACTCTGCTGCCTCTGCCACGGATACTGTTCAGGTGAGTTGAACTGGCACCTGTATTTTTATCCTTAGCAGGCTTTCGCCTTCCACTGACCCTGAAGAGAGTTTGCTCAACTAATGAGAGCTGGCCAATGCTAATACTGTCCGAGTTTTAAACTACATGAGGATGGTCCTGAGCCTCTTAGTCTACGCTTATTATTACTAATATTTCCTCTTGATTAAGTATGTGGATTTATCTGGATTCGCTAGCAGGTAGGTTGAGGCAGTACTTCACCAAACAACCTGGTTGGATCTCTCCCTTGAGTAAGTACATGTTTGTTTGTTTCGGTGGCACGTCAAGTTCATCATGTGTAACACCCATATTTTATGTGCAAAATTTTCTCAAACCCTTGATCATTGTAGCATGCATTTTTGTGTGAATTTTTGGTGTTCAAACGAGTAGCAAACGGTTCAAATTGAATTTGAATTCAAAAATCAAAAGAAATGAATAGAAAAAGAAAAAGGAAAAGGAATTAAAACCCCTTTGGGCCGAATTCCCTCCCCCTGGCCCAATTCCCTTCCTCCCCCGCCAGCCCACTGCGTTTTCCCCTCTCTCCTCTCACTGCCGAGCGGGCCCCGCATGTCATCTCTCCCAACCGCCACCTCCCTCTCCCGCGCCCCGCACAACCGCCGTGCCCACGTCGAACCCCAACCCCCGCGCCCACGCGTTTCCTCCCCCGATTCCACTCTCCCCGGCAGTTTTCGTGCACCCATCGAGACCGCACCCCCTCTCCGCGCCATAAAGGAACCGGCGCCTTCATTTTTCCCCCCTACCCCGAGCTTTCTCCAACCCTAGCCTTCATCGCCGGTGAGACCCCTCGGCACTCGCGTTCCCGTCGCCGTAGCCCCCCTCCTCCCCATTTTCTTGGCCTGACGTGATCGCCGCTTCACCAGGGACGCGCCGGACGTGGTTGCTCGGGTGAATTGCCACTGCAACGCCGGATCGCTGAACTCCGACGAGCACCGCCGCCATTCCTCGTCGCCGACCGTCTTCCGATCGATTTCGTGCCCCGACACTCCCCTAGGTGAGTTCCCCTACTCCCCCTCTCTCGGTTCATGTCCTTGGCGCATAGAATTGGCGTAAGAATCGCCTTTTGGGCCAACTCCGGCGAGAGCGCCGCCGTCGGCCGTCGGGCGCCGCCGCGCACCGCTGTGGCGCCGGTTAGAGTCGACGTGGCCCCCTGTGAGCCGTTGGTTAACCCCCCAACGGCTGAGATTAGAACCCAGTACCGGTTCGCTTCATAAAATCCTAGCCGTCCATCTGAGATTCAACGGCTTGCATTCAAAGCACTTTTCCCGCCGCCGGAAGTGCACCTAAGCCCCTGGAAACTTCGTTGCTACCCCCGGAGCTTCTCTGTAATTCGAATCTAGCCCCCAGAATTCGCAGACTAGCCCCTGGAACCCTAAAAATTGGTTTTAAACATTTAATTAAGCATTCTAACCCCTGTAATTTTGTAGAATAATGTATTTAGACCCTGTGCAGTGTAGAAAACTATTTCTTTAGCCCCTGGACTTTTATTTAATTGCTGAATAGGGTTTTTAATGGTATTTTGAGGTGTAGAAATTAGATAAAAATGGTGATTAAGTGTAGGAATGCTATGAAAAATGGTTATAAATTATTTTATGCTGTGAATTAATTGTAGTGTTCAGATAAAATATATTTGGTCCCTGGAATAATTATTATAAAGGTTTTAAAATACATTTTTGCTATAGAAAATTCAATAAAAATGGTTTTAGGCTATAATAAAATCCCAAAATTGTAGGATAAATCTAAAATGCATACTTTGACCATGATAAATGATAAATACCTCGTAGGGACGCATTAGTGTAGGATTTTGTGCTCATGTGTATGTGTGATGTATTGTTTTGCGTGCCCTTACTTATTTAGCTTTATTCTATTCTTGCCATTGCTTGGGCATATATCTAGAGTCGTTCTACGACCCTAATCTTAACCTCCAAGACCAAGACTTCGACAACACCCAAGTCTTCAACGAAGGCAAGTGCCCTTGACCATCTTGTACCTATTTTAGGGAATTAGCTAGTTGCATGCTAATTAAAATTGATGTCCTACTTCATGTTTACATGCCCTGTTCCATACCATTCCTTGTTAAATGAAATGGGTTGGGTAGTAGATAGGCTTTATTTATGCTTAGCCATGCTTAGATGTTGGGATTAGGATTTCATACAAATGTTCTATGCTCAACTTTATTGTTACTTTAATTTGGTGATGATTATACATCATGTTAGTGGATAGGAATCTGGTGGTTGGTTAGCTTTGGTATGGTGCATTTTGCACGAGACCCGGGATTGGGGTTTGTTACCACCGGATTCTAAGGACCGGTTTATGGAGGAAGCCACTAAGCTTTATAGTACCACCACGAGACTGAGATGGGGCAGCATGGTCAATTAATTAGGTTTCTCCCGATGAACTGCTAGTGGTTGGATGGTGCGGGGAATGAGGCGGGTGATCCGTGTAACACCCCAATATTATTAGAGAGGCTATTCAAAATTTTTCTTGGATGTTCTGCTCATGTTTGCCAAGCACCTAAAATTTGAATTTGGAAAAAGGACTTAAGATCTAAAATTTGAAAAATCTTCATCCTGGCCAAAGGCCCCTTTGGGCCGAAATTCCCTTATCTCTTCTAGGCCCAACCCCTATTCCCTTCTCCTTTTCACTGCTCAGCCGCAGCCCACTTCTTTTATTTTCCCGCCGGCCCGCTAAATCCCGTTTTGCTGCGCGTCCGGCCCAGCCCGCTCGCGCGCGGGAGTGCGCGCGCATGGGATTCCCCTGGTGCCGTGTCGTTTTCTCCCTGCTCGCTGCCTGGTGGCCCCCGCATGTAAGCTTTCCACCCCGTTGTGTCCTTCTCGCGCGCGTCACGGGAACTCGCGTGGCTTTCTCCCCCAGCGCGGACGCCAAGCTCCCTCCCTCTCTTTTTCCAATGTTCGCCAAGAATCCGGACCCCAGGCCTTCTTGGCGTCCACGGAAGCTCCCCGCCTATAAATACCCCACCCCGGATCCCGTCGCCCCTGCCCCGATTCTGTCTCAGCGCGGGAGCCCTGCTCCGCCGCAGCCCCTTCCCCGGTGAGCATCTCGCCACGCGTTCTCACACATCTGCTCTCCCTGCCCGCGCGCTCAACCTTTCCCACGTCTTGTAGGGTTTCGGCGAGGACGCCCGTGCTTTCCCCGTCGCGCCCGAAGTGGGAAACCCTAGCGCTGGCAAGATCCGGTAAGGTCTTCAGCTCTCGTCGACGTTCCGTTCGTTCTCAACGTTTTCCGCTCATCCTAATTTCTTCGGCCCCTTCGTTCTGTCCCAGAACACTTGGCCGACGCGAAAGACGGGGCGAGATCCTTCTCGGCGGCGCCCTCACCGTAGGCCGGCACGCCAAACCGCCACCTTGCCATAGCAAGCTCTTTCCGACGCCGTTGCAAGTCGCCAGAGCCCGTAGGTGAGAACCTCCATCCGCTCCTCTCTCGTTTCCTACGTTTTAATGTTAGAATGGGTCGCTTCGGAATGGATCCGTGCAGCCGATCGTGTCCCGTCGGTGTGCACCGTCGAACTCTCGTTTCTAGGCCTCCCCAAGTCTCGCCTACACCCTGGACGAGTTCGCGTTGATCCCCTCTTCATTTTCCGGTAGCTAGATGCTTGGGTTTTGGTTGGAGCGCGTAGATCCGAGCGCTCCGGCGAGCTCGGCGGCTTAGCCATGGCGCGCCGCCTTGCATGGCCGCCGTCGGCAACCGGCTTCGGCCGTGATGCACCCTGGCCGTTGGATCTTGTATCAGCGGCCTCGATTAGATGGGTGCATACCCTTTCGTTCGGTTAAGTCGCGGCCGTCGGTTTCAAAGCGTGGGGCCTCAGATGGGCCACGTCGGCGCCTAAATCTGGGTCGTGGGTCTAAGATCCATCGGCCGTTTTAAAAACCCGCCACCTACCCCTCCACGATCTATCCTGGGCCGTTGATCGTGGATCCGACGGACCCTGTTATATCCGAGCATACCCCTTCGCTGATTTTCATTTAGGCCCCTGCGCTTTGCCGAGCGCGGCTAAGAAGCCCTCCCACCTTGCTGTTTTAGCACTTTGCCCCCTGGACTGTTTAGTAATCATGTATTATGCTGCAAATCAACACCTAAACCCCTGTAGACCCAGGAAATCTTGCACAGAACCCCCTGCACTGTTCTGGTTTGTTGTATCTAGGTCCCTGTAGTGCACTGTTTTGCATAAAAGCCCCTGTAACCTGCGGTATTGATTTATATGGCCCTGTAGTGTATATTTCAGTGACATAAAATCATAGGTGGTGCTGTTTCTACTCTAATAAATTCTTGGCAATGCTAAACCCACTAAACTGAGTCCTTTAAAATATCATAGGTGTTTATCTATGCCTGGTAGATTTGTGAACACTTGATAAAACAGGTAGTGCACTCTTTTATATGGTTCTTGGCACATGAAATATTGGTAGCATGTAATTTGCCTAGGGAAGATCTAATAGAACTTGATTTAATCACTTTGGAGTGTATATAAATGCTTTGTTGTGTGTATGCCATGTTATTCCTTATGCATGTTTTCTCTCGCTTGTACTTATTTTCTTTGTACTGTTTTCTTGCATGTAATTATGTGTTTAGAGGCGATCCCGGAGTCGACTTTCAGCCTTCAGGACCAGGTGTTTGACTACGTCGACCCACACTACCCAGGCGAGTGTCCTTGACCACTTTGCTCCGTTTAGGGATTATTAAGGATATAGATAGAACTAGTTGCATGCAAGTCAATTAATTTGAATCCTATGCTAGACTGTTTCCCTAGATTTCCATAATATACCTTGTTGCTGTTTTGGATAGATGTTAGGGTATTTTGTGGGTGGTTTTCTACTGCTTAGCCATGCTGTCATAGTTGGGGGAGTAACTTTACTTAAAATTGCTATTATGCTTACTCTACTATACTCTGTATTATTGGGGTTATGGTGGGATGGTGTAGTTGATAGGAATCTAGGCAGGCAGGTTTGAGTGGTGGGTGCAATACGCACGAGACTCAGGTTCATTTGTGTTGGCGCCTGCCCTAGATTCTAAGGACCGGTTCTTGGTGACATTGCGACCAGGTATTACCGTGCCACCACATGACGTTATGGAACGGCTTAGCCATTTATCTAGGAGATCTTTCGATGAGTATGGGCAATGGTTGGTGCGGGGAACGAGTTCAGCGTTACCTGCTCTGGGATCCGCATGGCTCAAGAGGGGGCTGCCACGTCGGAGGGTGTACTCCATTATGCCGTGGTAGGCGAAACCTTAGAGCGCTCGTACTTATCGGGAGACCCTTTGTAAAGGCTCTGTTGTGGACTCCTGGCCACACACCTTAGGCAGTGTGAGACGGCAGGATGGAGTTTCTTAGTCGTCGTTAGACGATGAAATCACAACTTGTGGGTAAAGTGGTACAAACTCTGCAGAGTATGAAACTATCTAGATAGCCGTGCTCACGGTCACGAGCGCGCCTGGTAGTACTGCTTTGATTAGTCAGTTTGGGATTGGTTGGTTGTTGGTGAGTCGGGCGGTTGACCCGGTGGGTTGGTTCCAGGTGGGGTAACCTGGACGGTGGTGAGTCGGGTGGGTGTCACCCGACGGTTTATACTGTTATTACATTTATGAGTCCTTCACCTAGTAAATAGGATGCTAAGGTCAACTTAGGGATTAAGGTGGCATAGAGGCTAACCCGTGTCAGCTTTCCTCATTGAATAGCCCGCATGTCATAATTTTCCCTCACTCGCGGAGTACATTAGGTACTCATCCTCGCTTCTTTCCCTTTCTGTTTTCTTGTGCATATATTGCTGCTCAGGTCCCAGTGGTGGAGAGATGGACGAGGAGTTCGACGGAGACGACACTGGTGCTCAGGCCTAGGCGGGTGTTCCCACGGACGGTGCCTGTGATGGAGATCCTACTACCTTTCCGCTGTTATGAGTTTTTCTTTTAGACCCGCGGGTCATTCTTGTACCAATGTTGATGTTCTTGCCGTACTTGGCCTATCATGTTTATCGAGCTTGGCTTAATTATATATGATATCTCTCTTGTGCTCGTGTGTGATGAAAACTGATCCTGGCACACGCGAGTATTGCACTTTGTTTCCTTTGCAGGAACAGGGTGTTACAAGTTGGTATCAGAGCCGATGCTGTCCCTAGGACCCCAGCCTAGTTAGAAATGGTCGTGAACTAAAACTATTTTCGCCTCAACGATCCTCTACACAGGAAAAATTTGCGAAAATATGGTGTGTGTCTCTATTTCTTCGTGCCTTACCTCTGTTCGAGAAAACTTTGTCTCTCCTACTTATTTGTTTGAAAAGTTTCTAATAAATGAACTTTTCTATCCTCCTCTTATTCAAAATTGTGAAACTACCCCAAAGAGCCACGCTTAGGATAGGTGGACACCTAGTTCTGGGTCGCGTAGCCGTTAAATTTTCTTTATGGCTTGATTTGCTTGGTGCTGGCTTTGTCTGATGCATTTGCATGGTTGTGTTTGTTTTTATTATTCGTAGGGCTATTAGATGATTTTCCTTCTTTTCGGAAAATTTTACCCCACAATGCCTTTTATTATATATTGCTATAGCTTACGTGTTATAATACATGTAACAGATGGCAGGCAGGGGACGTAGTCGTGGCAGAGGCCGCGGTGAGCCTCCAGAGGATGAGGGCCCCGCCTTTCAGATGCCTGGTTGGGCGGGCCGTGGAGCTCGTGGTGCACCCGTCGCTTCTGGGGTGCAGCAGATGTTGGCGGCACAGAACCAGATTCTCCAGAGTCTGACTCAGGTGCTGGCCAACATGCAGCCAGCTCCCCCGCCACCGCCTGCTCCTGGTGGGGGGCTGCGTTCGTGCCTCAGGGACTTTCAGAGCACACAACCTCCCGTCTTCAGTCGCCCCGTGGAGCCTATGGATGCTGATGACTGGCTGAAGACTGTTGACAGTAAGCTGAGACTGATACAGTGTGTGGGCCCAGAGAGGGTTTTGCTAGCTGCTCACCAGCTGGCAGGACCGGCAGCTGATTGGTGGATGGCACTCACTGCCGCTCACGCCGCCCCTGAGAGCATCACTTGGGAGGAGTTCTGTCACAGCTTTCGGGGTCACTTTATTCCAGCTGGAGAGGTCAAGATGAAGCGCAAGGAGTTTCTGAGCTTGAGGCAGGGAGGGTCGACAGTGCGTGAGTACCTCACTCGCTTCACGCAGCTGTCGCGCTACGCGCCAGAGGAGGTCAGGACAGATGATCTGAAGCAGGACTGTTTCATCCAGGGACTGAACGAAGAATTGAAGCATGCTCTGTCCAGCAGCTACTACGGGAGTTTCCAGATGATGATTGACAAGGCATATGTGTTGGAGAGGCAGCTACCTGAGTTGGAGGCACACAGGAAGCGGAAGACTGCTTTCCAGGGCCAGTCTTCGAGCAGTGGAGCACGCCCCCGCTTCGCACCTCAGCCGGGTGGATCCTACAGACCACCGGTGGGACAGTGGCAGCCACAGAGGTACCCAACACCAGCTTACCGACAGCCCCAGCAGCAGCAGCAGCAGCAGCGTGCCCAGCAGCCCCAGCGGCGCTCTACTCTTCCACCTCGTCCACCAGGGCCCCAGCAGAGTCAGGGAGGCAGGCCTCAGGGAGCTAGAGGTGATCTTCAGTGCTATAACTGTGGAGAGTCAGGACACTTTGCCAACCGTTGCCCGAAGAAGCCAGTGCCGCAGTCCCAGCAGCAGCAGCAGAGGTTCACGCGTGGTCGGGTGAACCACGTGGCCTTGGAGGAGGCTCAGGAGGCCCCAGACGTGGTGTTTGGTATGTTTCTTGCTAATTCTTACCCCGCTTCTGTCTTGTTCGATTCAGGTGCTACTCACTCATTTATTGCTCACGAGTTTGTTCGGAGGCACTCTTTGGGGACTTCTTCTATTACCCATATGATGGTGGTCCACTCTCCCGGAGGAGAGTTCAGGACTAATGTGGTGTGCCCCAATGTCGGTATTGACATTATGGGGATGGTTTTCTCTGCAAACCTTATTGTGTTGGAGTCACGAGGATTGGATATTATCTTGGGGATGGATTGGCTGGCCAAATATGATGGGGTGATTCTTTGCGCCACACGGACTGTGAGGTTGACTTATCCCGATGGTACTATGGTGGAGTATACTTCTTCCCCAGCATCTACCGAGAAGATCCGGATTAATCAGATGGGTGAACCAGAGGAGGTTCGGGTGGTCAAGGAGTTCTCTGACGTTTTTCATGAGGAGTTGTCAGGTATGCCACCTGATCGTGATATTGAGTTTGTTATTGAACTAATACCTGGTACTGCTCCTATCTATAAGAGACCCTACAGGATGGACTCTCAGCAACTAGCGGAGCTGAAGGACCATATTGATGAGTTGTTGAGTAAGGGTTTTATTCGCCCTAGTTCCTCGCCTTGGGGAGCGCCGGTTATCTTTGTGCCAAAGAAGGATGGGACCCAGCGGTTGTGCGTTGATTATCGGGCTCTTAATGTCGTGACCATCAAGAACAAGTATCCCCTGCCGCGTATTGAGGATTTGCTTGATCAGCTTAGAGGAGCTTGCGTGTTCTCTAAGATTGATCTTCGTTCTGGGTACCATCAGATGAAGGTTCGACCCTCGGACATCCCGAAGACAGCTTTCGTCACTCGCTATGGTCTCTATGAGTACACGGTTATGTCCTTTGGGTTGACTAACGCTCCAGCTTAATTTATGTACCTTATGAATAAGGTATTCATGGATTATCTGGATAAGTTTGTGGTGGTCTTCATTGATGATATTCTAGTTTTCTCGAGGGATGAAGATGAGCATGAGGAGCATTTGAGGTTGGTGTTGCAGAAGCTTCGGGATCATCAGTTGTATGCCAAGTTCAGCAAGTGCGAGTTCTGGTTGAAAGAGGTGTCTTTCCTAGGGCATGTTATATCTGAAGGAGGAGTTTCTGTTGATCCAGGCAAGGTGGCAGATGTGTTGAAGTGGGAGGCACCTGTGGATGTTGGCCAGATCAGTAGTTTCTTGGGGATGGCGGGCTATTACCGCCGCTTTATTGAGGGATTCTCGAAGATTGCTAAGCCGCTTACCAAGTTGCTCGAGAAGGGAGCAGCTTTCGTCTGGACGCCAGAGTGCGAGGCGAGCTTTCAGGAGTTGAAGATGAAGTTGACTACGGCGCCAGTGCTGGTGATGCCTGATATGCAGAAGGAGTTCTCGGTCTATTGTGATGCATCTCGGCAGGGTTTGGGTTGTGTCCTTATGCAGGAGGGACATGTTGTGGCCTATGCTTCTAGGCAGCTTCGGAAGCATGAGAGGAATTATCCGACTCACGACTTGGAGTTGGCTGCGGTGGTTCATGCGTTGAAGATTTGGAGGCACTACTTGATGGGGAAGAGGACGGAGATTTATACAGATCATAAGAGTCTCAAGTATATATTCTCCCAGCCGGATCTTAATCTCCGACAGCGCAGGTGGCTAGAGCTCATTAATGACTTTGATGTGGGCATCAACTACCATCCGGGAAAAGCTAATGTTGTGGCGGATGCTCTGAGCAAGAAGGTGCATTGCAATGCGTTGATGTTGCAGCCTCAGTTGTGTGAAGAGTTTGCGAGACTTAACCTCAGCTTTGTGTCTAGTGCCGATGCAGTGGTCATGGATGTGGACTCCACCTTGGAGCGTGATATTCGGGATGGTCAGAAGGATGATAGGGAGATTTTGAAGATTAAGAGGTTGATGAAGGAAGGCAAGATTGCAGGTTACCGAGAGGATGAGCAGGGGACTCTATGGCTTGGGAAGAGGATTTGTGTGCCTAAGGATGAGGCTCTCCGTCAGTTGATCTTGAGAGAGGCACATGATTCGGGTTACTCCATTCACCCTGGGAGTACCAAGATGTATCAGGATCTCAAGGAGCGCTTCTGGTGGCGACGAATGAAGCGTGATGTGGCTCAGTATGTGGCTCTTTGTGAGACGTGTCAGCTTGTGAAGGCGGAGCATCAGAGACCTGCAGGATTACTTCAGCCTTTGAGGGTGCCTGAGTGGAAGTTTGAGGAGGTCAGTATGGATTTCATTGTTGGACTGCCCAGGACCCAGTCGGGGTATGATTCTATCTGGGTGGTGGTTGATCGATTGACCAAGGTTGCTCGTTTTATTCCTGTCAAGGAGGCTTACACTGTTTCTACTTTGGCTGAGTTGTATATGTCCAGGATTGTGTGCCAGCATGGTGTGCCCAAGCGGATAGTCTCTGATCGTGGTGATCAGTTCACATCGAGGTTCTGGCAGAAATTACAGGAGTGTTTGAGTACTCGTCTTGATTTCAGCTCAGCCTATCACCCGCAGACGGATGGCCAGACCGAGAGAGTTAATCAGATTCTGGAAGACATGTTGAGAGCTTGTGCCTTGAGGAACACCAAGAGCTGGGATAGGCATCTGCCTTATGCGGAGTTCTCATATAACAACAGCTATCAGGCGAGTTTGAAGATGTCTCCATTCGAGGCTTTGTATGGCAGGAAGTGCAGGACACCCTTGTTTTGGAGCCAGACAGGCGAGGGGCGGGTATTTGGGCCAGAGTCGTTGAGAGTTGCTGAAGAGAAGGTGCGCGAGATTCGTCAGAACTTGAAGGCAGCTCAGACTAGACAAAAGAGCTATGCTGATACTCGGAGGCGCGAGTTGACCTTTGAGGTGGGAGACTTTGTGTACCTCAAAGTGTCGCCTATTAGAGGGCTTCGTCGGTTCAAAGTGAAGGGTAAGCTACCACCTCGGTATATTGGACCGTTCAAGGTGTTGGCTAGGAGAGGAGCAGTTGCTTACCAGTTGGAGTTGCCACCTCGGTTGTCAGATGTCCATGACGTTTTCCATGTCTCCCAGTTGAAGAAATGCCTCAGAGCACCGGAGGAGCAGCTATCTATGGATGATTTGGATGTGCATGAGGATTTGTCCTACTCGGAGTATCCTGTCCGGATTCTAGAGAGGTTAGAGCGTACCACCAGGTACAAGAAGATTCCCATGTGCAAGGTGCAATGGAAGCATCACTCGGAGAAGGAGGCTACTTGGGAGCGAGAAGATGAGCTCAGGAGGGATTTCCCCGACTTCTTCGGTAAGCCTCTTAAATCTCGGGTCGAGATTTCTTTGAGGGGGGGAGAGTTGTAACACCCCAATATTATTAGAGAGGCTATTCAAAATTTTTCTTGGATGTTCTGCTCATGTTTGCCAAGCACCTAAAATTTGAATTTGGAAAAAGGACTTAAGATCTAAAATTTGAAAAATCTTCATCCTGGCCAAAGGCCCCTTTGGGCCGAAATTCCCTTATCTCTTCTAGGCCCAACCCCTATTCCCTTCTCCTTTTCACTGCTCAGCCGCAGCCCACTTCTTTTATTTTCCCGCCGGCCCGCTAAATCCCGTTTTGCTGCGCGTCCGGCCCAGCCCGCTCGCGCGCGGGAGTGCGCGCGCATGGGATTCCCCTGGTGCCGTGTCGTTTTCTCCCTGCTCGCTGCCTGGTGGCCCCCGCATGTAAGCTTTCCACCCCGTTGTGTCCTTCTCGCGCGCGTCACGGGAACTCGCGTGGCTTTCTCCCCCAGCGCGGACGCCAAGCTCCCTCCCTCTCTTTTTCCAATGTTCGCCAAGAATCCGGACCCCAGGCCTTCTTGGCGTCCACGGAAGCTCCCCGCCTATAAATACCCCACCCCGGATCCCGTCGCCCCTGCCCCGATTCTGTCTCAGCGCGGGAGCCCTGCTCCGCCGCAGCCCCTTCCCCGGTGAGCATCTCGCCACGCGTTCTCACACATCTGCTCTCCCTGCCCGCGCGCTCAACCTTTCCCACATCTTGTAGGGTTTCGGCGAGGACGCCCGTGCTTTCCCCGTCGCGCCCGAAGTGGGAAACCCTAGCGCTGGCAAGATCCGGTAAGGTCTTCAGCTCTCGTCGACGTTCCGTTCGTTCTCAACGTTTTCCGCTCATCCTAATTTCTTCGGCCCCTTCGTTCTGTCCCAGAACACTTGGCCGACGCGAACGACTAGGCGAGATCCTTCTCGGCGGCGCCCTCACCGTAGGCCGGCACGCCAAACCGCCACCTTGCCATAGCAAGCTCTTTCCGACGCCGTTGCAAGTCGCCAGAGCCCGTAGGTGAGAACCTCCATCCGCTCCTCTCTCGTTTCCTACGTTTTAATGTTAGAATGGGTCGCTTCGGAATGGATCCGTGCAGCCGATCGTGTCCCGTCGGTGTGCACCGTCGAACTCTCGTTTCTAGGCCTCCCCAAGTCTCGCCTACACCCTGGACGAGTTCGCGTTGATCCCCTCTTCATTTTCCGGTAGCTAGATGCTTGGGTTTTGGTTGGAGCGCGTAGATCCGAGCGCTCCGGCGAGCTCGGCGGCTTAGCCATGGCGCGCCGCCTTGCATGGCCGCCGTCGGCAATCGGCTTCGGCCGTGATGCACCCTGGCCGTTGGATCTTGTATCAGCGGCCTCGATTAGATGGGTGCATACCCTTTCGTTCGGTTAAGTCGCGGCCGTCGGTTTCAAAGCGTGGGGCCTCAGATGGGCCACGTCGGCGCCTAAATCTGGGCCGTGGGTCTAAGATCCATCGGCCGTTTTAAAAACCCGCCACCTACCCCTCCACGATCTATCCTGGGCCGTTGATCGTGGATCCGACGGACCCTGTTATATCCGAGCATACCCCCTTCGCTGATTTTCATTTAGGCCCCTGCGCTTTGCCGAGCGCGGCTAAGAAGCCCTCCCACCTTGCTGTTTTAGCACTTTTCCCCCTGGACTGTTTAGTAATCATGTATTATGCTGCAAATCAACACCTAAACCCCTGTAGACCCAGGAAATCTTGCACAGAACCCCCTGCACTGTTCTGGTTTGTTGTATCTAGGTCCCTGTAGTGCACTGTTTTGCATAAAAGCCCCTGTAACCTGCGGTATTGATTTATATGGCCCTGTAGTGTATATTTCAGTGACATAAAATCATAGGTGGTGCTGTTTCTACTCTAATAAATTCTTGGCAATGCTAAACCCACTAAACTGAGTCCTTTAAAATATCATAGGTGTTTATCTATGCCTGGTAGATTTGTGAACACTTGATAAAACAGGTAGTGCACTCTTTTATATGGTTCTTGGCACATGAAATATTGGTAGCATGTAATTTGCCTAGGGAAGATCTAATAGAACTTGATTTAATCACTTTGGAGTGTATATAAATGCTTTGTTATGTGTATGCCATGTTATTCCTTATGCATGTTTTCTCTCGCTTGTACTTATTTTCTTTGTACTGTTTTCTTGCATGTAATTATGTGTTTAGAGGCGATCCCGGAGTCGACTTTCAGCCTTCAGGACCAGGTGTTTGACTACGTCGACCCACACTACCCAGGCGAGTGTCCTTGACCACTTTGCTCCGTTTAGGGATTATTAAGGATATAGATAGAACTAGTTGCATGCAAGTCAATTAATTTGAATCCTATGCTAGACTGTTTCCCTAGATTTCCATAATATACCTTGTTGCTGTTTTGGATAGATGTTAGGGTATTTTGTGGGTGGTTTTTTACTGCTTAGCCATGCTGTCATAGTTGGGGGAGTAACTTTACTTAAAATTGCTATTATGCTTACTCTACTATACTCTGTATTATTGGGGTTATGGTGGGATGGTGTAGTTGATAGGAATCTAGGCAGGCAGGTTTGAGTGGTGGGTGCAGTACGCACGAGACTCAGGTTCATTTGTGTTGGCGCCTGCCCTAGATTCTAAGGACCGGTTCTTGGTGACATTGCGACCAGGTATTACCGTGCCACCACATGACATTATGGAACGGCTTAGCCATTTATCTAGGAGATCTTTCGATGAGTATGGGCAATGGTTGGTGCGGGGAACGAGTTCAATGTTACCTGCTCTGGGATCCGCATGGCTCAAGAGGGGGCTGCCACATCGGAGGGTGTACTCCATTATGTCGTGGTAGGCGAAACCTTAGAGCGCTCGTACTTGTCGGGAGACCCTTTGTAAAGGCTCTGTTGTGGACTCCTGGCCACACACCTTAGGCAGTGTGAGACGGCAGGATGGAGTTTCTTAGTCGTCGTTAGACGATGAAATCACAACTTGTGGGTAAAGTGGTACAAACTCTGCAGAGTATGAAACTATCTAGATAGCCGTGCTCACGGTCACGAGCGCGCCTGGTAGTACTGCCTTGATTAGTCAGTTTGGGATTGGTTGGTTGTTGGTGAGTCGGGCGGTTGACCCGGTGGGTTGGTTCCAGGTGGGGTAACCTGGACGGTGGTGAGTCGGGTGGGTGTCACCCGACGGTTTATACTGTTATTACATTTATGAGTCCTTCACCTAGTAAATAGGATGCTAAGGTCAACTTAGGGAATTAAGGTGGCATAGAGGCTAACCCGTGTCAGCTTTCCTCATTGAATAGCCCGCATGTCATAATTTTCCCTCACTCGCGGAGTACATTAGGTACTCATCCTCGCTTCTTTCCCTTTCTGTTTTCTTGTGCATATATTGCTGCTCAGGTCCCAGTGGTGGAGAGATGGACGAGGAGTTCGACGGAGACGACACTGGTGCTCAGGCCTAGGCGGGTGTTCCCACGGACGGTGCCTGTGATGGAGATCCTACTACCTTTCCGCTGTTATGAGTTTTTCTTTTAGACCCGCGGGTCATTCTTGTACCGATGTTGATGTTCTTGCCGTACTTGGCCTATCATGTTTATCGAGCTTGGCTTAATTATATATGATATCTCTCTTGTGCTCGTGTGTGATGAAAACTGATCCTGGCACACGCGAGTATTGCGCTTTGTTTCCTTTGCAGGAACAGGGTGTTACAATCCGCTCTTGGAACCGCAAGGCTCAAGAGGGGGCTCTGGGGCGGAGGGTTACTCCGAGAATCCCCAGTGGTGGAAACCTTAGAGGGCTAGCACTAGTCGGGAGTGCCTTTGTAAAGACCATGTAGTGATCTCCGGGCCACACACCTACGGAAGTGTGTAATGTGACCGACGGGTCACGGGCATCAGGGAGGTTTACTTAGTCCACCTGGCAACAGGGGATGGAATCACTGCTTGTGGGGAAAGGGTACACTCTCTGCAGAGATTTGGTAAAACTATCATGACAGTCGTGCTCACGGACAAGAGCGGCTTGGGGCCAGTTCATAATTAGTCTATGGTTGGGAAATGATGATTCATTATGATTCAAGTACTTTCATTATCATTAATCATGTGTGGATTATTTAATGAATTATGATAGTGATAATTGGAAGCTAAGGATAGGTTCTAAGCATAGTGCTAAGCCATATTTGGCATTTCCTTGCTCTAGCCAATCATGTCATTCTCTTCCCGCACTTGCTGAGTACTTGATGTACTCAAGCGTTTAATTCTCCTTTAGAGTATGAAGAAGAAGAAGCTGCACCGGAGGACTTCTACGTCAACCCGGAGGACTTGGTCTAGGCTGGCGACCTCACGCGCAACGGCTGCCTGTGGAGACGAAGCCCGCTTACCTATCTTGCTTTCTGAAGTGTTGAACTGTTTAGTGTTGTAAATATTTGTGGTATGTATTTGTAGACCTTCGGGTCGTTCTGTAAGACTATTTATGTAACCGAACATGGCAATGTAATGGTATTTCACTTTCGTCAACACATGTACGATTCAACTGATCCTGGCGTACATGTGATTAGCGTCTGTTCATCTTTACGATGACCGGGCGTGACAAAGTGGTATCAGAGCCGTGTTGCCCGTAGGACGCAAGCCTAGTTAGAAATGGCCGAAAATTAAGGACTATACTATTTTCATATGAAATAGTATTTCCAAAACTTTGTGCTCTCCATCTCAACCCTTGTGCTTCTTACCTTGCTTTGCCTATTGTTTTTATTCTAACTTGATTTATTAATTATTAATCTCACTCTCTTCTTTTCAAATGTTTGTAGATGGCGCGGACCAAGCAGACGGCCCGTAAGTCGACTGGAGGTCGTGTTCCTCAGCACGCCCTAGCCAGTCGCTCCGCACCTCACACACCCCGGAGGGAGACGACACTGCTCTCCAACGGGAGTGCTGCTTCGAGGATGCGCGTCCGTCTTCGTTCTCTTCTTCGAGCTGCGGGGTACCGTGAGTACCGTGTCCGCTTAGTCTACCACACCACTAGGGTCTTTGCACCCTATACTGGTGAGCTGGAGTGGACTTCTCAGCTGGCCGTCTACTACGACTCGGAGTTGCTGCACTCGCACTTCTCTCCGGCCTGGAGGAGCTCCCAGCGTGCAGCTGAGGAGGACGCCACGTGGGAGGCGACCACCTACTGGAGCCACGCCCACAGGTTCCTTCTTGGGTGCACGGAGCACGCGTACACCCCTCAGCGCCCTAGTGGCACAGCCGCCTTCACTGGACGTGACGTCGAGGGACGCTTGACTCACCCCCAGTGCGAGAGGCTGGTGGACGATGTTGTGGAGTTGTCTTCGCGACTCCAGCGTTGTCAGCAGGAGCTGCAGGACAGCAGGGACCTGGTCGACCGCTACGAGCGACTTCGCCGACGCTACACGAGGATCACTGGAGTTGATCCTAACTCTCCGCAGTACGCTTCGGACGTGGAGCCTTGGGACCCGAACTCTCCGGATCGCCGCATGAACTCCCCCGAGAACTCAAGAGAAGACTCAGAAGAAGAAGACCCGGAGATGGAGGTTGAGGAGGACTCCGACGAGTAGGAGTGGACTCGTTTCCCCGCTGGACGACTCAGGACAGTTATCCTTAGTTTGTAGGAGCGTGTAGCTACGCCCTCCCTAGTCTTGAGTTGTGTTGTTTATGTTGTTATGCTTGTAGTTTGCTTTATGTTGTGTGTGTTGGTTGCGACATGAGTTGTGGAATGCTTCGGCATCCTGTCCACATCCATGTCTTTAGTCTTGTTTATGTGTCGTGTGAGTGGTGGAATGCTTAGGCATCTTGTCCACCTCCACACTAGTTGATTAATGAACTTGCTTTATGTCTATTATCCTTGATGCATATAGTTGGGACCGTGTTACCCTAGTGTATCCTTTCTTATCTCATCTATTATTCTAAGACCTCAATGAACTTCTCTATCACAGATGGCTGGACGAGGTAGAGGTAGAGGTCGTGGTCGGGGTAACCCACCTCTGGATGAAGAACTTGGAGGTGTCCCTGGATGGAATGCAAGGGGTGCTCGAGGAGCCCCAGCCTCTCAACAGATGCAACAGATGATGGCTCTTCAGACCCAGTTGCTTAACAACCTCACCCAGATTGTCACCAACCTGCAACAAGCCCCACCCCCCCCACCACCAAACTACAACCTTCCGCCACCACCACCTTTTCCACCTAGGTCCTTCCTTAGGGACTTCCTGAACACCCATCCACCCACTTTTGCCACCGTTACCGAACCCATGGACGCCGATGATTGGCTCCGTACCATTGATAGCAAGCTGAGGCTCATCCACTGTGAAGGAAGGGAGAAAGTTCTACTAGCCTCCCATCAACTCCAAGGACCAGCAGCTGACTGGTGGACCGCCTTCACCGAAGCCCACCGGGACCCGGAAAATATTACATGGGAAGAATTCCGAACCAACTTCCGCAATCACTTCGTACCTGAAGGAGAGATACAAGCCAGGCGTGAAGAATTCCTGATGCTAAAGCAAGGCCGTATGACTGTGAGGGCCTACTTGAATGCCTTCACCCAGCTATCCCGCTATGCCCCAACAGACGTGGATACCGACGCCAAGAAGCAATTCCGCTTCAAGAATGGGCTGGACAAAGAGTTAAAGTTCGCCATGTCTTCCAGCGACTACGGCGACTTCCAGAAGTTAGTTGACAAAGCTTTTGAAGTGGAGAGGACTAAGAAGGAATTGGATGATGATGAAAGAAAGAGGAAGTTGACTTTAGCAGCACATGCCTCAAGTAGCAATGTACGCCCCCGTCTCCACCCTCAGCCTACAACTCATATGACTCGTCCCATGAACTACTCGGGACAGAGGTTTCCCAACTCCAACTACAGGCCACCCACTCCCTACAACCAGCCAACGCGCCAGCAGCAGCAGCAGCAGCAGCAGCCACCACGCCAGCCAATGCAACCCCCACGCCAGCAGATGCAGCCACCCCGCCCTTCAGCCCCCGCTAACCGTCCAAGTGGCCAACCCCCAAGAAACCAGTCAGGAGGCAACAAGGGCCCAAATAATGCTGCGGGAGTACAATGCTACAAGTGCGGAGAATGGGGACACTATGCCAGCAGTTGTCCAAAGAAGCAGCAAAACCCAACTGGCCGTGTCAACCATGTGACTCTGGAGCAAGCACAGGAAGCACCTGATGTGGTGATCGGTACGTTCTCTGTCAACTCCCACCCCGCCACCATATTGTTTGATTCGGGTGCTACACATTCATTCATATCCAAGGATTTCATAAAGAAGCATGACATGGTAGTTACATTCTTGAATGGGCCATTATTGATAAACTCTCCTGGAGGAGAGATGGTGGCAAGGCATCTATGCCGAAAAGTGAGTATAAACATAAGGGGGGTAGTCTTTTGGGCCAACCTAATAGTGTTGGACTCACAAGGATTAGATATCATTCTGGAAATGGACTGGTTGACAAATAATCAAGGAGTAATTCATTGTGCAACTAGAACAGTCTGCTTAACACACCCGGATGGCACCACAGTGGAATTCAAGCCAGATCAGACACAAGAAGCAGTAGTGCAACTCAACCATCTTGAGAGTACCAAAGACATCAGGGTTGTGAAAGAATTTCCGGATGTATTCCCAGATGACTTACCAGGTATGCCCCCTGATCGAGAGATTGAATTTATCATTGAATTAGTACCTGGAACGGCCCCAATATATAAGAGGCCGTATAGAATGGATGCTAAACAACTAGCTGAACTAAAGGATCATATTGAGGAATTATTGGCAAAAGGATATATTCGCCCTAGCTCATCGCCTTGGGGAGCACCAGTTATATTTGTACCTAAGAAGGATGGAACTCAAAGGTTGTGTGTGGACTACCGTGCTCTAAATGAGGTAACAATCAAGAATAAATACCCACTACCCAGGATTGAAGATTTATTTGATCAGTTAAGAGGAGCATGTGTGTTTTCCAAGATTGATCTTCGTTCGGGCTACCATCAACTGAAGATTAGACCGTCGGATATTCCCAAGACGGCATTTGTCTCTCGGTATGGATTATATGAATATACCGTTATGTCGTTCGGATTGACCAATGCTCCGGCGTATTTTATATATCTTATGAACAAGGTTTTCATGGAGTACTTGGACAAGTTCGTAGTGGTATTCATCGATGACATACTTATCTACTCCAAGACGGAAGAAGAGCATGAGGAGCACCTCAGGATGGCCCTAAAGAAGCTTCGCCAACATCAACTGTATGCCAAACTTAGCAAGTGTGAGTTTTGGCTAAAGGAGGTATCATTTTTGGGACATGTCATATCTGAAGGAGGTATGGCAGTGGATCCAGGCAAAGTGGCCGATGTCCTTAAGTGGGAAACACCTGAGAGTGTACATGATATAAGAAGATTCTTAGGTATGGCTGGTTATTACCGTCGATTCATCGAGGGATTTTCAAAGATCTCTCGACCACTAACCAAGTTGCTTGAGAAAGGAGTTGCTTTCAAATGGACCCCCGAATGTGAAGTGAGCTTCGCCGAATTGAAGAAGAGGTTGACCAGTGCGCCGGTATTGGTGATGCCTGATATGCAGAAGGAGTTTGTGGTCTATTGTGATGCATCTGGTCATGGTTTAGGATGTGTCTTAATGCAAGGAGGACATGTTGTGGCTTATGCTTCAAGACAGCTTCGGAAACATGAGAGGAACTATCCAACACATGACTTAGAATTGGCAGCTGTTGTTCATGCTTTGAAGATATGGAGACATTACTTAATGGGAAAAAGGACGGAGATATATACAGATCACAAGAGCTTGAAGTACATATTTACACAGCCGGATCTTAATCTCAGGCAACGTCGCTGGTTGGAGTTAATCAATGATTTTGATGTGGGAATCAACTATCATCCAGGCAAGGCTAATGTGGTCGCTGATGCTCTAAGCAGGAAGGGACAAAGCAATAACTTGTCAGTACAAGCTCTTCAACCCCAGCTATGTGAAGAGTTTGCAAGGTTAAATCTATGTCTAGTGTCTAGCACTGTAGCAGTTGCTATGGAAGTGGACTCAACCCTTGAGCGTGATATACGAGAAGGGCAGAAGAATGATGAGAAGGTCAAGGAGATCAAACAGTTGATGAAGAAAGGGAAAGCTCCGAACTTTAGAGAGGATGAACAAGGAACCTTATGGCTTGGAAATAGGATTTGTGTTCCAGATATCAAGGAGATTAAAGAGTTAATATTAAGAGAAGCTCATGACTCATCATACTCCATTCATCCCGGAAGCACAAAGATGTATCAAGACCTTAAAGATCGATATTGGTGGCATGGAATGAAACGGGATGTAGCCGAATATGTGGCCATATGTGATACATGTCAATTGATTAAGGCGGAACATCAAAGACCAGCAGGATTATTGCAACCAATCAAAGTGCCAGAATGGAAATGGGAAGAAATTAGTATGGATTTCATTGTGGGACTACCAAGAACACAGTCTGGATATGATTCTATATGGGTTATTGTGGACCGTCTAACTAAAGTGGCTCACTTTATTCCTGTGAAAGAGACCTACAATGGTCCCAAGTTGGCGGAACTGTACATCTCCAGGATTGTATGTTTACATGGAGTTCCTAAGAAGATCATTTCAGATAGAGGCACCCAATTCACCTCAAGATTCTGGCATAAGTTGCATGAATCAATGGATACCCGCCTAAATTTCAGTTCGGCGTATCATCCTCAAACTGATGGTCAGACAGAACGCACCAACCAGATATCAGAAGACATGTTGAGAGCGTGTGCTTTAAAGAATAGCAAAAGTTGGGACAAGAATCTGCCATATGTCGAATTTTCTTACAACAACAGTTATCAAGCCAGTTTGAAGATGTCTCCTTTTGAAGCATTGTATGGGCGAAAATGTAGGACACCGTTGTTTTGGAATCAAACTGGGGAAAGTCAAGTCTTTGGGCCTGACGTATTACAAGAGGCTGAAAGACAAGTACAAGAAATTCGGAAGAATCTAAAGGCGGCTCAAACAAGACAGAAGAGTTATGCGGATACTCGAAGACGCGATCTCACATTTGAAGTTGGTGACTACGTATACTTGAAGGTGTCACCTATGAGAGGATTGAGAAGATTCAAAGTAAGAGGCAAGTTGTCACCCCGATACATTGGTCCGTTCAAGATACTCGAAAGACGAGGTGAAGTGGCATATCAACTTGAGCTTCCGCCACACTTGTCAGATGTGCATAATGTGTTCCATGTATCCCAGCTTAAGAAGTGCTTAAGAGTGCCTGAAGAGCAATTGCCTATGGAAGCCGTGGATGTACAGGAAGACTTATCTTATGTGGAGCAGCCTGCCAAGATACTCGAAACACTGGAAAAGGTCACGAGGAACAAAGTCATTCGCATGTGTAAAGTGCAATGGAAGCATCACTCTGAGGCAGAAGCAACATGGGAAAGAGAAGAAGCTCTCAAGGCGGATTTCCCTCATCTATTTTCTTAGAACGTCCGAATCTCGAGGGCGAGATTCCTTTTAAGGGGGGTAGAGTTGTAACACCCATATTTTATGTGCAAAATTTTCTCAAACCCTTGATCATTGTAGCATGCATTTTTGTGTGAATTTTTGGTGTTCAAACGAGTAGCAAACGGTTCAAATTGAATTTGAATTCAAAAATCAAAAGAAATGAATAGAAAAAGAAAAAGGAAAAGGAATTAAAACCCCTTTGGGCCGAATTCCCTCCCCCTGGCCCAATTCCCTTCCTCCCCCGCCAGCCCACTGCGTTTTCCCCTCTCTCCTCTCACTGCTGAGCGGGCCCCGCATATCATCTCTCCCAACCGCCACCTCCCCCTCTCCCGCGCCCCGCACAACCGCCGCGCCCACGTCGAACCCCAACCCCCGCGCCCACGTTTCCTCCCCCGATTCCACTCTCCCCGGCAGTTTTCGTGCGCCCATCGAGACCGCACCCCCTCTCCGCGCCATAAAGGAACCGGCGCCTTCATTTTCCCCCCTACCCCGAGCTTTCTCCAACCCTAGCCTTCATCGCCGGTGAGACCCCTCGGCACTCGCGTTCCCGTCGCCGTAGCCCCCCTCCTCCCCATTTTCTTGGCCTGACGTGATCGCCGCTTCACCAGGGACGCGCCGGACGTGGTTGCTCGGGTGAATTGCCACTGCAACGCCGGATCGCTGAACTCCGACGAGCACCGCCGCCATTCCTCGTCGCCGACCGTCTTCCGATCGATTTCGTGCCCCGACACTCCCCTAGGTGAGTTCCCCTACTCCCCCTCTCTCGGTTCATGTCCTTGGCGCATAGAATTGGCGTAAGAATCGTCGTTTGGGCCAACTCCGGCGAGAGCGCCGCCGTCGGCCGTCGGGCGCCGCCGCGCACCGCTGTGGCGCCGGTTAGAGTCGACGTGGCCCCCTGTGAGCCGTCGGTTAACCCCCCAACGGCTGAGATTAGAACCCAGTACCGGTTCGCTTCATAAAATCCTAGCCGTCCATCTGAGATTCAACGGCCTGCATTCAAAGCACTTTTCCCGCCGCCGGAATTGCACCTAAGCCCCTGGAAACTTCGTTGCTACCCCCGGAGCTTCTCTGTAATTCGAATCTAGCCCCCAGAATTCGCAGACTAGCCCCTGGAACCCTAAAAATTGGTTTTAAACATTTAATTAAGCATTCTAACCCCTGTAATTTTGTAGAATAATGTATTTAGACCCTGTGCAGTGTAGAAAACTATTTCTTTAGCCCCTGGACTTTTATTTAATTGCTGAATAGGGTTTTTAATGGTATTTTGAGGTGTAGAAATTAGATAAAAATGGTGATTAAGTGTAGGAATGCTATGAAAAATGGTTATAAATTATTTTATGCTGTGAATTAATTGTAGTGTTCAGATAAAATATATTTGGTTCCTGGAATAATTATTATAAAGGTTTTAAAATACATTTTTGCTATAGAAAATTCAATAAAAATGGTTTTAGGCTATAATAAAATCCCAAAATTGTAGGATAAATCTAAAATGCATACTTTGACCATGATAAATGATAAATACCTCGTAGGGACGCATTAGTGTAGGATTTTGTGCTCATGTGTATGTGTGATGTATTGTTTTGCGTGCTCTTACTTATTTAGCTTTATTCTATTCTTGCCATTGCTTGGGCATATATCTAGAGTCGTTCTACGACCCTAATCTTAACCTCCAAGACCAAGACTTCGACAACACCCAAGTCTTCAACGAAGGCAAGTGCCCTTGACCATCTTGTACCTATTTTAGGGAATTAGCTAGTTGCATGCTAATTAAAATTGATGTCCTACTTCATGTTTACATGCCCTGTTCCTTACCATTCCTTGTTACCTGAAATGGGTTGGGTAGTAGATAGGCTTTATTTATGCTTAGCCATGCTTAGATGTTGGGATTGGGATTTCATACAAATGTTCTATGCTCAACTTTATTGTTACTTTAATTTGGTGATGATTATACATCATGTTAGTGGATAGGAATCTGGTGGTTGGTTAGCTTTGGTATGGTGCATTTTGCACGAGACCCGGGATTGGGGTTTGTTACCACCGGATTCTAAGGACCGGTTTATGGAGGAAGCCACTAAGCTTTATAGTACCACCACGAGACTGAGATGGGGCAGCATGGTCAATTAATTAGGTTTCTCCCGATGAACTGCTAGTGGTTGGATGGTGCGGGGAATGAGGCGGGTGATCCGCTCTTGGAACCGCAAGGCTCAAGAGGGGGCTCTGGGGCGGAGGGTTACTCCGAGAATCCCCAGTGGTGGAAACCTTAGAGGGCTAGCACTAGTCGGGAGTGCCTTTGTAAAGACCATGTAGTGATCTCCGGGCCACACACCTACGGAAGTGTGTAATGTGACCGACGGGTCACGGGCATCAGAGAGGTTTACTTAGTCCACCTGGCAACAGGGGATGTAATCACTGCTTGTGGGGAAAGGGTACACTCTCTGCAGAGATTTGGTAAAACTGTCATGACAGCCGTGCTCACGGACAAGAGCGGCTTGGGGCCAGTTCATAATTAGTCTATGGTTGGGAAATGATGATTCATTATGATTCAAGTACTTTCATTATCATTAATCATGTGTGGATTATTTAATGAATTATGATAGTGATAATTGGAAGCTAAGGATAGGTTCTAAGCATAGTGCTAAGCCATATTTGGCCTTTCCTTGCTCTAGCCAATCATGTCATTCTCTTCCCGCACTTGCTGAGTACTTGATGTACTCAAGCGTTTAATTCTCCTTTAGAGTATGAAGAAGAAGAAGCTGCACCGGAGGACTTCTACGTCAACCCGGAGGACTTGGTCTAGGCTGACGACCTCACGCGCAACGGCTGCCTGTGGAGACGAAGCCCGCTTACCTATCTTGCTTTCTGAAGTGTTGAACTGTTTAGTGTTGTAAATATTTGTGGTATGTATTTGTAGACCTTCGGGTCGTTCTGTAAGACTATTTATGTAACCGAACATGGCAATGTAATGGTATTTCACTTTCGTCAACACATGTACGATTCAACTGATCCTGGCGTACATATGATTAGCGTCTGTTCATCTTTACGATGACCGGACGTGACATCATGTATAGGTGTTTGTGACACGGTGGCGAAAATAGTGAAATGGAAAGGTTCCCCAGGTGCTTCTTTTTGGTGCAGGTTTATTGGCCCCCACGGTGACCCACTATAATGCGGGAATCTTTCCGATTGTTTATTATCCGGTAAATTTGTTCATCCTATGGGGATTGGTGCTAATCTGTCGTGCCTTGGAAACTGGGAGAGCCAAACGAATTGGTTTCGCATTTTTAAACAAACCTGGTGCAGGAGATAGTATTTCAGCAATACGGTACGTAGCAGTGCTGCATTTAGATTTACAATGACCTGAAACTGAAACTATATAGACACAGCATGTCAGCATTGTTGCAACATTTCTGAGAAAACTCCGACCTCCCATTCACCAAATCTAAGTAAAAACGAGGCAAAATCAGAGCACGGGCATCTAGGCGGAGGGAACAGTGCTGAGACGGTGCAGCTCAGGTGACAGGTGAGCCCCAGCAGCAGAAAGGGACAAGCAGGCCCTGAAACCATTGGAGGCCGCAAGCGGTTGTTGCCTCTTCGGAATGCTGCCCCATGCTGTCATTTGCCCCCCCTCCCTCATACAACCAATCAATCTTCCGGCAGCCGTCGGCAACGTGTGATGAATCCCACGTGACGGATGAGCCGGCAACTTTACCTTATTGCTCCTCGATGAATGCTGATCGAGGTTAGCTTCACTTCACCGATCTCCACTGAACTTCTCTCGGGAAAAGCTCATCTTCCTGTCACCTCATCCTATCTTGGTTTGCTACTCCTTTTTAGAGTCCACTCTTTTCATCTCTGCCTTTTAACGCCCTAAAGTTATGCGTTCTTTTCTTTAGCACTTGTCGCAAGGTTACATATAAAAAACTCTGTTCATGTATCGAACTTTCTCATGGTTCTCTAACCTAATTTAAAGGCTAGGTCCTAAGATCTTTTTTTCTTTTTTTTTTTGAAAAAAACTTGTTAGCTAAAAGTCCAAACAATGGCAGAATCAGATAACAGATAGTACACTGGACAGAAGTATCACTGAACAGTGAGCAGGCACAATGCTGAAACAAAGGAAAAATAAATACTAAACGGGGCATGTCCTTTGCATGATCAAGGTTAGCTAGCAAGTAGCCGATGAAAATTCAAATTATATTCCATCAGTCCTCCGAATTTAGGACATGTTTTAGAAACTTGCGCTGATGCGTGGCGTTTAGCACTTCGATCGACGTGCCCCAATCTGGCTGCTGGGGCCCAATTAAGCGGCCGGCCGGGAAACCGAGAGAAGTGGGGCTAAAAACTAGTACCAGAAACGACTTTGAGGAAGTTGGCGATTTGGCGTCGCGTGCGTTGTGCTCATGCATGCAGATGAGGAGGAGCAGGGAAAGGACATGTTCCAAGTATTCCTGGGGACTAGCGGCTTCGTCCGGTGCTTTTGCACTGGCGGGGAGCTAGCTCAGTGGTGGGTCTCGTCGTCGCCGGCCGGCCTGCTCTCCCACAAGTTGAAAATGGGATGAACAGTGGTGATCTCTCATCCGTGGAGCCGGCCGGCACATACCTGAAAAGGCTCGGCTCGTACCAAATACCAATGGAAGACACAGGTTTGGTCAGGTGTGTGCTTGTTATGTCAGATTCAGAGGCCATGTTAAGTGTGCAGCACTTGTCTAGCTGCTGCACTATGCTTGGTTTGCTTTTCAAAATTCAATCCACTCCTTTTTTTCTCTATGCTTATCCACGCGTACGTGCTTTATTTTAAAAGATCACCGCGATTACGTTCTGCAAGTAACAACAGCTCAAACGCCCTTATTAACTGGCTGAGATCGATGGCAGAGTTCTTTCCGTGTTGCGATGAGACTGCCAGCGGCGTGTGGTTTGTCCTCCAGAGATGAACGAACGTTGCTTCAACTCGTTTGCCAGGAATTGCGGGTAGAACACTGCCTGCAAATATTCTGCACACGAGCGAACGAGTCGATTGCGCACGTATAAACTCGAAAGCGACTCCTCGCCAGCCAAAACCCAACAGTACATACACTAGCACACGGTACCCTTATTAGCTTTATTATTACTCCATAACCGTGTAGCTGATGTAAGTTGCTGTTCGACAACGTGTGATGCATAGTGGCGGTGATAATTCTGCAGCTTCTTGGTTTTCTAAAAATAATTATGCAGCATTTTTGCATAGTAAAGACTTCGTGGCTGGTACAGACAGTGACCTGCCTTGACCAAATAAAGCGTGCTTGCAATAAAAATCCTTCTAGATATGCGATGCTGCCTTGACCAAACAAAGCGTGCTTGCAATAAAAATCCTTCTAGATATGCAATGCTGGATCTCTCAATTACAGATCTGCTATCAGTCCAGTTCATCGTCATCTCCAGTAGCGGTCAAAGAAATGGGGAATTAGAAGCCGCTGATTAACCCATTGGAAGGGTTAACGAGCCAATAAGGCTGAGCGAGCGTCGTCACAGCTCACATGGTTAACGAGCCAATAAGCTCGCAAGACGCCGAACGGTTGGGTGGCTGGTCAAATTTGGCCGCGTCCGTGGAACGGCCGGCCGGTCGGTGGTCCAAGATAACCGTAACCCGCCCGAATTAAGATTGGGTAGCCTCGCACGTCTGGGGCCGCGGCACACGTGCCCACATCATTGCCGGCTTCAACCTGTGCCTCCAATTAGGGTTCTTACGAAACTACTGTATTTTTCTGCATCTGTTTGCCACTTATATATGTTAAGCTACTGTATATACAGCTTATTCACTACGCAGCACAGTGGAGCCAAAATGTTGGTCTTCACAATCCATGTCGCTGGAAGTGTTTTGTGCGTACAACTTTCGCGGCGAAAGATAAGGACACCAAGAATTTTGGCGCTGCTGCCTCTCAACACTGAACGCTGTTTCTGGATATCCCTAGGACTAAGAGATCCCTCTCATAACATTTTGTTTTTATGTTTGCAGTTTCTGAAAGCATGGACGGCCATGCACTGTTCAGCCTTAGAAACTTCAGTGCCTTGCACCTCTTATTCAGTGAAGGGAGACCGAAAATTCCCCATGCGTCAGAATTCAGACCTCCCAACTGTCGTTTGGGTTGAATATACAGTTTGGACTTTTGAAGTCTTCAGGGAAAAAAAAAGAGGGGTTATATCATAGGAAATAGATTTGTCGGTGTGACCGTGTGATTTGGAACGGATCATTGCATATCATCTACGTGGATCCAGCTTGCGGAGTAGCAAGTTGTATTCGTCATCCTATGGATATTCTCTAGTCCAGTCAGCCTCAAACATGGAAGAAACTCTTGATCACATAATTTTTTTTTGAAAGCTATCATATCCAGGTGTCATGGGCTAATATATTAAGAAGAAGTAGGCACCGCACGCTGGAGCCAGCGCTCGAACCGCGTCGGACTAGCACCAACCCAAAGGTGCTAGCCGCACGAGCCCTCACTCGTTCCCAACTCTTGATCACACAGTGATGTTGTTCCAAACAAATACCAGGGGCAAAAATAGATTACCGGGACGAAAAAGAGAACCCAATACTAGGGAACAAATGTGTCAAGCTTATTCCAAATCATAAGCTCCAGCTGGTTCTCCACCGTACCGAATAACTGAAGCATCCAGTACCTAGTCGTTGCTCTGCTGCCCCGCCTTCAGTTCTAGCGGTTCATACGCTTCAGCAAAATTCAGCTGTCTCTGAAAGAGTGAACCGATTTAAGCACCCCAAAAGCATCCCGGCCGGTCAAATTGACTGGAGTGTTGGGTTGGGTCACTCTCCCAGACCATTCGGTACCTTGTCACTGTCCAGACTAAAATGAACCAAGGCTTCCTATATACTAACATGTTCTGATGTGCATTGTGTGCCTTTCTCAGAGTTGTTAATCGGCAACAGGGCTTTCGCCTCTCAGAATAACATCTTCACCACTGGTAACACCCCGGGCTCTGATGATTGGCTTCCTTGAACAACGAGGCAGAAGCACCCGATTGCATGGTCTCAGTTTCTCTTGAACGAGCCGGGTCAAGGAGGAAGGTTTGCTCATGCAACCTAAATGTTTCAGAGCCAGAGCACCCGACTGAGCACGGACAGACGAACAGTCTGTCTCGATCGGATGATCAGTGCGCGCGCGACGTACGTAGTCGTAGCGTCTGGAGCCGAGGGCTCGGCCGGGGACAGGGCAGGCCACGCGAGCGCGCCCCTGCCCGACGGTCGCGGGACACGACGCAACCGCGTCGCTCTCAGCACGAAAATATATAGGCCTTAAAAAGGATCCATTGACAACGAGGCTTCTTCAACCCCTTCTGGTTTTTATTTCGGCGCTGAATGAGCGTGGTAGAGCAGCTGGACGCGCGCGGGGACAGATCTTCCAACCCGCCTCAAAAACTATCTAAAAAACTTGTTATCTACTCGATCGCGAGATGACCCATCGCAGCGGCTTGTCAGCTTGGTACAGTACTATATTTGACGCTGCAGTTTGCTGGACTCCTGAGCGATCGATAGATTAGTTGCAAAAGGACGGGGAGGAATGAATATTTTTGGGGTCGCCGCAACTCGCAAGAAAACAAGTGATCGAGTCACTTCATGCTGTGGGCGCCACGTCCAATGGAAGCCGAAGCTGGTGGAGTTTGGACGTATTAGAGCTAGCTAGCCTTGACCGGCCGTCTGGACTCTGGGTGGAGTCCGGCCGGGCTTAATTGTTGGTGAAGCTACTGTCGAAGTCGAATTCGAGCGAGCAAAGCCACTGGATGCCGGCCAGTTCGTCCAACAAGGGTTGCACAGATGGAAGAGCGTGCCGGTCGGTTGGAGAAGTTTGGAAGGAATGAGCCCATAGGAACAGCGGGGAATATATAATTGATCACGACTCTCGTGTAGAGCTTGACGGACTTGGCTTGCTCACGCGCGCGCGCAGATGGAAGCGTTTGCTGTGCCGGATTTGGACTTGCAGCTCCAAATTTTGTCTTCTGCATAAAGCTTGCATTCTAAAAAATTTTAGCATGGTGAAAATAAAACAAATTTGACACAGTGAAAAACTTTCAGAAATGTGATTGTGGCGTCCGTCCTCGGCAGCCCTGTCTCAGTTGTCCGCTACCTTGCCTTGAGATTATTTATGAGTCAGCTAAAAGATTCTAGTCATCCTTTATACTCCCTCCGTTCTGAAAAGATTGTCGCTTTGTAGTTCAAAAATGAACTACAAAACGACAACCTTTTCGAGATGGAGGGAGTACACCTGAACTGGTGTGCGCTTGGCAATGGCATCCATGGCGACACATGCAAGTACGCTGCCGCTTTTGCATAACCGAAGTGAGAATCGATGACATTTTGCACATTAGGGACCAAATCAGAGTCTGATAAGCCGTGAAGCCGTTGCAGACGAGCCCCTGATGAGACCATCCGCACTCGTTATTCTATACACTACTCTATACACCATTCTTCTTCTACTTTTACAGCATTTACTCTAAATTTACACTATTCAGTAACTTATCCAGCACAACCAGTGTGGACGGTCTGAAGAGCGCATGAACAGTTCATGAATAATCACGAGCAGCGTCAGCACATTGACGTCGTACCAAGAACACTATGCACCAGACCTTGTGCCGAAGCTGATAATAAGCCAGTCCTCAGCCTTGTGCACATCCATGCCGTGAAGACAGTAGACCGTATCCCCCAACCGTGCACATCCATGCCGTCGCGAGAACTTACCTCTTCAGAGATGACGCCTGCCATTATTATCGGACCAAAACGAGACGTGTAGTGCAGTGGTGCTATGTTACGGAACGTTAACGATTCACGGTCGTTCTCGTTTTGCCAATTTTCCACACCCTTCCGCCGTCGCGTGCCGGCGAGGTGAGCGGAGCCCGCGCGCTGCGACGCGTTTGGCAGGGCGGCCCCTCCGCCTCGTCCCGTCCCGCCCCATCAGCTAAACCCTAAACCCCGGCGATGCGGCGGCTCCCGAAGTCCCTCCTCCTCCTCCTGGCCTCCCTCTCCAGGCCCCTCCACCGCCGCGCCCCGCTCCCGCTCCCGCTGCTCCACGCGCCGTCTCCCAACCCGCGCCCCCGCGTACTCCCCTTCTCCACGCAAACCCTAACCTCTGGCACTCCTCCGGACGCGGCGCCGACCGCCAAGCCCGCGGGCCTCGCGTTCCTGGAACAGGCCGAGGTCCGCGAGTCCGCGGGCGACCACCGGCAGGCCCTCGACCTCGCCCTCAAGGCGCTCGTCCCGCTGCAGGACTCCCAAGGCGGGTGGTCGCTCCCCGTCGCGCGCGCCCTCCGCCTCGCCGGCGCCGCCGCCTCGCGCGCCGGCCGCGTCAGCGACGGGATCGAGTCGCTCGGCGCCGCGGCTGAGATCGTCGACTACCTCTGGGGCGCGCGGCGCGGGGACCGTGAGGTGGCCGCGGTCGGTGCCGCCGTTTACGAGCAGCTAGCGCGCGCGAAGACGACCGCCGGGCGCCGCTGGGATGCGGTGGGCGACCTGGGGCGCGCGCTGGAGATGAAGGCCGGGTTCCTGGAGGCAGGGAGCGGGGAGCTTGGGGAGGCCTACAGGGACGTCGCCGAGGCCTATGCGGGTGTGCTGGACTTCGACAAGGCGCTGCCCCTGTGTTTTAAGGCGTTGGAGATAGCAGACGGGCGATCTGGTGAGTATTCCACAGAAGTGGCTAAGGTCCGGCGAATTCTCACCGTGGTTTATACTGGGTTAGGTCGCAATGAGGAGGCACTGGAGCAAATTGAGCTAGTTAGGATAGTGTATGAGAGATTGGGTTTGGATGTGGAACTCTCTCAGGTCGAAATTGATGTGGCTAATGTGCATATTCTGTTGGGGAGATCAGAGGAGGCGATGAATTACCTTAAGAGGGTGATGCAGCGGTCCAGCAAGGAGAGTGAGGAACGCACACTAGCATATGTCACGTTGGCAAAGATCTTGAGCTTCCAGGATAGGTTTGGGGACTCCAAACGGTGCTTGGAGATTGCTTGTGGGATTATTGACGTGAAGGACTCCATGAGCTCTGGTCGGGTTGCGGAGGTGTATGCGGAGATATCAATGTTGTATGAGCTAATGACAGAATTTGAGACGTCTTTGACCTTGATGAAGAAAACACTTGTACTTCTTGAGGGTGACTCGGAGATGCAGCACATTGCAGGCAGCATCTCAGCAAGGATGGGGTGGCTCCTCCTGCTTACCAGAAGAGTTAGCGAGGCTGTTCCCTATCTGGAGAGTGCGGTTGACAAGTTGAAGAATTGCTTTGGACCCAAGCACTTTGGCTTAGGTTTTGCTTATAAGCATTTGGGGCAGGCTTATCTTGAAATGGACCAACATCAATCTGCTGTTAAGTTCCTAGAACTTGCAAAGGACATTATCGTTTCCACATTCGGGCTAGCACACGAGGATTCTATTGACATAAACCAGTCACTTGCAAACACATACGGACTGATGGGAAGGTAAGTTCTTCCAACCTGTACACGTGTTTTTAGTTTTGGCTATTTCGCATCAGCTAACCTAGTAGTCAACAAGTGCATGGTGCCGTTGTGCTATCCTAGTTGTTGATAGATAGGTATAATAAAAGATTGTAGTCTACAATGCGCATTATGTTGAGTGAAGTTTATCAATCCATCATATTCTTGCAATTAACTTGGCAACAAGGTATTTTTATGAAATCATTGCACATCATTAAAATATCGTGCAGACTGTAGGAATTAACCGAGCTAGTTATTTTATATTGACCCTTACATAAAGGTACATTAGATGGTTATGCAACCCCTGCTGCATTAAAGCCCTAACAAAGACTTGCGCTGTCTGTATATACAGTATGATATTAACTGCCTGATTGGCCATTATCACAATCCACCACTATTCAAATACACACGTGGATGCAGTTTACCCTTTCGTGCAAATCAAACTAAGAGATGACCCAGAAACTGTATTATTGGACGCTTGCTGTTTTTATGCAAGTAATGCTTGGTTGTTTTCATGTTTTCTTATACTACCGATGTGCTGTTGTAATGAATTTTCCTCAGCACCTGAATGTAATGGAGTCTGTATTGTCAGTCAATTATCATTTTTCTTGAAGTATCCTTACATTTTTACTCACAAATACATTTTAACATGTGCACATGCTTGACAGGTGGCTTTTTACCAATTACTTGTATTTGTATGCACAATTGAATGCAGCATGTGTTTGTTGTAACATCCGACATGTTAGCACTGTTTATTGTAAAATGATTATTTTTATACAATATAGATACCCTTTTTACATTTTGTATTACTCTGGATGCAGTTACAACCTTGCCATGGACTTTCAAAAACAAGTCATAGATGCCTACGAAAGCTGTGACTCCGGTTCCTCGGAGGAGCTCAGAGAAGCCCATAGGCTTCTTGAGCAGCTCAGGAAGAAGGCACAAGGATCCCCTGCTGCAGTATTTCCTGCAAATGCTTTGCCGCTGCTACCTGAAAACAATAACTAGTGCTTCTCAATCTTAGATGATGCAGTGACAAATTATTATTTTATCAGTGACCTTGTTTATGTTTTTATTTTTGTTACTCTACATCTACAGAGGAACTGTTGAGGTCTTGTTAGCGATTATGTTTTTTGTACTTCACAGTATAACAAACTAAAGTACTGACAGTTTTGTGAGGCGTGGGCAGCTGGGATTGTAGGTGGTAGGGATACATCACGATAGTTGACTGTTATATCTGCAATAAAGTATCAATCTTCTTGTATTACTACTAGCATATGCATTGTAAAGATTATCATCAACACTACATCAACTTTTATCAAATTATACTTCCTGGTTTTATAGTTTCACCGATAAAGTTAGCTTCTTTTCCAAGCATTTCATTTTGAGTCAGCTACCTTTAGCTACTTGGCCAACTGAGCAACATATAAATGACTGTTCATGGGGGGAGTGGAGTAGGGATGCAATGAAAGTGGGGACACAATAGGGTAGTTATGGGTCAACACCTTAATTCATTTGTTCTACTAGATTTCAGACGAGGAGGCTGCATCTTAATTCATTTGAGAGAGTTCTGGGCTGACCCAATGACCTAAAAAGTGGGCGACTTGCATCACTACAGCAGAGAGAATTGTTCAATCCTCAGTAGGCATATTCAAATGTTTGTTATATCTTTTACATTTTCCAATGAAGTTTCTGATGTGGCGCGATATGTGTTCTTTGTGCAGAACTATTTTCTGGTAACATTCATGTATTTTGTTTCGTTGATCTGCCATAGACATGGTAGTCTTGAAGTCTTGATGAAGCCAACCAAACGTCTACCAGGGCATGACCATGCTGACCCCCAGCAAATGAATGAACCAGCACTTTCATGCATGCCAAGAGACCTGGCCCAACACTTACTTGAACAATCTAACATACCTAAATTTTTGGATCAGATTTTAGATGTTAGGCTGCCCTGCAGTTGTTAGTCCACCAAGTTAACACATGTTATATGTCTTTTTTTATCAAGCTTGTTTGTGATGAATCCCCTAAATGCATCTATTGAGCTTCTATTCTTGACATATGGAATTTTTCTATTTCTGTTCTGAGTTCTACGTGGTAACAGCTCTTAACATGTCAAGACTCAAAAGAGTTCTCTTACTTTTGAGTAGATGGTTTCTAGGGCTAAATGAAAAACCATTGCCCCATGAAAGGTCTCCGCACTTACTATTGTGATGCTGTTTCTATAGCCAAATAATTTAGTCAGTATATGTTTGCTTCGGTCTATTATTTTCCTCATGTAGCATTACATGTGCTTTCTGCGTAACTACAGGAAGTTATTGAGTATATACACTGAAGTGTAAACTGAAAAATGATTGACTTGCTAGAGTTTTGATCTGGAGGCTTAGGGAATTATATTAGAACTGATAAGAGGAAACCATCCATCCTAATTTGATAGCTGGTGGTCCCTCAGCCACTAATCAACTAACCATGCCACGCCTTGTTTGTATTTTCTGGAGATGATGTTGACCTTGTACCTGCTAAAGCTAGACCTTATGGAGTGGAATGTATATTCATGGCGCCTATACTGTGCACTATTTCTGTGACGATCCTGTACTAACCTTGAATACATTTTGTGCGCCACTGTTGCAAGATTTGGTGGATCTTGATGTCTTTTGACAGGTGAAGCATGGCACATAATATGAATTGAAAGACTGCAGAGCACTCTGCATCTCGTTCTTTGGTGATGTTCAATTTCAGTTTATTCGTTTGATGACATGTGTTTGGCAAGTTGGAAGCATCAGTTCAGGTTCAGTAACTTCAGTGAAATGGGACAGTGGTCGATTTCTTCATTCATTCTGCACTGTAGCCCATTGTACGAGTGCCAGTGACCCGTGTATTGATTATGTCAGTAGCAGTTCAGTTATCTTGGTGGCCATGCTGTGTACTACACGACAATGTGAAAACAATGCATTACAGCGGGAGCGGCCAAAAGATTGCATGGTACCTTCTCTCCAAAACTATCAACAGAGCTCCATTAATCTTCATTATGTGAATTGATTAGGATTTGCAGGTTGCAAGCTATTTGCATCGGTTGGTTATGATCCATGTTGGCAGACGGGACTCAGAAGTGTGTTGGATGCTGGCAGGCAAAAGGCATTCAGAAGAGTGCGTTATCGGCTGGAATCCCAATGGCAAGTTCCTGTTCATGAGCTCAGCAGTCTGCAGGTAGTGGTCATGCATGGGTATCCTGAGCCCCTCCATATGCATCAGAGGTGGTCGCGCTGATACACGGTTAATGACGCCTGCTGCTGCAGCTCTGGTTGACCGTCAGTAACATCAGACATCCCCAGAGATCACTGCATCAGTCTCGTCCTCTAACTTCTAGCACTCCTACAAACGGGTGCAAGCTGTCCATGTCATTCACCGCATCGATCATCTTGTTACCTCAACAGTTGCATTGGCTCAGATGCAGCAGAATTGCACAAATTTGTCGCCTCTTTCATTTATCAATTGGCATCGAGTATGGGACTGGGGCGTACTGGTACTTCTATCTTTTTTAGTGATGGACGGCGAGGGTTCGATGTGAGACTCGCTTGATGTTAGTGCTGTCCGAGATTTGTGGGTAGGGTATCAACCCGGTGGTGGAAACTGAGCGGTACTATGCAACTGGAATGCAAGATTGCAGTTCCCGTTTTTGTGCAAGCGCAGGGGTTCCATTGCATGCAACACTGAAGCTTCCTTGATGCCTCTGTTTTGATACAGTAAGTATCAACGCGTGGGCTTGGCCATCTGCGCGGTACCTTGGACCAGTCGCGTGAGGTCGCTCAGGTATACACCTACTTTTACGGCCTTGCTGAGAAAATTGCTTCTGACACGCTGACTGACTGCTGCTTGTTCTCTTTCCATGGTCACATACAGTTACCATTGCCAGTTCCTTGAAGAGGGGTTCTGAAGTCGTTCTCTATATGCTGGTGTCTGGACAATGGACATCAAGGGGGCCTCTGGTCCCCTTTGTATCATTTGTCGGATTGGATCACTCAGTAATATTTCAATATTGTCCTTATAAACCCCTTTCTGTCTTTGCTTCTCCAAATAGTGACATTTAACCAATGCATTTAATTTCTGGAACTAATGTGGTTGACTTGATCTTCGACGTGACGAATTTACTGAAACATCCAGTGATAGAGAAATCATGAACTACATACAACAGTCGCAGATTGGCTACACTGGCATACTACTTTGTTACTGACAGAAATACACAAGTCTCCACTTAAACCATGAATTAGGGTACTCGATCCTCAGGTTAAGATTCAGTCTTAGAACTATCTTCTCTGCTTTGTCATTTTACAGCAGATTAACAATACCTAGTCAAATCCATCGCTTACCATGTTTTTGTTCGCAGCACGTGGTGTACAATCCAGGTGCTTGTCTGCTAGTAACTGTCACTGCTGAAACAGACACAAATTAGCAGTAGCCCTTGCGTTGCACTATTTAAGGGTGTAGAGAGAGAAAGAGGGGGGGGGGGGGGAGAGCTATAAGCACTGACTAACACTGAGGTCCTCATCTCTAGTGGTCGATATCGTTTTTTGCATGCAGATTCTACAGTTCAAGACCATATCCAATATCAATGCAAATTCCATTAAAATCCATTGTTCCATTCTCTATCCCGAGGCTTACCTGCGAGGTTGCATGCAGGAAAGGACAATCTATCGTTGGATTGCTCTGATAAGCTCATACGTAAGCCACAGGGAAGGCCAGCTAGAAAGCTGTACCCAGTGACAATATCGAAGATCCTCCTTTGCCAAATTGTCAGAAAATCTACTGGCTCAATGAACGGACAAAATTGCATCTGCGCTTGCCCTTGCTCTGCATGTGAAGGCATCTAGCAATCCTAACGGTTTGGATGCAAACCTCTTCTTTGTCAAACAGTTCCTTTTCTTGGCAGGTTAAACACATCACATACTAGATTCAACAAAAGAGGCGATGTCCGGTTACTCGGAAAGTGATGTGTTTCCAAATCAAGGGTAACCGTGCTCTGTCACTTCTCTTTTATTTTATTTTATTTTGAGGCTGATGTATCGCTTATCAGCGAGCCTATGGGGCTAGGCTTGTCGTAGCAGCATATGTAGAAGCCCTCACCAACCAGGTTTGCTTGCATTAGGTAGTGGTCCTGATCGACGAAGAGAGCAGCCAACCCAAACGGCCAAACGTGCAAGAGGCCCAAGCTTTTCCGTGCCGCTGGGTTCCTTCCATCTGCTCGATCCGCCGTTCCGACGCAGCATTGCAGTATTGCGCTGCCGACTCACAATTATTCGGGTTGGGTTGGCTGGTCCCCTCGGAACCTCGCTGGTAGTGATCGGCCGGTGCCGCACCCGAAAGCACGCATCAACGTTGACATCCCACCCTCCATTAGCCAGCCCCCGGCCCGAAATGATTGGCTATACTATACGTGCCGTGCCGGCCGCGCGGACCAGCTAACCAAATCTACCCTGCCTTGCGCGTGTACCGTCGACGAGCTAGCTTATTATGCATCACATGAGTTCATTATATGTCACCATCAGATTCAATGGGCCGGCCGGGACCAGAGTGGCCGGTCCAGCCGGGCGACGATCGAGCTGCCATGCCAACATATGCCATGGCGCACGCGGACACGCAACGTCCGGTGTCGTCGCAAAAGCACGTCGGCTCGGCTTTCATGCCTAGGCGCGCGCTGTTCTCGCTTGAAGCCTCGTCGTCGTCCATGCCTAGCTAGGCGGCCGGCGGCGCTCGCTGGCTGATGGATGGCTGTAACCCCGCCTATTCCTTATACTGGTACCGCGCGCCTACCTGTCACTTCACTAGACGAGCCCCGGCCGGGCGTACGATCCTGATGGAAAACGGACTACTGCCGCACACTTGCATGCTCGCCGCGCTGGCCTACGAGACGACAAGCCCTCTCGCTCGTGTCCTAGCTAGGCCAGGCCCCAACGTCGGATCGGATGGGAACCTCGATTGGCTTGGCTGCTTCTGCTGCGAGCGAGCGAGCTCGCTTTTCACCCTCCCCAGGAGAGGAAAGAAATGTCCAATCCAAGCTTCTTAACTCCTTTGGCCGTGCGTTGGTCACCAAACAGGGCTTGGCCGGAGGAGAGGTGTGGCGGCCGGCCGGGGTCACACGTACGTATGGCCTGGCCTCCGACAAGGACGGCCAAAACGCCACGATGAAGACGGTTAAAAACCGAATTGCCACGGGCAGCGAACGGTCCCCTGGAAAACAGGGAATGCTGGAATGCCCTGCATGCTGAAACCGACCTCGACCTGCTGCGCATTCTGTGTTCAGAAACCAAAATAAAATAGGAAAAAGAAAGAGATTTGCAGCTACGAAGGATGTCGTCGTGCCGGCCGGGCACAATGAAAAGCCGCGAGAAAAATAATATATTTTCACTTAGTACTGCCTACAAAAGAATCAAGAATCCATCGCCAACATCTAGCCTGCAGGGGTACGTATTCTGCACGGCTATGGCGTCGATCGATGGTGATCAAAGGGCGGATGGATCGCGTACCCTTATTGCCTTTGCGTGGTGATGAGCAACTCCTGGACGGACAGGTAGAGGTGCTTGTCGCAGGAGGAGTCCAGGGAGAGGGACCGCCGCAACGGCGCCTGCACCGCGAACGCCTCGTCCTTCTTCCTCGTGTCGATTGCCTCGTCGCCGACGCTCTCCGCCTTGCTGCGCTCCTGCTGCGGCCGCCGGTGTCTTCGGCCGGCCGGCGGCGTGCTCCCGCCGTGGCCCAACCACGTCTCGTGCTCCCCACGCACCTCGATCACAATGCTGTCGTCGTCCCGGCGGGCGAGCTCATCAGCGTCCTCCCGGAGGCGGCAGTGGGCCGCCGTCGTCATCGTCTTCGAGGTGGCGCACCGCGCCGGCAGCGGCAGCACGGCAGCAGGCGGCAGGGTGACGTCACTCCGGCAGAACGGGCACCGGGCGCTGCCCTGCAGCCACGTGTCGATGCAGTCGATGTGGAAGGCGTGGGAGCAGTTGGGCAGCAGCCGGACGCGCTCCCGCTCCACGAACTCGCTCAGGCACACGGCGCACTCCGACACCGATATCCTCCCGGCGGCGGCGGCGTCGCGGTCCGCCTCGGCGGCCGTGAACTTGACGACCGGGAGCATGCGGATGAGCGGCAGGCCGAGGCCCCGCCGGTGCTCGCTCGCCGCGGCGCGGATGACGGTCGTCGGCTCCCGCATCATCAGCTGGCCCAGGCCGCCGCCGCCGCGCGCGCGCCGTTGCTGCCAAGGCGGCCGGTTGTTGCTCGACGTCGACGACCAGAAGAAGAGCGCGCGGAGCGGCTGGCACTTGGTCACGAACGCGTAGTAGCCCGCGAGCACCGCGAACGCCGCGAGGATGCCCACGACGGTGATGACCACCATGGTGACGCTCGCGTTCGGCGTCGGCGGCGGCGATGACGAGGAGGAGGGGAGTACTGTCGTCGCCGGTGGTGGATGATCCATTTCTATCGGTGCCGGCCCTCGCTAATAATAAGCCACGATATCAAGGCTAGGCGGATACTGTTAGAAAATAGGCACGCGGGAAGCGACGACGGATCTTCAGAGGCACAGATGCAAGATCACGGACGACACGTGAGGCACAATATTTGTTAACGAGGTTCAGCCGAAGCCTACATCCCCGGGGCATGACCACGGGCGCTCCTCCCCAATATGTTGTTTTTTTCGTGGTTACAACAGCGGCCCTCCCCTCATATTTATAAGGAGGACAGTTGAAGAGTCCAACACAAACTCTACACCACACCGCTAATACAACTCAAAGTCCTATCGTAACCAACTCGTACATAATATTCGACACATATCCAACAAACTCCACCTTGGCGAATATTACACCACCTTGAAGTTGTCATGCGCGAATCTCCATGTACTCGGACTTGAGTTGTCGACTTCGTAGCTCACGGAGAGCCACCCGACGAGTCCAACACCTTAGACTCACCGTCCGAAGAGAACACCGCTATCTCCGCAACTCCATCTTCCATGACTCCACCTGCAACGGAATGCCCTTGTAACTTGTATAAATTTGATGTCTCTCTCTCTCCTATCATCACAGTCTCATCTCCATTCATGACCTTCATTGTCTTTCCATCCGGCTCAGCCTGGAATAACAGACCATCACGATGTAGAGCCCCAAGCGAAATTAGATTTCTTTACAGCTTTGGTACATGCTTAACACCTTGAAGCACGTGCTCACCTCCGTCTTGTGTCTTGATCTTGATCTCGCCTATTCCAATAATAGGATGTCCCCTATCATCTCCCAAATAAGCTTTACCAAAATCACCTGACTTGTACGAAGAGAACCACTCCTTTTTGTGTGTCGCATGAAAAGAGCTTGCTGAATCTAACACTCATGCTTCAGTTGACTGTATTTCGATACCCACTGAGAGAACATCACCGTCGCTATCGGAGTCACTTTTAGGAATTACCACATTAGCACTTGAACCCTTCACTTTTGCTGGACAATCCCTTTTAATATGTCCCCACTCCTTGCAGAAATAGCACTGTACCTTTTTCTTCTTCTTGCTCTTAGCCTCCACCTTCTCCTTCGCATTCTCACCTCTGATCAGCAAACCTTCAGCTTGAGGTTCGTCCACTGCATTGTTCTTCCTTCTTTGCTCTTGAGCTAGTAACGCCGCAGTAACATCCTCAATTTTGATGGAATCCTTGCCGAATGTCAGAGTCGTGACCGTTTGCTCATAAGATGGTGGTAACGAGCATAAAAGAATTATTGCCTTGTCTTCATCATCAATTTTCACATCTAGCTGTCCTAGATCCGTGACCCTTTGATTGAAGATATTTATGTGCTCTGCAAGATCAGACCCTTCCTGCATCTTCAGCCCATATAATTTTTGCTTCAAATACAACTTGGTCGTCAAAGTCTTCGACATGAACTGATTTTCCAGCTTATCCCAGATTTCCTTTGGTGTAGTCAACCCGATAACATAGTACATGACATTGTCAGACAGACACAGCCGTATGGTTGCAGCTGCTTGCATCTGTTTCTCCTCCCACTCGTCATCCTCCATCTTGACCGGCTTTTTCGCCTTCAGAACAGACAAAAGGCTTTGTTGCGCCAACAAATCTTTCACCCTTATCTGCCACAAGCCGAAGTTGCCGCTGCCATCAAACTTCACCATATCAAATCTGGTACCCGTCGGTGCCATCCGTCCTCTTGCCACGGATGACCAAAAAAAAAATCTTCGCACGTGTCACACGTCGAAGCCGCGTGCCTCCTGCACGCACAAGCACGTCGTCGCGTACTCCTGCGTTCCAACTGAACGCGCCGCCGCGTACACGTGCCCCTCCGCCGTACACCGTTGTGCACAGCCTGCAGCTTCCAAGCCTCGACTATCACGTCGCTCGCACACGACGAAGTCGAGCCGCTTGATAGCCGCCCGCTGTTCGTCTTCAAACTGCTCTGTTGAATACGAAGTTCTGATGAAAATCCTGTGAACCAGTGCTCTGCTTTTATGGAGAAAAATCCACGTACATGGTCTGTATCGGAACAGACTCCGACTCTTGTTCCTTTTTTTTCGTGCAGGAAAAAACCGGAACCAGGAGAAGATCCTGGAGAGAATAAAAAATTATCCAGTCAGCTTGCATGTCGTAGCCAGATTTTACTCCAGTAAATATTGGTGGGCCACATCTTGTCTCTTCGTTGTCCAACACCCATGCATGCATGCAAATTGATCTCTAATCAATGGCCTTGCATGCAGCACAAATCTTCCGGATGGAGACTAGCTAGTCCACGCACATCTCTCCTCCAACTCCAACTCCCGTTCCAGTACCGGCACGCACACGAATCTGATTCCTGCTCTGTCACGCGTGTTTGACTCTGTGCTCATATGCATAATCTGCCACATCGCATCTTGTGCCCTAGCGAAAGGCACTCTGTACGCCGCCGCCAACTATTTGAGTACCGAACAACCTCGTCTTCGTCGAGCAACTTCAAGCCACCTCCGAAAAACAACCACCGAGTCCACCATGACTATCGTCATCACTGTAACACCTCCATCTTGAACATGCTACAGACCTCCGATCAAACTGATCGCGTATCAGTTGGATCGCGAGTCGAAGCCGTCGCCCTTCATCAACGACGTCTTCCAGCCGCACCGTCGAACTTGACCATCACGTCTGATCAGCCCCTATCGAACAGCAGCCTGCAGCCGCCATCAATCCGTTCTCCACGTCTGGACGAAACTCTATTGATGCAGCTCATTGAACGGTTCGAGCCGTCACGCTCGAAGTGTCCAACTCCACCGATCGAGTCGTCGATCGCCGTCATGCTCCACCTTGCGCCATGTTCCTCCCGAACACATCGTGTGAGCTTTGCGCGGTGTGGAACATACCATCATGCCTGCTCATGATCTTCAACATCACCTCTAGATCCAATTCAACCTTGGCTCTGATTACCACTTGTTAGAAAATAGGCACGCGGGAAGCGACGACGGATCTTCAGAGGCACAGATGCAAGATCACGGACGACACGTGAGGCACAATATTTGTTAACGAGTTTCAGCCGAAGCCTACATCCCCGGGGCATGACCACGGGCGCTCCTCCCCAATATGTTGTTTTTTTTCGTGGTTACAACAGCGGCCCTCCCCTCATATTTATAAGGAGGACAGTTGAAGAGTCCAACACAAACTCTACACCACACCGCTAATACAACTCAAAGTCCTATCGTAACCAACTCGTACATAATATTCGACACATATCCAACAGATACAGTTGAAGCTTTGAGGGAGACGTGTAGCTGCAACGAAGCAATGACGACGGACGGCAACTATTGTACCAAGCGAGAAGAACTTCTGTGAGCAGCGCCGCTAGCTGATGGAGCCGAGAGACGAACGTGAGGTCGTCTTCGTAGGACAAAGGGGGCAGCTCGAACTTCTGGCCGGTAGCTTTATTAGGAGGCTTGTGCACTGCTTAATCGGTCGGTGGTTTATGCCTTGTTATGAGATGTCAGATGTGAGGTGCGTGGCCGTGTGGGTGTTTGAGTACAAGTGGATAAGAAATCGATCCTGATCCGCCTAACCCTCCCGTTTCAGACCGAGGGGCAGGCGGATCGTTCGTGCCATGTCATCTTCGGGTTGAGGAATGTCACAAAACTTTATGTTGGTTATTATAGGTTCAAAAACCCATAGCTATTACTAGCACTCAACACTACCTTTCATCAGTTCCATATGGTCGTTGATGTTCCTGTCGACCCTTCTCTTAATAATTGTACCGTAAAGATGAAACTACCGAGATCAGGAGACGCATGCATCACCCGGTATCGTGCAATGAGCACATCAATTTGGATGGGATCCCAAATCGCGATCCAGGCGAGAGATGCACTAATAAAGATAAGACGGTTCTGATGCATTGACGTTTGCTTTTTTGAGGGCATTCTGAGACGGCAAAACGCGTGCCTCCCGCGCGGAGCACAGGTTTTCAAAGCACCGGCTCGTACACCCCGTGTGAACGAGCAACTCCATCGTCTCTCTCTCTCTGTGCAAAAGGGCGAAGGGGTTTGGTGACCGATGCTGCTGCTAACCTTGACGCGCAGTGCAGACGGTTCGCCGTGTCCGTGCTCTAGCTTGTAATTTCCACGGCACACGATCGATAAAAATTCCAGTATTTTTTTCTTTCAGCTACAGAGAGAGGACAGGCACAGACAGAGAGGGCCGGGATAGAGAGAAATAGTCTTCCCGTGCTGTACCACTGGCATATTCTTGACGTACTACGTCCCTTGCTGTGTCACTGACCAGCAGAGACGTGAGCAGTGCATAACTTGGTACTGCCCATGCCGCCGAGGAGACCACACGGCGAGCGAGAGGGCGGTAGGGTAAGAGCTAAGAGGCCGGAAGAAATCATTTTTCCCGTAGTGCCGACGTAGTGGTAGCAACAGCAAAACTAGGAAGGTTCCTACGTGGTACAGGCCCCCCTGTTCGGGCAACGCGTCGCGTCCATTTACCCCTGCTGGCATGCACTAGCTAGCTAGCGCTTCTGCTTCTGCACTGTGGCCGTGCATCGTGAGATGCCTCTCGTCCGGGGCCGGATGTTAAAAGGAGCCTAGCCCTAGTCCTAGGCCTAGCCTTAGCCATAGCCTTAGCCCTAGCCTAGCCGCGCGGGGCATCCGTACGTCCATGCCATTCTGTCCGCCGCCGGCCGTGGGTTGCCGCGACAGCCCAACAGTACCCGAACAGGGGAGGAGGCTGCAGCTGCAGTGAGAGCTCGGCGGAGCAGCCTGGTTTATTTTCACCGGCGATTTGACGGCGCGGCGCGGCGGGTGTCGCGAGTGAGATCGAGCGTGACGGTGATTAGCTGGACGAACGGAGGGTGTCGCGAGTGATGGAGTCACGATGATAGTTAGCTGGACGCCGCCGGGTGCGACGTGACGCACCGGTCCGGCTCCGGCCAACAAAAGTCGCGGCGACGTGCGCTTGCTTGCACTGGAGCATGTTGCAGATCGCGCGTTCATGGTGACCGTTGCTTTACCTCTGCGCCTGAGGCCGTGAGGCGTTGTTGCAACCGGGCCGCCTCGGGCTTGCAGGAGGCAGCGAAGCAGAAGGCCGAAAGACTGGGCCCGAGATCAACGTCTGCTGGCCAGTCCAACTGGTCCGGCCTGCCAATGAAAAGGGAAATCAGTTCCTCTCTTCAAAATGAAAATTGCAGGCATCAGATGTGCGCGCCCCTGGCTTTTTATTGCAGCGACGCCAATGGACGCCGCTCACGGCTCGCCATTCCCACGTCTTGCCGACTTGTATGGAAGCCGCATCCGTGCGCTAGACTCGTCACTGGCCACGCTCTCGCATCCGCAGACAACGGTTTTGTTCGCCTGCTCCCTTCACTGGTCGGCATACGCATGCAGTTCACCGCACCTGCGTAAGCTCTCTCTCTCTCTCTCGTTGAAACAGCGGGCCTCCGACGGCGCAGCGTGCGATGGTGATGCCACTGCCGCAGGTCTCTGCATCACGCGCGCGTGCAGGGTACATCGCGGCGAGTCGGCCAGTCAGGAACGGGTTCTTCTGGTTCTGGCGCCGTATTCCGACTGGGCATCATGGGCCGTGAGGGCTGAGGTCCGTGCTGCTCGACAAACGATTCGCGGGCCGGAACCGAGCCGCTAGCTAGGTTCTGCACGTTTCGTTCTTTTAAAAATTTCCCGGGCCCATGTTCGTGTGACAGTCAACGTACGATGTGCCTCTATGTTACCTGATCAGAAATTAAATTGAGATAATGAGATAGCATGCCGTACCACGGTCTATTCATATGTTCTACTAACATCATAGTGTTCAAATATCTCTAGTCCCGTTCACAATAGGTGAAACTTACACTCCTATCGATCTATTTACGTTTTCACCATTGCTTAAGTGTTAATCCAAAGTTAGCGGTGTTGAACAAGGTAGCCTTATATGTGTTTATAGGTAAGACCTAATTAAATTTGCACCCTCTCATACACATAAGTGGTTCATAGGCCAGGCCACTATAAATCTAATATTAATAAGTTGGAATGTCACACATATCACACCTGCTGTATTAGTCTTGTGTGCGCTATTATAATATATATTTACGCGCCTGTGTTGATTTCTCGTCAAAACAACAAAGCAGGTCACATAGTAGTAGGCAGACCACCTCTCCAAACCAAAGCAGATGCAATGGCGACAAATGTGTTACGTCCGCCACCGATTGCATCGATCCGCCAACCATGAACGAACGGCCGGGCGCATGCCGTACGTTTATGGTTGCCTTGATGATGGCAGAATTTCTATACACGCCAGACCACAGCTGCAGAATCTTCGATCTCGCAAGTAGCTGCACTGTTTGCATTGCCGGCCGTGTTCCGCTGCGTGTTGTTCATCAATGTGTATAGCACGCACGCGCGCGCCTCAGGAAAAATCTGCCACGCGCTGTTCGGCGGGGCGGCGCGCACACACACGGCGCCCGCGCTGCCGTCGCCGTCGTCGGCCCGGCCGAGCGGCACGCATCAAGCGCGCATCATCCATCAGCGCGACCTTCGCCTCCGCTTCCACCCCGGGCCGGGGATCTGGCGCCGCGCGACGCCACGTCTCCCGCGCGGCGCCAGCCGCTTATAGGGAGGGACGAGGTGGTCGCACTCCGGCCCTACAGAGTGCGCGCGGCGGCAGCGCGTGACGACGACCAGAGCCCCACCGGGGCTTCACATGGACCACGCCAACATGGCAGGCGATCCACGGATACGACGCGCGGGATGCCGAATCGGGCCGCGCGCTGATCAGGTGATCGCCGGCGGATAACGGGACGGCGACGGGGGATCGGGCGAGAAAGGCGCTTTCTTCGGAAATGATTGCCCGAACGTAGCCATCCTGGCCTCTCGCTCGAGATCCCCGCTTTACTCAGCAGTCGTCGTCGGCACCAACTTGCTTCATTCCTCCCTGTTTCTTCCGCGAACCATACCGGCAGCACGTACCGGTTCTTGCTCGTTGTCGTCCAGACGTCTAAGGTTTGGGCTCCATACCTCCACCCAGGGGCGGCGGATCGAGCAGATGATGCATGCATGGAGTCGCTACTAGTGCTCTAGGCTTCTAGAGCCTAGCTAGATCCTTTACTGCTAAGATGTAAAGCGAGCGAAGGATGATTCGGCCAAACATATGGGTCCGGCGGTAAATATTGGCTTCAAAAATCCAAAGGTGATTCCGGCTGCTAATAAAGATAGCACCCATGCACGTGCACACGCACAAAACACTGGCCATGCGCAGACCTTACATACAAAAAGACTGGCTATGGTTCTATGAAGCTACCATGATATAGGTAAAAGGAATATTGACTGTACTGTTTGTTTTCCACATGCATGCGGACGACGATGCTGGTTCCTTGCACTCTGCTTTCTGTCCAAATTTTCCATAAAATTCCTTGATCCACTCAGTAGTTTTACTAAATCTCGCAATATTATACTCGCCTTTTCTAGAAGAAAGGAAAAAATAAGCATCATGCATGCATGCAAATGCAATGCATTATTCTGCAGTTAATTCCAAAGCTAGCTAGCGTTGGAAGAATCTCTTCTGGTCCGGTCGGTGCTTCTTTCCAAGCGATCCTCCCGTCCGTGTCCTAATTTTTTAGTGTCGGCCTTTGGAAGGAAGCGAGAGTCGTAAGAAGGTTCAGTACTGCATCAGTGGGTGGAGCCAGTATCGAGAATCCCCGGCCGGGCACCTGCGCTTATGGTGTCGCGCACGGACACGGATGCAGCTGGTGCCCAACTGCAACTGGTGGCACTCGGCAGGCCGGGGGCTTAATTAACCCCATTTGGATTTGGGGAGTGCAAGTTGATTCAGGCCGCGCGCGGCACCACGCGATCGAGAGCGTCCCCAGCCTTTCCGTCCGTCTATCCACGGATAATAATTAAGGTATCCCGTATCCGTCGTCTGCTGCTCACACAGCTGCAAAATGCAAGACGACCACCTGTCCATCTTCTCTCCGCCCGGCGGCCACTTTTCTCGCCTTAGTCCGCTTTCCGGGCGTGCACCCCACGTGCCACAGATTCCGCTGCGCAGCGACGTCCACTCCTCCCGCCCCGCCGTCGCTAGCTAGCTTACCGGCCGGCGGCGGCGCACTGCATGCGCAGCGCATCACACTGTCGGAATCATACGTCGTCCGTTTAACATTTCACTTCAGGAGAATAATCTTCAACTTCTTCAGTTTGCTGGCTGGTGGGTAGATCGGTCACTGTATCCCCGACTTTAGAGCCGTGGTGATAAGGCGAAAAGGTGAGGTAGCAACTCGCCGCTGTCGCGCGCGTCATCACCGTTACTACATACCACGGCAGACAAAAGCTACATGCAGTACGGTACGCCGCTCACCGTGTATAAATATGGCATCCACACATGCACCAGGCCCTGCAGAATCCCAGGAACAGATATCCAGCTCGCTCTAGCTAGACTGCTAGACCTGCAGATTATGTGCTACTAGCTTGGAGGAGCAGCTAGAGTGCTACTACTTGCCTCGTCTAGCTCGTTCAATTCATCAGTTAACTGATCCGCTAGCATGGAGGACGACAAGAAGGAAGGCAAGTACCGCGGCGTGAGGAAGCGGCCGTGGGGCAAGTTCGCCGCGGAGATCCGGGACCCCGAGCGCGGCGGCTCCCGCGTCTGGCTCGGCACCTTCGACACCGCGGAGGAGGCCGCGAGGGCCTACGACCGCGCCGCATTCGCCATGAAGGGCGCCACCGCCGTGCTCAATTTCCCCGCTGAGGCCGGCAGGAGGACCGGCGGCGGCTCATCCTCCTCTTCTTCGACGCCGGCTCCGGCGACGACGGGCGCCGGCAGGGGGAGGAGCCAGGTCCCTGACTCGGAGAAGGTGGAGCTGGAGTGCCTCGACGACAGGGTCTTGGAGGAGCTGCTCGCGGAGGAGGACAAGTACCGCAAGAACTACTGATACTACGGCTCGAATAATAGCCTCTGGTCCCCGTACGTGGAGCATGGACATAACTAGTCATGACTTGCATGAACACACGTGTACACTGGACTGCTTACACGTCATTGTTCCAGCAAGCACATGCCAGCATGCTATGTCGTCGTCACGGCGAAGACGGAAGCAGCTAGACCATGAATGAACGCATATGCATATATACACGGTAGACATATACCACGTTATCTTTCTTATTAAGACTATCTGTTGTTACCGTATTTTTCTCAAGACTACACTCTGAGAAATGTACTTACATATATAGCTAACGGTTTGTGAAATAATGCTCAATATATACTTTTGATCTTGTGAAATCTGACTCCTGTGGATGAAATAGAGAACTAATCAAGAGAGAGAATGACAATTGGAAGAATATTCTTATTGTAACATCTGGGACTTTATTTCCTCATTCACAAAAATATTCCACCTACTTTTTTGCATATATATATATATATATATATATATATATATATATATATATATATATATATATATCTGTGTGTGTGTGTGAGCGTGCGTATACACACACTCGCAAATGTGCATCCACGCTTGCCCTTATGGATATATTTCACACACATATTTTCTTTATGGGTGTATATAAAAGACTAAGAAAGTATTTGATGATGCTAAATAAAAGTGTCATGGATTACTCATTTTATGGTGGAAGATTAATTTAGAATCACAAACATTATTGTCCAGCATATCCAACTATATTTCATGTTGTCCAAAGAAAGCACAAAAATCATCACCTACAAATGATTATTTATTCTTCAAAGTTTTTCACTTAGTTATTAGTTTTTTTATTGTGGAAAGCCATATTTAATATCCCAAGTTCATCCGAGTTTGGATTGATTGTTTTTATTTTCTCTATGCAATTTAGTAATAGATGTCGTTTTGTTGATCAATAATTATATAGGCTGAATTACTTATTTTTCTTATTTTATTAATCTTTTCCAGTTTTCCTCCATATTTAAGGAAAAATAATCTATGTAGTTTGACTGAAGAGCGAGAGATGTTAGATACTTTCTCCGTCCAAAAAATTTGTCGCTTTATAGTTTAAAAATGAATTTAGAAAATAATAAATTTTTTGAGACAAAAAGAGTATACACTTGATTATCGCATGCGAGCCAAATGTGGCACCAACCCTAGGTGATGGGGAATGGTTTTTCACTCGATTTATCTTTTCTTCCAGCATGTGGTTCCACAACGATGGCTATGAATGTATAAAAAAGCCAAGGTAGATATCTGAGATGCCAATTTGTGACAGGATTGCTGGAGGAACCTTTATTCACATTATTCTCAAATGCCATATGTTCATCTAAACCTTTTGTCTATCCAGAACACTTTAATTTGGACAGGAGTTTACGAGGCTTTAGAATTATTTATATATATTTGGTTGGAAGACGAATATGTTTGGTTTTGCTACAGATCTTTCGGCCGAGACTGGCCTTCACTGGATGACGGTGTCTCCATCCACCGAAAGACAAATAATGGCAAATGCTCCCACGTGTGTACCAAAAAGTTCCTCAGCTTTTTCCATCCACCGGTCATCTTGGTAGTCAAGGATGATGGGAACATAGTCGATTCTCCACCGAGAGGGGAACCCCTGCGCAACCTTCGTCTCCGATAAGAAGTTGGCTGCTGATCGCGGCAGCCACAGCCACAGCCACAGTCGCAGCAACCTCATCTGATCCGGCCCTTGCTCGCGGAGAGAGGGCGCTTACGTAAGCAATCAAAAAAGGATCGGCCTAAGTTGCCAAACCCGGCCAGAATAAGGCCTTGGCGCGGATGCAGCCCATCATGGACGAACAGATAGATGGGCTTCTTCGATAACTGGGCCGATAGTGGGCCTTCCTTGAGCCTGTGTTCATCTACCTGCGTCGCGAATTTAGCAACGAGTTCCAACAGAACATCCCGTATCATTGCGAACGCGAGCAGATTAATCGCCGTAGAATTCTCCGAGTCCGGGAACGACTGCAACGAGAAACTATAAGAGTTCGATCCGGATCTGAAATTCAGTTTTGAGGAAGGGGTTACTGAATCACGATCTGATCTGTATCCGTGCGCGCATGTAACAAACAAAGTAGGACTCGGCTGCGGCGCAGTTTAACTAGAAATCGGCCGGCGCACTTTAACTCGAATCCTCGCAGCAGGCCAGCAGCAGCAGCAGCAGCGGCGAATCCATCGAAGCCATGGCGAAGCAGGAGCTGCAGGTGCTGAGCGCGCTCGACTCCGCCAAGACGCAATGGTACCACTTCACGGCGATCGTGGTCGCCGGCATGGGTTTCTTCACCGACGCCTACGACCTCTTCTGCATCTCGCTCGTCACCAAGCTGCTCGGCCGCATCTACTACACCGACCCCGGCAGGGCCGACCCGGGGTCGCTGCCGCCCAACGTCGCGGCCGCGGTGAACGGCGTCGCGCTCTGCGGCACCCTGGCGGGCCAGCTCTTCTTCGGCTGGCTCGGCGACAAGCTCGGCCGGAAGAGCGTCTACGGCATGACGCTGCTGCTCATGGTCGTCTGCTCCATCGCTTCCGGGCTCTCCTTCTCGCACACGCCTAACAGCGTCATGGCCACGCTCTGCTTCTTCCGCTTCTGGCTCGGCTTCGGCATCGGCGGGGACTACCCGCTCAGCGCCACCATCATGTCCGAGTACGCCAACAAGAAGACTCGCGGCGGCTTCATCGCCGCCGTATTCGCCATGCAGGGCTTCGGCATCCTCGCGGGCGGCATCGTCACGCTCGCCATCTCCTCCGCGTTCCGCGCCGCGTTCCCGGCGCCGGCGTACCAGATCGACGCCGCGGCGTCCACCGTGACGCAGGCCGATTACGTGTGGCGCATCATCCTCATGCTCGGCGCGCTGCCGGCGATTCTCACGTACTACTGGCGGATGAAGATGCCGGAGACGGCGCGGTACACGGCGCTGGTGGCCAAGAACGCGTCGCAGGCCGCGTCGGACATGTCCAAGGTGCTGCAGGTGGAGATCGAGGCGGAGGCGAACAAGCTGGACGAGATCACGAGGCACAACAATGACTACGGCCTCTTCACGTCACAATTCCTAAAGCGCCACGGCTTGCACCTCCTCGGCACGGCCACGACATGGTTCCTGGTGGACGTCGCCTACTACAGCCAGAACCTGTTCCAGAAGGACATCTTCACGAGCATCCACTGGATTCCCAAGGCGCGCACCATGAGCGCGCTGGAGGAGGTGTTCCGCGTGTCCCGCGCGCAGACGCTCATCGCGCTCTTCGGCACCGTGCCCGGCTACTGGTTCACCGTCTTCCTCATCGACGTCATCGGCCGCTTCACCATCCAACTCCTGGGCTTCGCCATGATGGCCATCTTCATGCTCGGCCTCGCCATCCCGTACCACCACTGGACCACGCCAGGAAACCACGTCGGCTTCGCCGTCATGTACGGCTTCACCTTCTTCTTCGCCAACTTCGGGCCGAACGCTACGACGTTCATCGTGCCGGCCGAGATCTTCCCGGCGCGGCTCAGGTCCACCTGCCACGGCATCTCCGCCGCCGCAGGCAAGGCAGGCGCCATCATCGGAGCGTTCGGGTTCCTCTACGCGGCGCAGTCCCAGGACAAGGCGCACGTGGACGCCGGGTACAGGCCAGGTATCGGCGTCCAGAACGCGCTGTACGTGCTCGCCGTGTGCAATATGCTCGGGTTCGTCTTCACCTTCCTCGTCCCGGAATCAAAAGGGAAGTCGCTCGAGGAGATGTCCGGCGAGGCCGAAAACGAGGAAGCCGCCGGCGGTAACAGCACCAATGCCGCCGTCCAACGTTCCGGAGATGAGATGGTGTAGGTAGTCCTAGCTTGAGAATGCAAGGCGTAGGAATTTTTGTTACCACGTGCATGGCAGTATTTGCGTTGATGTTTGTTTTGGGAATCAGAGGAAGAATGTGCGCATCATGACTTTTCATTTTGTGCTAATAGTTTAGCGTAAAAGAAAAATTCTATTGCTACTAGTAGCTTCCTGGTTCAAGTTATTATTGAGCTCACAAATTAGATAATCGCAAGCTTTGTATTTTCATAATATGAAATACTCTGAATGTCGCCATATTATTATCGCCGTTTATGTTACAATGCTCACGTACTCTTCTTCCTCAAAAGTTGGTCACTTCCATTTTTCGTCAAGCCAATAGCAGATAAATAAATAAAACCTTTATATTATAGAAAATGTTCGGTACCAATGATTGTACAAATAAATAACACCAGCACATATTCAGTTCTCGATCGAGAAATTTACCAACTGTATAGTTTCAAAAATACACGCAAACGGCGGGACACTAATTAACAAATTCTGATGAAAAGGAAAGCACACATTGATCAGTGACACCACATTGCAAACCTTGGTTTGAGCGCGCGCTCCACTCACTCACGCCTCCTCGCCGACGTTCTCCTTGGAGATCTCCTCAAGCGACTTGCCCTTGCCCTCCGGCACGAACAGCGACATGAGCATGCCGAGGAAGTTGGTGCCGGCGAGCAGGAACAGCGCGTTGCGGATACCGATCCCCGGCGAGTAGCCGTGGTCGGGCTTCTTGGGGTCCTGCGCCGCGTAGAGGAACCCGAACGCGCCGACGATGGCGCCGGCCTTGCCGGCCGCGGCGGAGATGCCGTGGCACGTGGAACGGAGCCTCGCGGGGAAGATCTCCGCCGGCACGATGAACGTGGTGCTGTTGGGGCCGAAGTTGGCGAAGAAGAAGGTGAGCCCGTACATCACGATGAAGCCGGTGTGGTTCGCCGGCTCCGTCCAGTGCTCGTACGGAACCGCGAGCGCGATCATGAACACGGTCATCATGAGGAAGCCCATGATCTGGATCCAGAACCTGCCCACGACGTCGATCAAGGCCACGGTGAACCAGTACCCCGGGACGGTACCGCATAGAGCGATGAGCGCCTGAGCCCGCGCGATGCGGAAGACCTCCTCGACGGCGTTCATGGTCCTCGCCGGCGGAATCCAGCCGAGCTTGGTGAAGATGTCCTTCTGGAACAGGTTTTGGCTGTAGAAGGCGATGTCCAGAAGGAACCACGTGCTGCAAGTGGCCAGGAGGTGGAGGCCGTGGCGCCGCAAGAACTGCGACGAGAAGAGGCCGAAGGTGTCGGCGCCGGACATTATCTGGCGGTCGACCTCCTCGTCCTGCGCGATCTCCTTGTTGAGAACTTTGGCCATGTCGGCATTGGCCTGCTTCGTGTTGCGGGCGATGAGCGCCGTGTACCGCGCCGTCTCGGGCATCTTCATGCGCCAGTAGTAGGTGAGCGCGGCAGGAATGGTACCGAACATGAGGATGAGACGCCACATGTAGTCGGCCTGCGGCACGAGCGAAGCCTTGGCGTCGATGTAGTATGCCGGAGCCGGGTACGCGTTCCGGAATGCCGCGGAGACGATGAGCGTGATGACGGTGCCGAAGAGGATGCCGAAGCCCTGCATGGCGAACACGGCGGCGATGAAGGCGCCCCGGGTCTTCTTGTTGGCGTACTCAGACATGATGGTGGCGCTGAGAGGGTAGTCGCCGCCGATGCCGAAGCCGAGCCAGAAGCGGAAGAAGCAGAGCGTGCCAATGACGCCCTTGGGCTTGTGCCCGAACGAAAGGCCCGACGCGATGGAGCATAGCACCATGAGGATCAGGGTGAAGCCGTACACGCTCTTGCGCCCGAGCTTGTCGCCGAGCCATCCGAAGAAGAGCTGTCCGGCGAGCGTGCCGCAGAGGGCGACGCCGTTCACGGCGGCCGACACGTTGGGCGGCAGAGTGCCCGGGTTAGGTTGGGAGGGGTCGGTGTAGTAGATGCGGCCGAGCAGCTTGGTGACGAGGGCGATGCAGAAGAGATCGTATGCGTCGGTGAAGAAACCCATGCCGGCGATGACGATCGCCTTGAAATGGTACAACTGCGTCTTCGCCTGGTCGAGAGTGGCCAAGACGTTGAGCTGGCCTCCCGCCATTCTGTCAAGTTTCCCCTGCTTCCTCTTCCTGGTATATATATAGCAGCTGAAAGTTATGATTTGCTCACTAGGCGTATGCTAGAGTGAGGGAAATCAGATGCAAGAAAGGCAGCTTACCTCAAGCGCAGAAAGAGGAAGATTAGCTCAACCAATGGCTGGAGCTGGAGAAGATGGTTGTGCTCGCCTTGTTGATCGGCTTCACATATATAGTCAAGCAGACCGGCAAGATGCAGGCAACAGTTACTACAGTCATCTCACTCGGGCTAATAAAATATCTTTTGTATCGCGTGGAATGCCTACATTGGTACTAAAAGATTGGTGTATGTGAAGGTCAAATGATTTGCTTGGAGAGATACAGCTGGTTGATTGGCTGTATTTATATCAGAATTATTGTTTAGTTGAGGAGTGTCAGATGAAGTTTAGAGGTTTGACCTTCAGGTTTCCATTTAGGAATTATGGATATTTGGATGTGATGACCTTGCACCGTGTATGGATTAGGCAGACGGTGATTGTTGTGAAATCCTTTGATTCATATGGAGTACTAGCCATCAACAGTGTACGTATTGTGCCAGTATTTCTTAAAGAAAACGTGAGTTGTTGAAATTTATAATATAGCTAGAAAAATCGCATGTTGAAGTCTAGTACTCCCTTCTTTCCCAAATAAATGATATTTTTTGTTAAAAAAAGTCATAAAACCAGAGCATAAAACCTAGAAAAACCAGGCAATCTTGAAACACAGGTCTTGAAACCAGAGCATAAAACCTAGAAAAATCATTTTAGATACAAATCAAACTCTTTCACTTCAGACTATAAGGTTCACCTCAGGAAGCAAGAAGTATCACAAGAGCATAAAACCAGACAATCTAGAAACACAAAAATTGCATGTTTGATTCAACTCTAGATTCTTGAAAAAACTGATTTTAGTTGTGAGCTATGAAAAAATCCGCTGTGAGTCGAGAGAAATAAATAAAAAGAATCGGGTATGTAACCTTTTGAAAGTCTACAGATTTTCAAAAATCTACTTTACATGAAACATCTTTGGTTGCGATTTTAGATTCTTGACAGTGATTGTGCTTTGTAAAACTGAACCAAATGGACCCTAAGAAGAGAGACGTGATGATGTTGTTCATTAACTAAATATTATGATTACGTTTAAACTTTCAATACAAGAATATATAAAATCAGCACTGTAGGAGACGCTTAACCATACTTTATTTGTATTTGTTTATATTGAAGGAGAATATTCCGATAATTCCAGGATAAAATCGTGCAATTGTTGTACTAGATAATTGGCTACCTGCCTTAGTATGTGCAGTTGGGGAGCCGTTTCACATCTTTTTCTGGCCTCGCGGTGTATCGAGCTAATCACCAACTCACAACTAGTTGCTGCGCCATTTCAACTTATCCTGAATCATTACTGGATTTGAATAATATACTGCTAAATTAAGGCCTTTTATTCTGTTCTTACGAACATTAGTTGTCAACGAGGGAATAACATGGCAAAGATCCGAATATGCGAAGCTTGCCAGTGATTATATTCTCTTCGTCTTCGTTTCAGCATCGACCCGCTATAAAAAATCATGTCAACGCAGCTTAATAAATTGTTGTTATCTTCTCCTGTGTACCCAAGTTGCTGGATGAAATGTACCGGTCTCAATCGTTTGCAAATTAGGATATTATTCGTTCGACAAGTTGACAGCGACAACATTTCCGTTGATTGATCTCAGCTGCTTAGAATACATCCTTCGTTGCATCCTCTAGAAACTAAAATGTTGGCCGAACCATTTAAGGTATTAATACATACTCCCTCCGTTTCATTTTAATTGTCGTTAGGACAACCTTCAATAGTTCATTTCTAGTTTATTTGGTTGTCTGAAACGACAATTATTTCAGAACGGAGGGAGTAATAGAAAAGCAAAAATCAGTGACGTGATACTCCAAAACCTGTCACTCTATAGGCACATCATGCCTGACGGAATCATACGTTGGTTTAGGAAGATTAATCGTCAACGATATTGATTTTAAATGGTTGACGTTATTTCAGATTATCACAGCTGACCTATGAAAAACATTACTTCCTCCTTTCTCAAAAGATTGTCACATTTAGTTTAAAAAATAAATTAAAGGTGGCAATATTTTGATAAAGGAGTGAGTATCACCTTATTATTTTTAAAGTAACAAATATTATCATTGTCGATTTGTGAACTCCGATATCGGGAATTAGAGCTAACCCACATTTTGGAATTCAGCTAGGGGCTAGACAATCAGAGCAAGCTCAAACGAATGTGAGGGGGAGAGAATTCTACAAAAAACGCATGTGAGGGAGAGACAATGCGATATATCCGAATGTGTAACATCCTACTCCTGTTTTGCACTTTGACCCAGCAATCTGCTCAGCTCAGGGGTCCTCCAGACAGCCCCTTTTTTCCATGTCATCCTTGACGCTGGCACGCTGCACAGGTAAGTTGGTCACTGACATGTGATGCCCTGACACGTGGATCCCACATAACAGTGAAGTTACCTGTGCAGTAAACTTAGAAGATCATCTTCCATCCTGGACAACCCCTTTCTGCTTGAATGGGCTGATGTGGTGCCGAGTTCAGTAGGCACTGGTGATATAGGATACTCTGGTTCCGGTGCCACTGACAATCACATTGCTAATTCATACCCCCGTCTTTAAAAGTTAAAAGTTTATCGCTTTATAGTTTAAAAATGAAGTACAAAGCGACAAATTTTCAAAGACGGATGGAATATACAGTTAACTACACAGACAACCGTTTCAAAAAATGCAGAGAGACCAGTAGCGAATTTCTCCAACGTGCTGACTGCCGACTAGCTTCCTTGGGACAGAATAGCGCCACCCACTTCTCAATACCTACGACATTTTTGTTCACACCACATAAAAAATGAGAGGACATTTCTATACCAAGGACCAGTCGAGTTCTATACTTAACAGTACCAAAGGTGTAAACCCAGCTAGAGAATTTATAACACACTTAGATATGCCCTTATTTGTTACTCATTCCGTTCTCAAATTGTTGTCGTTAGAACAACTCTAGTTCATTTTTGAACTAGAATTCATCGTCCTATAGACAATAATTTAAAAAAAACGGTGGGAGTATAATTCAGCTTACAAGATACAAAATCATCCTTGCTAAAATGAAAAGGAACATCACAGGGTAACAGTGACAACTCAACTAGATACGAGCACATATCACAAGGGGCTCTCGTTTAGAGAGGATAGATTGATTGTACAGTGGAGGTAACCATGAGCTCTTATTTGCATGTTCATGACAGTTCAACCAGATGATCTTTGGTAGACATGCTTTGTTCTTGGGTCAACAATTATACCCTTTCCACCGTTCACTTCAAGATCATGCCTGCAGGATTGATCATTTCAAGCCAAGTCTAGTTAACTAGCAGACCATGAAAAGAAGAATAAGGAGTACAAATTGCTTACTGAAAGACAAAATCAGGAATGGTTAGTTGTTCGCGTGGTACATATCTGAACAACTGCACAAGTCTGTCGACATAGACGACTTTCTTCCAGACCTAATTAAAACAGAAAATAATTAGATACATATCAAGCAAGGAGTATACCGACGACAAAGGAACAAGAGTTAAGCTGCACCGCAAGTACCTCTCCATCAACAAAAAGCTGCATCGCCAAGATAGCTGTTCTCAATCCCACTGTTGGGTGGAGCACATATATCGCCTGTGAAGATTGGTGATATTATGTATTCCAAATATTAAATTAGAACCACAATATGAGGCAAAATAAGATACTTACATGAAGATTTTTTTTATGCTTCCGACCTAGTATTTGTTGTAATCGTTTCATGAATCCTAAGTCAGGATGCCTGTAAATTCAATAAAAATTTAAGTTCCAAAAATCAAGGTTAAGACGAAGCCTGTAATTTCCATCTCAGCATATTCAACACTTACACCTGTAGGGATGCTGCAGAATGAAAATAGACAATTGTGTAAGGCTTTTGAATCAATGGTTCAAATTCCTGTAAAATAGTATTGGAAGATGATGTCAGAGTTTACTGCTCAACTGAGCCTAACCAATATGAATAAAAGTACTATGCAGTCAGGAGTCAAGATAGTAGATATTTGCAGAGGTTTTGATGAAAAAGTTGTGGGACTATTGACAGAGTGCACTGTAAGTATTAGAATTACAACACTTGAGCAACTCCTGTTTCAATAAAGAACTCAAAAGTCTGGATCTAAATTTATTTGTGTAAGTCTGGGCCCACAACTGGTTAACTTGCAGATACACATCAATTTGTTATCTTGTTGTACATTTAAGTAAATTGGACATAAGAAACTTATCTTTGAAAAGTGAGGTTATTGCATATAGCTCCCTGAAGATGGATGGAGCATATATATATTTTATTTGCTGCTCAGCAACCATCATATCATTAAAATGGAATCTCAAGGCCCGGTCATAGAGAAAACAAGACAATTCATTTGACACCGGCAATTTTAAAATACACATGCGTTAAATTTACACTTGAACTTATGTCAGCAGTACTTGGGCAATGGGCCCCATTACAAATCAAATTCAGAAATTTAATATTCAACTGGAATCATTAAATCATTTACTGATGAATTGTTCAAACTTCCGAAAGCATCATCATGATAATAAACGCCATAAACAAATTACATCAAATTATTTCTCAGAGAAACACATTAAAAATACAGGTCATGAGAAAGAGAAAAGAAAATTCAATTGGGAAAGCTTGGGAACTCTTAAATGATAAAATAACATACTAAGAAATGACATGTCAGAAAGTCATAGCTGACAATTAAGGGCAATTACCAGAGCATTTGCAAGAAAGTTGGCACAATAAAAAAGAATGATAATCTTTATACACTTTCAACTGTCTAAGCAACACCATTGATCACCTTTACTACATATAGAACAAACCGTTCAATATCCAAGCAGCGAAGAAGAAAGTGAGCACCAACAACAACCATAACTGGACGCCCTTCACTATCAACTCCTCCACGGTAGCTGTAATTAATGGAGAACATTAAAATGAGGCAATTATATAGTGACAAAATGGAAATGTCATGGCTAAGATCCACTAGCATCTCTAAGATCAAGCAAGACAATTAAATAGAATAAAAATAACAAAAGAAAAACACTAAAAATGCATACATTATTTTCATTTCATCAATATCTGCAAGATTCATAGAATTCGCTTTAGCAAGGTATCGTGAATGAAGTGAATATTCTTCGGCAGCAGATAAAAGCGGACTGCCAAGATCACCAAGCCCAAGCAAGTTGGCAAAGTTAAATCCCCTTTTTGCCTGAGCAGATTTTTCCCATTGCTCCTTGTGTCGGAGATCAGGATCTTTAATTATGGACATAAACGCAGGATCCAAATATGAGTCCAACTTGAATGAATTCCTGTTAAGATACAACAACAACAACAAAGCCTGTTCAGATAGACCGGCTAAAATCAGGCAAACTCCTATCGGAAGACTACTAAGCATACTGAGAATATCTTTCAGTATGGTAATTTCTTACAGCCATCTGAAATGAGAAAAATACATCCATTTACAAAACCCACCTTCTGCATGTTGTCAATGCAGAATCAGGAAAACGGATATCTGCAAGTGCAGGAATTGGTATTTTGCTGTCCCCAGCGGGCAAGGGTTTTATTCTTATTTTTCTTTCATCTATTACTGTCTCACCATTCTCGTCCCCAACATCAGCTGGAAGTTTCAATACAGCTATCTCTTCTTCATGCTTGTCCCGAGGGAAATACAGTGGAAGCAATCTGAAGGATGAAACATAATCAGCAAGCATGGGACGATCATCACATGTAACAAAGATTAGAAACATTCGGTTCAAGCACCTCTTATATATCTCTGTATCAGATGATGATGTTGTACAGAAGACAATAGTTGTTATTTTATCCTTTTGCTTCTCCAGGAAACGCCTAACGGTTCCTGCACAATCACATCCAAGGAAAACGAGGATCAGAAGAAAATTATCTCAGTGGAGTAGCAAATCAGTCAAAGAAAGAACTCAATTTTGGCATTGTCATATGAGAGCTAAAAAAAGAGAACAAAAGTAATCAGTCAGTGAACTCACTTATCGCCACATGGGCAGCTGGTTCACGGGGGTAGTTCTTGGCTTCTGTGTATATGCAACCAGTTGCAATACTAAACACAGGAAATGAATAATAAATTACTTGCAAAAGTTGCATAAATTATATGTGAATTTGTTCTCAACCATTAGATCTTGAATCTTTTAGTATGATTTTTTTTACAAATACCTTTTGAGGCCACTCTCAATAAGTAGTTCCAAACAAGACCTGTAGCAATGGCTAAGCGCGTTCTCTGCAGCTGTGTGATACTTGACAGCATATTTAGGGCCCACTGTGTGGATGACCTTCCTACATAAATAGATAATAAGCTTTTCGACAATGCAAAAAAGAGCATAAAAACTGCATCAGTTTCTCCTCTGATACATGTAATACATAAACATTTCTTCAAAGATCAACCCCATGGAAATGGCAAGAGCATAAACTACCAAACTGCATTATGTCTTGTGTACGGGAATAAACTCTCAACTTATAGCACGAAGATGACTGAAACTGAAAAATCTACGTATTAGAGCAGAAACTGAAAATTGAGATATATTAGTATATATTATGTTTGTAAGAGGAAAAATCTACTATAGAAAAATAGCCTTTTAAGCAGGTCTGACAATATTTTCTAATATATCTCAATTTTCAAGAAGCCACGTTGTTGGTAAACACATAGATGTACTCTGCTACAACTTTTAAAGCACTACCCACTATTCGATGAAATAAAAATCACATACCGAGCTGAAAGGTCATAAGCATTCGTCATCTTAGCCATCCCGGTTCGGCACCCGCCCTGCACACCGTCCACGAACAAGGAGCTCACTTTCCATCCCCATTTTGCCAACAAAATTAGAAAGTAAAATCAGCATTGCAAACTCAAGCATTACCAAGGTGGCGCACTCCTCAGCGAGCCCTGGCCCTGCAGCAGCATGAAGCCCTGGACTACTATGAGCTTCGTCCAAGTTCTACGCATTAACGAAACACCGACAATTAGCAACTCAAATGCAGCATTCGGAACTAGCAGAGCAGTCTCAGAGAGAATTCCGACCTCGTTAGTGGAGTTGACGACGGCATCGACCTCGAGGTTCCACGGGTGGCCGCGCCAGAGGTAGATCTTCGAGTTTATCTCGTGGTCGACGGGGAACCGGGACGCGCCGCGGCCACCCGCTCCGGCGGCCGCCTCGTCGCCGGTGAGCGGGTCCGAGAACGATATGAAGGAGGACGAGGCCGGAGTCTCGGATCCGGCGGCGGTCGGGGACGACGAGCTGAGGCGCTGGTCAGGGTCGCTCCAGCGCGGTACCTGGTCAAGCGTCACGGCCGCCGCATCCGCCGTCGGAGAAGCGGAGGACGGCGAGCGTTGCTGCATGGCGGCGGCCGGATCAGAGCGGCGGGGACATCGTCAAAGAGACGGAGATGCGGGTGTGGGTTCGCGCGGGAAGCGGGGGGCGGAGGAGGTGACTGGTGCGAGCGCGAGCGAGAGAGGCCCGGGGATCAAGGCGACGAGCCGGAGGATGGGAGAGGAACGACGAGTTTAGAATTAGAGGATTGATAAATAAATAAATGTCCCTGTAAGGTGGGCCCCACCTCCCTGGTCCAACTTGTCAGCTGCAGTGCAGTTAGTGCAGACGATTTTAGTCCGCGTACGTACACCCCGACACGTGGCACAGACGTATGGTTGGCCCACCATGTCAGTAAAATTACATATGCGGGTATTTCTCGGACGGTAGAGATACGCATGCTGCCGATTGGGACGGACACGAATGCGTGGGCCCAGCTGAAGTCGGAGTTTGCGAGTCACCCGCCATCTTTCGGCCCAGGCCGGCCCAATTAGCAGTGTGGGCCGAGCCCTAAAGGCAGTGAAATTGTCGAATGTGAGGATTGCACGTGTTTTCAATTCCAACAGAATCATGGACCAAATTTCAAAACTCTCATAACGCCGGTTCATGCGATTTGAAAGTTGTTTGCAAAGTCACATGTCTAATACAACTACTCCCTCCGATCCCATGAACTTGTCGCTTTGTAGTTCATTTTTGAACTACAAAGCGACAAGTTCATGAGGACGGAGGGAGTACATGCATGAAGAACGGTCTGCTTCACACGGTTGCCCATCTCTATGTGGAAGTCTACATTTCTGGACAGGGGTAGTACTGAACGGTCCAGCATAGAAACCGGTCCGTATATCTGAATGAAACAGAAACACCTCTATTTCAAGTTTCTGCTTGCTGGCCAGGGAGCTTTAGCATCCGAGCTCAACTAATTATTTAGCAAAGGAAATCAAATAAGCAGTTTATGTTTCTATGTATAACAGATGAAACATTTGTAAACTTCTTTTTGTGCTCTTCATGAATTTTTCTGGATACCCTGACTGTGTTACGTGACAAGTATTTGGTACAGAGGGAGTACAAATTAGGTCTCAAAATTGAGAGATTAAATAATTTGTGAATTTCTCCCCAGGTAAAACATCACATAAAGGAGAATTTCACATCAACCATCTCCCAAGAGGCTGAAGCCTGAACACAATGGAACATGATTTGCCTGAAATGGCTAACAATGAAGACAAAGTGGCATCTCACCTGATCTGATGACGATTTTACATAAGACAGCAAGGTCTATCACATCATAGGTAAGAATAAGTCCAAACTGAGCAGCACAATACCTCAATAAGCTGATCAAATGCACTAAATCACTAAACATACCCTGCGGTACCAAACGGGAGCAGAGCAGCCGAGCAGTGGAAGCAAATCCACGAACTTTATTATTGGCACCCAAGTACAAACTTACCGTCTCCTACTCGGAGGCCTTCCCGTCGGCGGCAGCCTCCCGGTTGCCCTTGTACTTGTCAAGCGCGGCGCCGGTGAGCCGGCAGATGCGCCACTGCGGAAGCACGTCGGCGCCCATCTCCTCGTAGAAGTTGATGGCGTTCTGGTTCCAATCGAGCACGCACCACTCCACCCGCCCCATCCCGAGCTCGGCCGCCCTGCCGGCGACGGCGGACAGCGTCATCCGGCCGAGCCCGCGGCGGCGCCAGGGGGCGCGCACGAAGATGTCCTCCACGTACAGCCCGGGCTTGGAAAGGAAGGTGGAGTAGTTGGGGAAGCAGATCACGAACCCCGCTGTGACGCGCCCGCCGCCGCGAGGGGAGGCGAAGGCGGCGGCCTCCGGATCGGCCAGCGGCGACGCGGAGAGGTCGAAGCGGCGGGAGGCGATGGTGGTGGCGGAGTCTGGGACGATAGGGGAGGGGGAGAGGTCTAGGATGAGGGCGGTGAAGGAGGTGAAGGGAGGGGGCGCCGGCGAGGGAAACAGCGTGGAAGTGAGGAGCTCCTCGGTGGCAGCGAAGAGGTCGGTGAGGAGCTCGAACTCGGCCATCTGATGGATGAGTTGGTGGATGTGAGGCACGTCGCGGACATCCGCCAGGCGGACCTCCGCCCACACGTCGCCGGAGAAGGTGGTGGAGTTGGCTGGCGCCGCCATCTTGTTCCGGCGTGGGGATTGGAGGAGACGGAGACGGGGGGCGATAGGAAAGGAAGCAGGGGATGTGGTTACAATTATGAGCGAGGGTTTGCTCTGCGCTGTTTTTTTTTTTACGCGGCGAATTGCCGAAGTGGTGGATTTCAGCCGTGATTCAGGACTGAATTTTCAAAATAAACGGAAAGAAATTTCAACAAAATTGAAACATAAAATACTTAAATAATCTATGGAACCTTTATGACTGCTCAAATATGTAATCCATAAGATCATCTGTAGCGCTTCTAAAATTTACTCTATCTCTATAAACTTCTAGTATATCCTATGTACTTCTAACATTTCACTCTAATACTTATTCTATACTTTCAATAATCTACTCTATATTTACTCTATATTTACAGTAAACCAATGTGAAATGATCTAGTGGCTTGGAATTGAAATTTCAAATTTTATTTAGTAAAATAATCAATTTAATTAATAAAGAACTTTTAGCTAGAGCGGTGATAACCATTCCGCCAAAAAATAACCAAGGCAATTTCGTTTGAAGTGCACGTCCAATAAAACCCCGGTCCCTTTCCGACCGCAGCCATAAACCCTAACACCCGCGAGCTTCCCACCCATCCCGCCCCATCCCACGCCGCCGGCGGTCGGCCGCCATGGTGAAGGCCTACCTCCGCTACGAGCCGGCCCTCACCTTCGGGGTTATCACATCGCCGGAGTCCAACGTCGTCTACGACCCCTCCGGCCGCCTCCTCCTCGCCGCCGCCCTCGACCGCCTCGCAGCCTGGGACCTCAAGCGCGGCCTCCCCTCCGTCACCTTCGCACCCTCATCCTCGTCACCGTCCCTCGCCGTCTCCTGCATCGCCTCTTCCGACTCAGCCGCCGCCTCCTCGTCGGTACGCCTGACCCTTCCCGTGCCTTCAATCCCCACCTCGCCCGCTGGCTGATTCCCGCGTTTGAACTTTCGATTATCATTTTTGTTGATGTCTCGTCTGGTGTAGATTGCTAGCGGGCACGCGGATGGGAGCATCAGGCTTTGGGATGTGGAGACGGGCGCCTGCGAGGCTACGCTCCACGGCCACCGCTCCGCTGCCTCCGCCCTTCGCTTTGCCCCCTCCGGGGCTGTCCTCGCATCAGGCAGCAAGGACTGCGACGTAATTCTCTGGGATGTGGTTGCACAGGCCGGCCTATTCCGCCTGAGGGGCCACCGTGATCAGGTACTCTATTTTGTTACTCTTCTCTGTCTCCATGGTGTGTATTGCTTAGTAATGATGAATCAAGGACTACAATTTGTAGGTCACGGATTTAGTGTTTCTAGATTCTGGTAAGAAACTGGTGAGCTGCTCCAAAGACAAGTTCATCAGGGTCTGGGACCTCGACACGCAGCACTGCCTCCAAATCGTTGGTGGCCATCGCAGTGAGATATGGTCAATAGATGTGGATCCTAGTGAGAAGTTTCTAGTGTCTGGGTCAGCCGATCCAGAACTGCGCGTGTTTAGAATCCGACAATCAGCAGATGAGGGTGAGGAATGGAACAAGTGGGATGTACTGAAGTTGTTTGGTGAGATTCCGAGGCAGAGCAAGGAAAGAGTGGCAACCATTAGATTTAATAAGAATGGTAGCCTTGTTGCATGCCAGGTGGCTGGAAAGATGGCAGATATTTACAGGGTTCTTGATGAAACAGAGGCCACACGCAAGGCCAAGAGGCGGATGCACAGGAAGAAGGAGAAAGCATTGGCGAAATCCATGGTTGCAGAAGGAAATGGTACTGTCATAGATCCTTTGCCAGCTAAAGACCTGCAGAATCCTGCTGTTGTCGTCACTGATGTCTTTAAGCTTCTTCATGTTTTGAGGGCAAGCAAGAAAATTTGCTCAATTGCATTCTCTTCTAGCAATCCACCAAAAGGATGTCTCGCTACTTTGTCTTTATCTCTTAACAATAACATCCTTGAGACATATTCAGTGGACAGTGAGAAGGTCTTGAAGATGTACTCGATTGAGATGCATGGGCATCGCTCTGACATTAGGAGTGTCTCCCTTAACTTGGAGGACAACCTCCTGATGTCAACTAGCCACAATGCTGTTAAAATTTGGAATCCAAGTTCAGGAGACTGCCTTCGGACCATCGACTCAGGATATGGGTTGTGCAGTGCTTTTGTCCCTGGAAATCGGTATGCCCTCGTTGGTACAAAAAGTGGTACTTTGGAGATTATTGATATTGCTAGTGGGAGCTCAATTGAGGTCATAGAAGCTCATGCTGGTTCCATACGATCGATTATACCCATTCCAGATGAAGATGGAAATGTTGGTGCACGGGGTTTTGTCACTGGGAGTGCTGATCATGATGTCAAGTTTTGGGAATACCAGTGGATGCAGAAATCTGATACTGTAAGTCCTCTCTGTGTTCAATCTAGAATGACACAAGTAGTTTTGCACCTCAAATGTCTGGTTTCCTTACTACATGAACTGACCTCCAAGAAAAAAACCATTTTGATATTTAGCATCAATTTCAAAGATCCGGCAGCATGGATATTATTTGTTTCTGGATTTTTTTTATAGAACTTAAGGATCACCAATGCCTCTTACTAAACGGTTCATCATTTTGTATGTTGTTTAATTTGTTACACAGGATTCAAAGCAGCTGACTGTAACAAATGTGAAGACCTTGAAAATGGATGAAGATGTCCTTGCTGCCTCGATTGGTAACAGTCAAGTAGGAAAACAGTATATTGCTGTTGCCCTCTTGGATTGCACGGTCAAGGTTGCTCTCTATTAAAGCCCACAAACATATTTTGCTTAACGGTGGTATATGATTAACTAAGACTTAAACATGATTTAACTGTATATTACCATCAATCTGATCTTAGCTATGATCGTAAGGACATTCACTGTATACATTGATATACAATACAACTATTCTTGATTCCCGTGAGATGCCACTTGCATCGTGGAAACTTTTTTGTACTAGACTTATTACTTTGATCTGGTAATAAGTTTCTTAATACTTTTCTTGCCTCTAATATTTTTATGTTTATACAGATCTACCACTTGGACACACTGAAATTTTGTCTGAAGCTTTATGGACACAAACTTCCGGTTCTCTGCATGGACATATCATCTGATGGGACTCTAATAGTTACAGGTTCTGCAGACAAAAATCTGAAGATCTGGGGTCTGGACTTTGGGGATTGCCATAAGTCTATGTTTGCTCATTCAGACAGGTCAATCTTTGTCATTTTGTTTTATCATTTCAAATATGTGCGGGAACCCTTAAGTCTTTTCTTTTTGGATGTTTTTACTTTGCAGCGTGATGGACGTTAAGTTCGTGTATAAAACCCATTATATGTTCAGTGTTGGGAAAGATCGTACTGTGAAGTACTGGGATGCTGATAAATTCGAATTGTTATTAACACTTGAGGGGCATCATGCTGAAGTTTGGTGCCTAGCAATTAGCAGTCGTGGTGATTTTATCGTGACAGGTTCTCATGATCGCTCCATTCGGCGATGGGATCGTACTGAAGAACAACTGTTCATTGAGGTATTCCGTTCCCCAAACTTATAGTTTTTTTCATTGTTGTATTTGCTGCCAGACATTCCAGTAGTTTTTTTCCTGACTTTCTATGGATCACCCTTTTCACCACCAAATAAATATCCAATGTACTGCAGGAAGAGAAAGAGAAAAGACTGGAAGAAACTTTCGAGGCTGATTTAGACAATGATGTTGAACATAGACATGGGCAGAAAGATGATACTCCGGATGAAGGTTCTGTGGGTGTTCCTGGCAGGAAAACAAAAGAGACACTAACTTCTGCAGATGCAATTATGGATGCACTTGACACTGCTGAGGAAGAACTAAAGCGCCTTCATGAGCACAAGGTGGTACACATGTATTGCAATTTGCACCGGGTACCTCTTAGTTGCAAAGTAGGAGTCACCCAAAGGAACATTTTTCTTGACCTGTGTGTTTTTTGGTTTTCAGGAAGATCTAAAGAATGGGAATGGGGCTAAATTTCAACCTAATGTTTTAATGCAAGGGCATTCACCCTCAGACTATGTTCTGAATGTAGTTTCAAACATTCGCCCAAATGATTTGGAACAGGCCATCCTGGTATGTTTTTTCTGTTCTCCGGTGATGGATTGCTTAACAGCGCCATAGTTGGACTTGCTTGAATTTCTTTTTTGCTTTTTTAGGACAATATTCATGCGAACTACTTAATGTGACAAAAATGTTGTTCCTGGTTAACTACTCTGCTTATTTCTGATCTGAGTTGTGTTCCTGCGTTGCTGCGTGTTTGTATTTTTGAAATTAATTTCATACATTAGTGAGCTATATGTATAGATATACAATCGTTCATGCTCAAATATGAATTCAGTGCTTTCATTAATTAAAAGTACCTGTTTCTTATTTTATGTTCTCTGAATAAATTGTCAGCGAAGGTTTCAATTTTGAGATTGTAGTCTTACAAACAATTTCTTATTAACTGCGATCAATCAATTTTTTCTGTTGTTATTATGGTTTGCCAACATATTCATGTGTTCTTTAAATCTTTGGAGCAGTCATTGCCATTCTCAGATGCACTAAAGCTCATGTTCTACTTGAAGGAGTGGTCTCTGGTTCCTTCGAAGGTAAAGGAATGGTTTGACATGTAATTGTGTTTTCTACATTATGTCAATTACTTGCTAGCTTTGTCAGGTTCAACTCCCACTTCCACATCAAATACTTATGTCTCAATTCCGATTGCCATTCCCACAAGTATTTCTCCATGTGGTTTTCCTATCAGCTACTTTTGCCCGGCTGTTGTTGTAGTTTGTGAATGTTATGATATGTTAGACAGCTTGATATCTGCCAAAACATTTCTTATCCTGTGAAGTTTCACCTGCATTATAGTGCATATTTCAGTTGTCCTTATAATTAGCTGCTACACCCAGTGCATATCCCCAAAGATACCATCGGTTCCTCCAGTTAATAGCATCGAACCGTTTCCAGAGATATGTCAGACCTGTGATGTGCTAAACATGAATACATCCGGGAATTTGTGTTGAGTAGTCGTGTATACTTCACTGTGTAACAACTTACAACATTCTGCTTTTACCACTCCTGTATAACATGATCTGCAAAAACTCTGATTTTCGCTGTAACCATGCAGGTTGAGCTTGTTTGTAGGGTTTGCTTAGTGCTCCTTCAGACACATCATAATCAATTAACTACCACGCCAACAGCACGATCCTTGTTGATGGAACTGAAGGATATCCTTTACAGTAGAGTAAAGGTAACTTGTGTTCACTTCAGAATCTGAACAGGAAGCTTTGCAGCAACCTGATCATCTTATCTATTTGACCTATACTCCTCAGGAATGCAAGGATACTATAGGTTTCAACCTTGCCGCTATGGATCATGTAAAAGTAAGGCAATGCTTACTCCTGTTGAATTCTCATTACTTTAGGTTTCAACCTTTAGACTTCAGCTTTTTTGTGTGTGCCCATCTTTAGGAACTGTTGGCCATGAAATCAGACGCACCTTTTCGTGATGCGAAAGCAAAACTAATGGAGATCAGGCAGGAGCAATCAAAGCGATCAGATAGGTCCGCCACCACCGGTGGGAACGAGAAAAGGAAAAAGAAGAGAAAGAAAGCTTCTGGAGATAGTTGAGCCTTGGGCAAAGTTCAAGCCTTAGGTCAGCTGTTTTTCTTTTTTCTGTTGTGCTTTAGTTTTGTAAGCTACACTGGCCGTGCTCATTTTATTGGTACGCGAGCGTGACAAAAATCCGATAACTAATAGAATGTAATCAACTCTCCGGTGTAATTGTGCAAAAATCACTAAGTCACATGATTTCATTCTATGGTTACTGTATTTTTGTATTTAAATTCCCTCACAAGGTAATAGGGTTCTTGTTGTTTAGTGAGAAGGTTTAAATGTAAAAGTACGATGACCGTGAAGTGAAGATTGTATGGCTCATAAGTGATTTTTTGTACGATTGCACGCGAGAGAGGACTGCATTTTAGTCTTTCCCAATTAGTCTAACGGTAGTTTGTTTTGTACTTGTGCTGTTCATTCTTAATTTTGCTCGTCTCAGCTATTCATTTGGGCCTTGGAGAATGCCAACTCCAAAAGCGAAAATTTGTGTAGTGAGTCGGATTTTGCAAAAAAAAAAATGGAATACATTTGTGTTTTTAGGTTTCAAAATTGTTGCTCCTTTCATTCTAGTTGCTAGTTTTAGTTTTGTGACACATCAAACTTTAACTTCGACCGTCAGGAATACAGTATCTAAGTTTCATAAGCCAAACTGTGGTAAATTGACCATGAAAGAGTTCGTTCCTTTTGCGAAAAAATAAATATTGTTTCACGATCAATGTACAAGCTTTCAAGTAAAGAACTAACGATCAGCAGTCTACCAAAACTTCTACAGCTAAACGCATGCGCAGAATTCATGAGTGTCTTCCAAACAAGGTTGAGCGTAGCAGCACGAATAAGGCAAGCCATCCAATGTATACTCCCTCTGTCCCTATGAACTTGTCGCTTTGTAGTTCATTTTTGAACTACAAAGCGACAAGTTCATAGAGACGGAGGGAGTACAAATTTACGCAGATGACGTGATAATATATAACACGCTAACAAAAAAACTGCGCACCGCCGTCTCGTTACTAATAGTTACTCACCCGTCCTAAAAAACTTATCATTTTGTAGTTTATTTTTAAACTACAAAACAATAAGTTTTTAGGAACAGAGACAGTACTTGAGTTTTAGCTACAGCAGCGCTACTTTAACTATACAAGTCATCCTCGTCAGCTGCGGCCGCGGATGAGAAGGGGTCAGCCGCAGCGCCCGAGCGAGCCGCCGCCTCCGGTTGGCCAGGGAACCGGAACTCGCTGCCGAACCCGCGAGACTGCTGCAGCGTCTGGGCGAAAGCCTGATACTTGCGGATATCGGCATCGTTCACACTCCGGCGCGCAAACTTCATCGACTCTTCGAAGTGAGCGGCCTTGATCTCAGCAATTTCGTCCACCTCATCTTCCTCCATGGCCTCAGGGTTGTCCCTCCTACGCCTCTCCCTCTCAATGTCCTGGAACCAATGTTTCCATTTTCATTAGCAAATAATAACAAACCACCTTTAAAACAAAAGCCCATTCGGTGCAATGCATGCTTACCTTTTCAATGTTCTCCCTGATGGCATACTTGCACGCACGCTGGCAGATTTCTGTGATATCTGCACCGCTGAAACCCTGGGTGTACTTGGCAAGAGCGTTCAAGTCAACATCCTTAGCGACAGGAGACTTCCTGAGGCAAGCTTTGAAGATCTGAAGCCTGGATTGGTCATCGGGCAGAGGAATGTAGATAAGCTGATCAAGACGCCCTGGCCTAAGCAACGCAGGGTCAATGATGTCCGGCCTGTTAGTGGCACCGATAATGAAGACAGTCTTCTTGGCGTTCATGCCATCCATCTCAGTCAGCAGCTGGTTCAGCACTCTATCTGCAGCACCTCCTGCATCGCCAACACTGCTTCCCCTCTGAAATACAAAGAAATTTCTTAGCCGATTGCAACTTGCAAGGTTCATCTGCGTGTGTGCACATGTGCATAAAAGGAACAAGAATATACCTGAGTTGCAATAGAGTCAAGCTCGTCAAAGAAGAGGACGCAAGGAGCAGACTGCCTAGCCTTGTCAAAGATCTCACGTACATTGGCCTCACTCTCACCAAACCACATGGTAAGTAGCTCAGGTCCCTTCACGCTAATGAAGTTAGCCTGGCATTCATTAGCAATCGCCTTGGCCAACAAAGTCTTGCCACAGCCAGGAGGGCCATAAAACAGAACACCTTTCGAAGGAGACATGCCAAACTTTTCAAACTTCTCAGGGTGCTCCACTGGATATTGGACAGTCTGCAAGAATTTGAAGTTTGTTAAGGGATGATAATAAGACACACAAATTCAGTAGCACAAACATGTATGTGAGATTAAAAGTACCTCCTGGAGCTCCCTCTTGACAGTATCCAAACCACCAATATCCTCCCAGGAGACGTTTGGAACTTCCACAACCTGAATCCAGAATTTTGGTAAGCCTCCAGAAAAGTATAAAATTAGCATAAAAGCTTAGTTATAGAGATACTCACAGTTTCACGGAGAGCAGACGGGTTGCTTGTCCCAAGTGCCGTCTTGAAATGGTCATTTGAGACGGCCATCGAATTCAGTATCTCAGCATCTATAGTTTCATCCTCAAGATCTATGATATCCATCTTCTCACGAATGCACTGGAGAGCAGCCTCAGTACAAAGGGCAGCAAGATCAGCACCAACATAACCATGGGTATCCTTACCAATGAGCTCCAAGTCAACCTGCAAAAGATATGAATTGCAATTGAGATAGAATTTCGAAACTAGAGAAATTACATACAAAATCAGATCACCTCATTTATCAGTAAAAGAGGCCACTTACATCTTCAGCCAGCTTCATGTTTTTAGTGTGAATCCGGAGAACCTCAAGGCGCCCAACTTCATCAGGGACACCAATGTCGATCTCACGGTCAAACCGACCAAATCTTCTAAGAGCAGGGTCAATACTGTTTGGGCGGTTTGTAGCACCCATAACAATAACATGTGCACGAGACTTGAGACCATCCATAAGAGTCAAGAGCTGTGAAACAATACGCCTCTCAACTTCTCCATGAGTCTTCTCTCTCTTAGGTGCTATAGAATCTATCTCATCAATGAAAATGATTGACGGTGCATTTTTCTCAGCTTCTTCAAATGCCTTTCTGAGGTTGCTCTCGCTTTCTCCAGCTAGCTTTGACATAATTTCTGGTCCATTGATCAAAAAGAAGAATGCACCAGTTTCATTAGCTACAGCTCTAGCAATAAGAGTCTTGCCTGAGCCAGGCGGTCCATACAGCAATATGCCCTTTGGTGGCTTCACGCCAATAGACTTGAAAAGCTGAGGATGACGCAGTGGAAGTTCAACCAATTCTCTGATTTGGGCCATCTGCTTTCTGACTCCACCGACATCATCATAACCAACATCATCTAGTCTTTCCTCATCCTCCCTCTTAATAGGCTCACCTTCACAGAATATTTCTGTATCGGGTGCAACGATACAATACTCTGCAGGGTCAGTCTCTACGACTTTGAATTCTACACTTCTCATACCACCCCTGACAAGGAAAAGGTCTCCTTTTCTCAAAGGACGATAGGCTTCAAGGAAGTATGCTGAAAAGTTTAAGACAAAGACAATTTAAGCAAAAGAAACAAAAAAATACATCAAAGCAGACTTTGCAAAATAAGTATAGCATGCTCAGTTATTTATCATATAAACTTGGTCAGAGTATCTAATATGCATTCACCAAAAAATAAATTCATGATGGTACTTTTAAGACGAACGACAAAAATCATGGAAAGTGGTACATTTATAAAAATACAGAACTTAACCTGATAAAAAACCACAAAGATTAGCTTTAACATCATTAAATAAAGCTTTTAAAAAAGTTTCAAATGTACGGTAGAATCTTTAGGGAGAAGGGTACAATCACTCATGCCACTAATTTTCACAAGAACAGTTGTGCATAAGGGTTTCAAGTGCATCTTACGTTTGAGGAAAGCATCAAACAAGTTGCCAGTGATGCCTTCAACTGTGTCATCAATAGGAAGTATGTGCACACGCTTCCCATACTTGACATCTTGGCATTGGTGGACAGAAACTATATCACCAAGGCGCACCCTCAAGTTTTTCCTCACAACCTTGTTAATCCGGACCTTTGGCTCCTCACACGTTTCATCTGCAAGCACGATGCAGATTGTGTCTTTTCTCTTCTTACCCTGTTATGAAGTGATCCGGCGTGTCAGCAGCCAAGAATAACATGGTACTCACAGGCAAATTCAAAACACAATCTCGATGGTAAAGGATTTAGCGTGCATTGAATTACAGAGTATTGTCCAAAATGCAAGTAATATAACCACAACACTCAGATTGTAGAGACTAGTGAAGCTACTACAAGCAAACAGAAGGTTTGCAAATAAACAAGCGATAAGATGATTATATTAGATGTCCAACTAAGTATTTCACAGAAGTGTCTCACAGTTAATCGATTCCGTGAAAGCTTGCACACACGATTTTATTTCTTTATTCCCTTCTTTTGGAAGGTCTGACCATACGGAATGATCACAGTTATGAACTCATAGTTTATAAACGTTGGTCGATCTCACAGTACCACAGAGAAAGCATGTCTTATTAGTTATTCTGCAATAAATTATTCAGCAAAGTAGCTACCGCAGTTAAGATGATGGCCATAAAAAACGAAACAGTTTAAACTAAAGGTTCGTAACTCCACAGCCAAAGGGAAAATTAATAAACAACATCCAAAACAACAGCGTGGCGTACCCAGCTGAGTTTTGATTGGTTAATAAAATCTACTACAACAGAGAAGGCAGTCATATGTGCACTGTCACACGGTTACAGTGAACGTATCTCTTGGACTACTCATCGGACACAAAAACTTGTGACCAAAAGCAGAAACAGCATGGACAAAATTTCATAACCTAACCAACTAAAATTGCACCAAACGGCAATATCCAACGTTTAAAGGCCTATTGTCCGTACCTTGAGCAGGACAGTGTCGCCACGGAAGAACTGGAGCTTCTCCATGGTATCTGGGTGGAGCGCGACGACGGAGTTGTCGTCATTGGTTGCCTCGTCGACCACCAGCCGGTTCGGCGACTTCTTCCTCTCGAGGATCGCCGTCGAGAAATCCTTCTTCCCGTTACTGCACCAAACCCCACCAAAAACACACAAAAATCAGACAAAAACAATTTCCCCACCAAAATATCTTCCACGACAACAGCAAGCTGGAGCCCTTAATTTGGGGCGGGAACTCACGGATCAGAGGAGGAGGAGGGTTCTCCTTGGCTCGCCATTGCCGGCGAATTCGAGGCGGCTGTAGGTGCTAGTTCTGCGCTATTCGCGGGAGCGGCGAGGGACGCGGATCCTCTGACTTGAGCGATTTTCACTGCACGCGTGCAGTAATGCGTATGGATCGTCCATCCATGTTTCTTTGCATCCGACGATGCTTCACCTCTTGGTTTTTATGCGCTCAAGTCCGGCCTAAAGCAACATCAGGATGGTAGGAAGAACTATTGGTGAATGGTGTTAGCTGAATAAGTGTGCTCTCTTTTTATACGAGAAAAAATAACTACTTGTAATATGACCAATATTTAATTAACCTCTTATACTATTTTGTAGTTTGTCTGTACTTCACACTACTGTTGACGAAAATAAATTTTGGTTGTATAATTTATACTTTTTTGTTAAATGATAGGATTAATATTTAACTATAATGATTTGTAGTTAATTAATTAGCTATTGGTTACATGTCGTCTGTAATTTTTTGTAGAAATTTTGAGAAGCGTGGAATATAGATAAACCATTCTTACATCTATACTATCTTTATAAAAGTTATATTTTAAAAAGTTTGCTGTCAACTGTAGTGTGAAGTAATTGCTGGTCTAATATTTTTTAAAACCTCCCTACCATCCTGAAAAATATGTTGGTTTAAGCCGGACTTGAGTGCATAAAAACCAAGAAGTGAAGCATCGTCCATACGCATTACTGCACGCGTGCAGTGAAAATGGCTCGAGTCAGAGGATCCGCGTCCAGCGGAGAGACGGCGACAGATATTCGCGCAAACCGAATTTTATGAATACGGTATGCACCAATTGCTGCGAGGAGGGAGTCAGCGGGGATTAGTTTGCTTTTATAGCTTCTTTCTTGATAGGGGTCCTGTCAGGTCGAGGACGATAAGTCCTTGGTCCACCTGACATGGATTCGGTTTGGAGTGCTGGTAGAGAAGCGCGCGGGCCGTGGTCTACTTGGTGGGCCTACGCGGATGTGTCTAAGCAGGGCACGAGGTCGGAAGCGGCGGACGGCGAGGAGGGGGCGGATCGGGCCTTGGCCTCGGTAACGGGAGGTCAGTCGACGGTCGCGGTTACTGGTCCGGGCTGTGATGAACGCACGATGGATGGAAAACTGATAGTACTCCCCATTCTATACTATACAAGTTCATCCACGATATTTGGGCCGGGCAGACTCGCCTGAATGGGTCTTCTACCTTTAGACCTTTACGTACATTCAGTGATTTCGTGAAACCTTTTTCATATTGGATGGACGCAAGCTTTGGCGACGGGATCAAATAGCTTAACGAACAGCAATAAGCACTGCTGTGCTTTCCCACTATTAGCCGGAAATCGTCGGGGTCCCCGACCCCGATGGCACGACGTACAGTAGTTAGCTTCGCCCCTGGTGCGACATGCATGTGCGCAAAAGCTACCGAGTCGATTGCAAAGTTGACCTGCAGCAGCAACACCCTCCTCCCCTCCTCCGGCTGTAAAGGCAAAGGTGATGATGATGCACTGTCTGCAGTGTGCTCGTGCAAAGAATGTATCTCACCTTCCGTTCTGTGAAGAAACCACATCTGCCTGCACGCAGCAGCAGCACGCTTGATACGTCTGAAGAAGAACGTGACAAGCAAAAAGCTGCTATGAATTCGGCAGCAGGGACGTGAAACGCCAAGGTGGTTGTGGTCCATACAGCACGCTTATTTCTCTTTTTCCTTTTCTCAAAGGGTCCTAGTTTTACTTTCATGGTGGGAAAAGGGTGTGACTTTTTTTAAAACCTCTTTTGTTAACCCTGGGAGAAAAGATGCTTTAAAGCTTATCAAGAAGTTCTTTCTTCAGTTACTCTTAATACGTGCACTTTTCCTCGTTTGATAGCACTTTCAGCCAAAAAAGTAGTTGAAAGTCTTGGCAGCTATGGCTCTGAACTTGCGAATACCAATTTGTATTGATCTTTCAAAGATATTTATTTTCTGAGACTGCAGGTCAAGACTGTGTGCAGTTCATTCCAACGATAGGATGCTGGACTCAACGATATTACTGGTTCTCACGTTGGATCGTCTTATTGGTTTCTTCTAGCAAAGTCAAAGCATGCATGCCACCGAGAAGTTGTATCTTTCTATACGAGTCGTGGACAGAGCAAGCCATACACTGCAACCTGGAAACCAAGCACAATAGGCTGCAATCGCTCTAGCTATTTGGTAATGCAGCAAGCTGAATTCCTCATAAACTAGCTAGCGTGTTTGGTAGAAGAATTGGACGTATGTCAGATAATTATTATCCTTGCAGGTTACAGTTACCAGGTCACCTATTTTCAGTTGGACTTCTTGAACTAGTAAAAGCTCAGCATGTGATGTGGCCACTCACGATCGGACCCTGCACGATGCACCAGAATGGAAACAGTCTCGTTTGTTTCCTTCCTGTCTTTTGATAGATTCCCTGATGATCCCATGTTCTTTTTATCATGTTCTTTCTACAGGGAAATAAAAAGGGTGATGGCATGATAAAGCGGAAAGAACAAAGAAGAAAAAGCAGGAAGTCAAGATAAAAAAAAAGGAGCAGGAGAAATCAAATTAAAGGTGAAAAGGGGTAAAAGGCAGTGTATTAAATATCTGGCTTTCCGTTGAGGCGGGAATTTACTTGGTTCAAGCCATGTTGTCATTGCATCTGGCAGCATGGTCTACTGTCTTCATATGGGTACGTTTTATCAGCACTGTGTGTACCTGAGTTTTTTATTTCCTCGAATGTGCAGAGCATCGTACCTCGTTTAATCAGCATTGTTTTTTTGAAGCAACACAGTTTCCATTTTCCACAAAAAGAGAAAAGAAGTCGATCTGATAAAATTACTGCAAATAATATGAAATGAAATCGGCCGGTCGGTTGTTACTTTCTTTTTATCCCAAAATCTGACTCGGATGCAATGACCTACCAACACCCTGTCCCGTCTGAATATTATGCTATGCTGCTCATGCACCGTCACGGGGCTTAGCAAACGCATGAATCAGTAATTATCACGATCCTTTTTTTTTAAAAAAAATAATATTATACTGGTGCCGTGGACGCCACGATTATCCATTTTGCATTTTCAAATGCAGATCAAAACCCAACGACCGACCTCGTTATCCAGTCAAATGATTAATTTTCCGGACTGATTCTTCCCGATTTCCAAACCCACGAGATTGTCATTTAACACTATACGAAACTTAAAACGACGGCAGAATTAATTAGTTAATTAACGAAACTAGGCACACCGACAACGCGAGTTTGGTTGCCACTTGCCTGATCATGCGAAGTCCCCAGAAGCCATCTTCGCATTTTAAATCATAACGGAATACGTCCTCATTTTTTTTTGGTAAAACAGCCATTTTTAATTTTTGCTGACATGTTGCTTACGCAAACACGATATTTTATTCATTTATCCAGGGGATATTCCTGGTCAAACATACATACGATGCTTGAGGACTTAATGTTTTAGCAGAAGAGACGGAAGAACGGAAGAGTTCCGAACATCTGACGCGTGTTTCTTTCCTGCATTTGGCACCGTATCAATGGTGAAGCAACACAGCGAGCGAGGTTATTAGAAAAAAACTGGACTGATTATTGATTGATTGGCAGGGGCTGAAGTGGATATGGCGCGTGGATTTCATGCCGGAACAGCTTTGCGGCACCAACTTGTGTCTGAAAAAGGTTTGGTGATGTTCTGCAAGCTTAAGCTACCGTAATACTCCCTCCCTTTTAAAAAATTTGTCATTTTTAGTTCATTTTTTACTAAAAAGTGACAATTTTTTTGAAAAGAAAGGGAGTACTTTAGGTCAATATAGTCATACTCTCTCCACTTCATTTTATTTAATGCTGTTTAGTTTAAAAGTAAATTAACAAGCGTTAAATAAAAAGAAATTGAGGGAGTAGTTGGTAGTCCACGTAAATTTCATTTTTCGAACAATGTAGCCCACGCAACTGGAGACTATGAAAATCACCGTTCTGTATTCCCAATCAAATTTCGCATCCTTCAAACACGGGCGACGGGTGAGTATCGTACGACTCCACGGTGTGGTTGCTGCAATACTGTAGACTAGTAATAGGTGGTATGAAAACTGCGAATCGCACATGGAAATTGAAGCAGTTCCGCGTCCGGATAACGCCTCCAACGCACGGAAACGCAACGAGTTCTCGAAGTATCCGGTACGATTGGTGGGTTCAGGCGCACACGGTTACACCAACCTGACCGTCGAATTTCTCGAAGATGAAGAACCAGAAATGAAACGAAGTTTTCAGAAGTGAATACAAAAGGGTGGGCTTTGAGTTCACCGCGTCGTAAGAAAGTGAGATTTTTTTTTTTCTTTTCTGAGATACAGTATCCTTTTGATAGGCGCTCCCCAGACGTCAACAAAAGGGGATGTGTGAAACCAGGCTGGCACACACAAAAAAAAAAAGAGAACTGTCAACATAATGTTACGTCAATCCTAAAAGCGACAGATCCAAACGTAATTGTCTATCCTCCTAGGCTCCGAGTCCGACATGAGAGAAAACTTGCGGCCACGAGTGGAATGGTAGCAAGAAAAACGGCGCCATATTAAATACTTGTAAGAGTTTCTTGTCCATAAAGAACCACGCAGACCAATGCGGATTTAATAAGATTATAATTATCTGATTAATTGCTGAATCGCACACAGCGTAACGGCGACGACGAAGACAAACCAGTCCACGAATTCAACATAGCTGACCACGCGCCCGCTTTTGGACCGGTTCATTTAATCGGCAAAAAAATCGGCAAGTTAACCAACGGGTAGAGGAGAACAAGCGTTGATGAGATAAGAACAAACGACTAACCAGAAAAGGCTAACGAAACTAGAGAAAAATTCGGACCAGAGAAATAGTACTAGTTCTAGATCTAGGAAGGCTAACTCCTCACTGGTCATTTGTACATGTCTTGAAATGTCCCGGCCGGCTAAGGTTTAATTAAGCTGATGATGGATGATCACCGAGCTCTGATGAACGCGCGTCACATGACGGAGCAGGCGTTGGGGTTCTCGTCGCTGAAGAGCTGAGGCGGTGGCGCCATGTGGTACGGGTACGGCGGCGCGTACGCCTGGTGCTGCCCGGCCTCGGGGTGGGGGTACTGCTGCTGCTGATGCTGGTAGTAGGCGGCGGCGGCGGCGGCGCTGGAGTTGGAGGAACCCATCATGCCGTAGTAGGGGTAGTAGCTGGACGTGGCGGCGGGGCCCTGCGGGTACGCGACGTGGCCGTACGGCGGCGGCACGTGGTACGTGCTCGCCTCGGCCGGCGGCGCCATGAACGCCGCGGCGGCGGCCGTGGAAGGACCCGCCGTGTCGATGCCTTTGGCCTTGCCCTTCTTGTCCTGATCGCCGCCCGCGGCCGCGGATGCATCCTTGTCGCTGTCCTTGTCGCCGTCGCCGCCTTTGTCCTTCTTGTTGTCCTTGCCCTCGCCGCTGCTCTTGCCGGCAGGCACGGCGTCAACGGGGCGGTTGAGCTTCTCCTTGAGGTACGACAGCAAGGCGCGGACGTCCATGGTGCCCGTGACCTTCACCTCGTCCTTGGCATTGCCGTCCAGCACCACATCCTTCACACCTGGAGTCGGTCAAAAGCGTCAATTTTGAAGCCGCGGCACACAAAATCAACAGAAATTGCATGTGAAATGGTCGGAACTTTTTTAAGGTCTCACCTTTGAACTTGTAGATGCGTCGCCTGATGCGGTCGGCGCAGCCGTCGCAGTGGAGGCGGATCTTGAGCAGCACCGTCCCCTGTCGGAAACCAAAAGCAGAGCCAGATTTTAGTCGCAGGTCAGGTCAGAGGAGTAGTTGGGAGCAGGAGCAGATTGCGTGGACAGCATTGCCTCCTGTGTACCGACCTCTTTGGGTTTCGTCTCCTCCGGCGGTTGCTTCTTCTCCTTCTCCTCCTTGGTGCTCGCGTCCTTGTCCCCCTTCTTCTCGCCGGCGCCGCCGTCCTTGTCGGCCTTCTTCTCTCCAACGCCGCCGTCCTTGGACTCCGAGGCCTTCTTGGGGCCGCTGCCGGCTGAGACGACCTCGACGGCCTTGCTGGTCTTCGCCTCGATCCGCGCCTTGAGCGCGGCCGCGTCGGCCGTCCCCGCCACGACGACCCGTTTCGCCGCGACGTCCGCCACGATGGACTCCACACCTGCGCGCGGCAACAAGGAAATTCACCGCGGATCAGCCGAAGAACCGAGAAGCCTGACATGAATTCCCAACACGAACGAGGCAGGCGCGTGAAGAAACAAAACGTACCAGGCAGGCGCTTGATGGCCTTCTTGACCTTGTGCGCGCAGCCGGCGCAATGCAGGTCCATCTTCAGCACGACGGGCTGCGCGGCCTCCGGCGCCGCCGCGCCATCCACGCCGCCGCCATCGCCGCCCTTCCCGGCTCCCATGGGATCACTGGACTCCGGATCGTTCCTCTCGGTTCTGTGTGTTTCGGGGTGGATTTTGCGGCGTGCTTTGTGTTGGGTTGACGAAGAGAAGAGAAATGCCAAAGGGGTGGGGCTGAAATAAATAGCAGGACGGGGTGGGCGGTGGGGGCCAGGGTGTACGGCACTGCTGATCCGCGTCCGCGTCGGACAAAGTGGACTCCCCGCCTGCCGCGGTTGCTGACGCCGGTAAGTTTCTGCCAGCCTGCCTGCCGCCCGGTGGCGGCTGGTGGACTGCTGCTGCTGCAGCGGATGAGTGCCGGTTACGGTCACCTGTGGCGTCATCGCGCAGATGTTGAAGTACTGTACTCTAGTACTTTTCTCGTTTCGGTACGTTCTCGAATGCTTGTACTACTGCAGCACCGCGGTACAGTACAGTACTCCTCTTCTAGCCGAATTCATAAGCGATTTTTAAGTTTGGACGTTACGGATTAGTAGCACTATTTCAAATTTCGTACAGCGAAAATAATGCTACTGTTCAACTTAGTTAAGTTCGTGCGCTTGACGCGTGGCACGCGGTTACAAACGCGAATCGCACGATGTCGCAAGTTCCTTCTATGCATGTTCAGGAACCTTACTAGTACCCGGTCTGAGGAAGAAACAAAGCGAATCTCTCCACGATACAAACGGACGCACTCGAGTTTCCTGCTGCAGCTTCTGCCCCCTTTCACTCTCCTTTCGCCATGCCTCTTCTTGCGCGTAGATATGGCGATAACCGTGGACGAAATGAGGCCGATGGTGACGACACTTGTCATGCTTGGTTGGACGAGGATGGATAGAGACGGCTCATCTCGCCGAGGCGCGGCAGGAGTGAGGACACGGAGGAATCTCACTTTCCAAGGTTTTACTTTCCCCTTCCTGGAAAACTGCGTCGGGAACTGGCTGGCTGCTCCGAATCCAAGCCCAACAACACCAATCTGACTGTGGGCCACGTTTTCAGCCATGGCTGTTTCGTCCGCTTTCGATCCACTTTGTCTAGTTTTGGGCCATATGGGCTTTAATATGGGCTGTAGCTATACGCGTTGATATGATATGATATGGTCTGGGCTGTTGCAACACGCGCATGGGTTGATTAACAGCCCGCCGTGTTTAGAGCCGATGCCCACGAGGCCACGACAACGGCGGTTGGATGCGCCGCCGTGCCGGCGTCACAGGAAAAGGCCTAAAAGCCAGCCAGCAACGCTGCAACAGCGAGGTAAAAGAGAAAAACCGCGAAGCAAACTGCAAAAACCAGCGAGAAAATTTAGAAAAAAAAAAAGAAACAACCGGGGTGCCGTGCCAGCCCGCTCTTGCGACGATTTCTTTCGCTCCCTCCATTTTGCCTCCTCTTCTCTTGTCTTTTTAGGGTTTCTTCTGCTCTGCTCTCCAGCTCCATCCTCCCTCTCCTCCCCAATTCCGCGTCCCCGATTCGCGGCGATCTCCATTGCCGTCCATGGTCTCCGGCGACATGGACGTCCCGACCGACGACGGCGGCGCCCGGGCCGTCCAGCGCCCGCCGCCGCCGGTGGGGGCCCGGTTGTCCTCCGGCGCCGCGCACTCCGCGTCCAGCAGCGGCGGTAGCGCGGGCTCCCCGTGCAGCCGCAGCGAGCACCACGCCTCTGATGGCGCGGGCAAGGGGGCGTTCGTGGCGGCGGCGGGGGGCCCGTCGGCGTCCGCGTCCCCGCTGGCCAGCGAGAGCACCTTCCTCCGGCTTAATACCCTCGACATCAACGGTGACGACGCGCCTTCGTCGCAGGCTCCAACTAGGTTAGCGACTCTGATTTGCTTCAGTTACCGGCAGTGGGGGAGCTAGTAAATTTTGCGAATGGGTTCACTTAAAATTACATGTGTGAATTAAGTATAAGTCATCTGAACTCAATGGATTCAAACTAGTAGTTATAGGTTAATCATGCTTGCTTTACAAAATTTTATTGGAGTCAACTGAACCCAATAACAGTACTGCAGCTCCGCCACTGGTTACTGGTTTTCACTATATTTCTGCTGCTGCTTGGTCCGATTTCTTTTGTAAAGCTACCTGAGACTGAGTATAGCTCAATTAGTGACGTGTAGTCGTTAATGCTGGCCTGTCGAGCTTGTCTAATCGTCATCTAAACTGCAAGGAAGTTTAGTTGTTGTTTCTATTGTGCATTCTTGATGAAGTTTTGGCACATTTTGATCTGCAAGCCTGAGTTACACGTGAGGATGTTTATAGATTTTGTAAGTTTTCCTTCCTGATAGCCTAAATTTCACGAGTTAGGATCTAATTAATCATTTGCCGATGCAGCAGATAGTTTATGTCTATTCGCGCAAACTCATAGTAGAAGTTTATAATTCTTAATATTTTTCTTTGTACTTTCATTTCATTACTCATCCACTGTTTTCTTGCACTCTAAAACTACAGTAAGAAGAAAAAGAGAGGATCGCGGGCAGTTGGTCCTGATAAGGGTAACCGGGGTTTGCGCCAATTCAGTATGAAAGGTGAGTTGAATGTGTTCTTCCCTGTTAATACTTCTAATTGAATGTTATCTTCCAAAAGTAAACATAGGCAGCATAGTAGCAACGGAAATACTTGTGCAAAACTAGTATATTTGCTCTGCTTCCGCCATAATTACACATTCATTTTGCTATTCATTCAAAGGGTCTCTGTTTAGTAAATGGTACAGATGTGGAGTAGTAGGCTGAATTCAAACTATCATAGGTGTCTTGATGTGTCCTCTTTTTCTCTTTACAGTTTGTGAGAAAGTTGAAAGTAAAGGGAGAACAACGTATAATGAGGTAAGTGTTTTGTTATTTCTGTCATACCAAATTTTCTTCTTCTGATTATTCATGCATATGACATATTTTATGGACCAAATGGGCTCGTATAATCCTCCCCCAGACCCCACCTTGTGTTAGAGCTTCCAGCACTGGGTCTGTCCTTTTAGTCGTGCACCAGTTTGGAAGCGAAAGCCACACACACACACACACCCTCTGTCTCTATTTTCTTTTTGCTTCTTGCTTTCTTGCTTTTGCAGTGAGAAACCACCGTCAAGCTAGCTTCCTCTTCTTTCTTCCAATGGCTAATTCCTTCTTCTCTATCCCAGAGATCCCCGCCATCTATCCAGAGATGAAAATAGACAGCAAAATGTTGGATGATGATTCTTTTCATGTCACTAACCGTCTAACCGAAAAACCCACACGTTTGTTAGCCATGGAGAAACGAAAAAAAAATGCCCATCTTTGAGATAGGTGACATGAAAACCAGCCGGAGCTCCTCCAAGCAAGCATGGAGCATAAGACTGACCAAAGATTCGGTGAGCCGAAAGGTGTAACAAGGGAAAACCGCAAGCAAATGGAAAACACCATGGGGCGATGAACAGAAGGCCTGAACTTTGCGAGAATGCCAGCTCGAAACTCCTTGCATGGTTGGAAGTTCCACGAACTCACTATCTCGCCTATTGTCCTTCAGCTAAAGGAGGTTACCAGGACCTGAGAAGTTGGCATGGCGGCAGCGGGCAACACTGCCGCACGGATCTTCAAAGAGGTGTTCCATTGAAGGAGCAGGTGACAATGCCAAGGGTGGGGGTGGTGCCAGTGGCCAGGGGGAGGGGGAGCAGGGGTGGGGCCGTGAGCCACCCCCCGTTCCTTGCAGTGGGTTTCCACTCTCCGTTGTTACTATTGTATACTGTTTATGCATATTTTTCTTCTTTTGTTTATTTAAATTTCCCCTTTTGTGGCTTGTTTTGATACTGTATTTTGTTATTCTTACATTCCATCTTTCTTTGTCAGGTGGCAGATGAACTTGTGGCTGAGTTTTCAGATCCGAACAATAATATTGATTCACCAGATCCCGATAACCCCAACGCAGTTAAGAAATAGGACCTCTCCTGGGCACCAGTTAATTGTTTAATTTAATGTGTTCAATCCTCACCGTATGTTAAAATGCAGCAACAATATGATGAGAAAAATATACGGAGAAGGGTTTATGATGCATTGAATGTCCTGATGGCTATGGACATTATATCTAAAGATAAAAAGGAAATTCAGTGGAAGGGCTTGCCTCGGACTAGTATAAGTGATGTTGAAGAATTGAAGGTTTTGCTTTCTTCTTTCTGTTGTTTGCTGTCGCATATTGACATCCAATGTACTCATCACATTGTCCCTTTTTCACAGACGGGGCTTGTGGGGTCGAAAGTTAGGATTGAGAAGAAAAGTGTGTATTTTCAGGAGCTGCAAGACCAAGTAAGCATATAACCTTAGTCCACTCTTCCCTTTGTGCACTTAACAGTTAATTACCTCAAGCATTTCTCAGCAATTTGAGATATGCATTACTATTTTTTTCTGGCATGTAAAGTTTGTAGGACTTCAAAACTTGATTCGACGGAACGAACAGTTGTATGGTTCAGGGAATACACCTTCAGGTGGAGTGGCTTTACCATTTATCCTAGTCCAGGTGAATAAGTTTTCAACACTGTTCTTAGTTTCATTTTGTACGTTGTGAACTGAACTCTACTGCATTCTGCGCAAAGTTAGTGTTAAACTTCAGGTATCTATTTTTTCTTTGCCATGCAGACACGACCTCATGCAACTGTAGAAGTCGAGATATCAGAAGATATGCAACTAGTGCATTTTGACTTCAATAGGTAAGACATGTCCCTTTTATTCCCCCCTCCTGACGGACTGTTTTCCAAATTAGGTACCAATATGTGCCTATTGCTTCTGTCAAGTAAGACTATAATTTATAACTTGTGATGACTACCTCGTTTACTGGCTGTAAGTTTTTTCGCAAATATATGCTGTATTTGAATATCATGTCTGTTGTTGAATATGGAATTATTTGCTTTGCCTGTTTGCTATCCTTCAAATCTTAGAACAAATTTTGTCGATACAATGGAACTAAGCTCTAAGTTTAACCAGAAGATTCTTCTGAAATCATTTTCAATTTAGGAGCTGATTCAACTATTACTACACGGCACCTTTGGTGACTAGTGAAATATTGTTTCTGGCATTGACCACTTGCTATTTTGTATTGGCAACCAATTGTTTATCAGCATCCAATAAAGATGAGAAACAACCAATTGTGTTTCTGTATTCTATCTTAAAAACAAGGGGAAAACAGCTGTATTTGACAATTGACTATGTCAAAATAAATGTGTCTAGATGAATGTGTTCTTAAAAACATGTTCTATATTGATTCTTTATCTGTGTTTCTGAAAATGCAGCACTCCATTTGAGTTGCATGATGACTTGTACGTACTAAAAGAAATGAGGTTCTGTGGACGAGAGCAACATGACAGTACTCAAGAACCATGCGCAAACGAAGGTGAGAGCTCAAGCATGCCCAATATTTATCGGCATCAGTTACAGCATCCTGGAAGACCAAATGGTACAGTTAGATTACCAAGCTCGCCTCCTGTCCCTGGAATTCTGAAAGGGCGTGTGAAGCATGAGCATTAGCGGTAGGATGTTTGTTTTATTACATTGCCTGTTATTATATTTTTCTTGTAAAGGGCCTGTAAATTGTTGGGCAAAGGGGTAGTAGCTTCATCTGATTTAGCTCTGCACCGGATTGATAGATCCATGGGTGCCCTGAGTAACTCTAACTATATTAAGATCTGTTCTTTTTTTTTTCGGTTAAGAGAGAATGTAATTGTGTAGAGCAGTGTAAAATAGTAGCGCTTGATTTGGATGAATGTTCAGCGTGCTGCGTGCTTCATTCCAGGCACATGAATCTCGTTTGTTTCAAAGTGTATTTTCAGTAAATTTGTTTGCACATCTGTTGGTTTGCAACCACATCTCCCCTTTTCAACAACATGTTGGATGCACCTGGATGTTGAAGGGGGGACGCCGGCACCGGCATGACCGAGAAGGGCTCGCGAGACGGTGCGAAAGAAAGGCCCCTCCTATTATTGGACAATACCTCGAAAAAGAGCCTGTCGTTGCGTCGACCGCTCCGGTCCGCTCGGGGTCTTTCCCGTTGACCGCCTCTGCATGCGCGCGGTATAAGCGTGGCATTGGCGAGTCCTGGCATCGCACGGACATTCTCTGCACCATGAACGCCCGCATGGTCTTCCCTCTCCTCCTTCTGGCCGCCGCCATCGCGGCGCCGCTGGCCTCCGGGCAGCTCATCCGTGAGTTCTACAAGACGACGTGCCCGGACGCCGAGAAGATAATATTTGGCATCGTCGAGAAGAGGTTCAAGGAGGACCCCGGCACCGCCGCCGGCCTCCTCCGCCTCGTCTTCCATGACTGCTTCGCGAACGTAACTCGCCGAACCATCACTGATGCATTAATTTAGTCGTTCATTCGTTACATGCATACAAGCACGTACGTTCTCGCTGGTTGCGTTCTCTGCTCCCGCTCTTTATGCATCTCCATCGGTGGTGGTCTCCAGGGCTGCGACGCGTCCATCTTGATCGACCCGCTGTCGAACCAGGCCTCGGAAAAGGAGGCGGGCCCCAACATCTCGGTGAAAGGATACGACGTCATCGACGATATCAAGACGGAGCTGGAGAAGCAGTGCCCGAGCGTGGTGTCGTGCGCGGACATCCTCGCCGTCAGCGCCCGCGACGCCGTGCGGTTGACCGGCGGTCCCGCCTACGAGGTTCCCACCGGCCGCCGCGACTCGGTCGTGTCCAACCGCGAGGACGCCGACAACCTACCGGGCCCCGACATCCCGGTGCCCAGGGCCGTAGATGACTTCTCCAAACAGGGCTTCAGCACCGAGGAGATGGTCGCGCTCCTCGCCGGCGGCCACACCATCGGCAGATGCAAGTGCTTCTTCATCGAGACCGACGCCGCGCCCGTCGACCCGGAGTACAAGAAGAACATCAGCGTGGCCTGCGACGGCGCGAACCAGGACAGAGGCTCCGTGCCCATGGACCAGATCACGCCAGACGTCTTCGACGGCAACTACTTCGCTCTCTCGCTGGCCAAGAAGATGCCCCTCACCGTCGACCGTCTGATGGGGATGGACCCTCGGACGGAGCCCATACTCAAGGACATGGCGGCCAAGCCCGAAAGCTTCGTCCCCATTTTCGCCAAGGCCATGGAGAAGTTGAGCGTCCTCAAAGTTCTCACGGGGAAGGACGGCGAGATCAGGAAGTCGTGCGGCGAGTTCAACCACCCGCAGAACACCAACGATGCCCCGTCGGTGATACGGGTCAGCTCGCTTAACCCGGACCAGATGCAGGGGTTGTCGGAACCTGCAGGGGCCAGGAAAAAGGTGGAGGCTACCACCAAACCCTTAAACGAGGTGGCTGCCGCCGGCGGCGAGGAGGCTGCCAAGATAGCACGAGACGAGGAGTTCAGGAAGAGGAACTTGGCGAAACTCCGCAGCCGTCAGGAGGCACCAGCAGCCAACCAGGCGGCCGGCGGCGGGGAAGCTGCCGAAGTGCCCGCCAACGAGGAGGTCAAGAAGAAACTCCGTGGCGGTCAGCACTAGATGAACCAGACCGTACGTTCGACCACCTGCCTGCCAGTTCGGCGGCATGCAGCGCCCTAGCGCGCGCAGCTGTGTGTGGCCAGGTAAGCAGGCAGGCATGGCATGTACTACGCTCCCGTCCCGTCATCATCTCATCCTGATTTTCCATGTCTCTCCTGCGTGTAGAAGGGACGACCACACCGTATTATTTATAGCTGATCCCTAGGTCTAATTACGCAACTGTTGTGTCGATTTTTTTTGACAGCGACCAGAACTCTTGATTAATTTTCTTTTCTTGTTCTCGAGACAAGCGTCTGTACGTTCCTTTTTGGCAGATGTACAAGTTTCCGCTCTACAAAAGAGCGATATACAATGTAACTTTCCTCGATCGTCATAGAACAAAGCGCTGAAAATGCCGTGTAAATCGTGTGGCGACCTGTCACAGGCAGTCATGCTATTTACCTTTGGTTCTTCACCGTTTCATGTTTTATAAAACGTTTACTCAAGCACTCTGGTTCTTTCCCACACTGAATGCTACTCTAAATTTGATGTAGCACACGCTGGTACGAGCGTTTAAATTGTCTGGACTGGACGTTCCACGGGAATTCATGGCCCATTGAGTATTATTCACTCGAACTGCGTTGGTAAATTATAGCATTTTCTGAAAATTGTTCTTGTAGTTGTGTATTCGATCACGTTGATAAACGAAGTCCCATGATTAGTCGAGCTTCCAGCCCACAGCCCATCACGATGCACGATAGTGAATCGCGTCCTAAGTGTGCTTCCAACCTCTGGCGTTGACGTGCCAAGTGCGAACATCTCTTGCTCACTGATAATACAAAGCGAAATTAGAAAGCCACAAGACCCATAAGTCTTGAAATTTTACTTTCTTGCAAGGGCTCTTTTGCAAGCAGCTTTCTGGTCTCTAACGAAAAAGATCAAAATTCAAAACCCAGCCCAGCCCAGCCCAGCCCAGTCCAGAAGCGTTTCCCCTTTTATATTATAATTAACGGAAGGGCCAGTAGGAACTGGAAACGGGAAGCCTCCTTCCTTCCCCGACAAGCCAGGCAGCCAGCCCAGCCACTCCGTCCCCTCGCCGTCGTGCGCGCCTCAACTCAAACGAAACCCACAAACTCGGCACCCACGCCGCCTCCACCCATCCTCCCGCTCACCCGCCGCCCGCCCGCATTTCGTGCTCCTGCGTCGGTCGGTGATGGCAACCGGGGCGCCGGCGCGGTCCGTCTCCGTCGAGAGGCACGGCGCGCCACGCGGCGGCGCGCGGTCCAAGTCGGTAGCGCCGGGCCTGCGCCGCCCCGCCCCGTCCCCAGCGCGGGCGCGGCCCGCCGCCGACCACGACGGCAGCTCCGGTATCTATCTTCCCATGAATGATCAGAGAATGCGCTTTTCCCCCTTCCCCTCTCGAGTCACTGAAGCAGTAGTGAAGCGCGTGCTGGGGTTTCGCTGTTCGGTTTATCGGTTTGCTCGGAAAGCTCGCTGCAGCATGAGGCGTCGCGGTATTGGCGGGTGGCGGCTCGCTGTTGCTACTGGAAATTTTTAGAGCCACATATCGCTGTGGCAGGGGCAATGCCCATGTCGAAACATGGATCGCTGTTGCATGAATCAATATTTCAGTAGCTAGCTCTTCCCTTTCGGAATGCTTGTCCACGTCAATCCCGCTCACTTGGACTAAAATTTAAGTCCTGTTGGATATGCTCGCATAATCCCGTATTTCCACTTGGCTCATTAATTGTGATATGTGCTACTATATCGGTTTCCCTGTGTTGTTTGGATTTTGGTGGGTCTATGCGTTTCACCTTTTGGGGATTTTTTGCTTTTGCGTTGCTTTTTAACTGATCAAAGGCGCCTTTCACAATCACAGATTCATGCAGAGTGAGAGTTGCTGTAAGGCTCCGGCCAAAGAATGCTGAGGAGTTAGCTCACGGTGATGACTTTGATAGTTGTGTTGAGTTGCAACCTGAGGTTAGCCCGCCAGTCCCATTTTACCTTCTGTGCTTCATTACTCATTAGTAGCTCAAAGTTATCCTGAAAGTAAATATTCTGCTGCAAATTGTGCTGATGCTATTGTGTTCTGCAGTGTAAAAGGCTTAAACTGAAGAAAAATAATTGGAGCAGTGAAGCCTACAAATTTGATGAGGTCTTCAGTGAGAATGCTTCACAGAAACGTGTATACGAGGTCGTTGCAAAACCTGTGGTTGAGGCAAGTCATGCATTCCACTATTTTTGAATATTCAGCATAGAACCAATCTAGAGAAAAATATCTTTACTATTGTTCTAACCAGAGTAATAACCGTCACAATGTCTGAGCCACTGCAAGCTTATGGTATAAATATTTGAGAAACTTTTTGGTATTAGAAAAGATACTACATCATTTTTAGTTTATTTTCTCACTACAAAACTCGCGGATTCTGCTTGTAACTTCTCTTTTAGGTGGTAGACTGTCTTAACTTGCGATGCATTTGCATCACATAGCTTAGTTGTTGCAAGGAAATTGCCTCACTGAATGTTGTAACATTTTACTACATTTGGTTGTGCAGTTTTATGTCTTCATGATTTCCATTTGTTGCTTTACAGACTACTTTCATCAATCCTTCATTTTGCAGATGTTATAATTGGTTATTAAATTACATTTGCTAAGTAAATGTAAAATATATCCTGGTATAACTTTGCAGAGTGTGTTAGAAGGCTATAACGGAACAGTAATGGCCTATGGTCAAACAGGTACCGGCAAAACATACACAGTTGGTCGCCTTGGAAAAGATGACCCTTCTGAACGCGGTATAATGGTCAGAGCATTGGAGCATATTCTTTCCAGTATGTCTTCGGAGACAGATCGTGTAGCAGTATCATATCTACAGGTTCTGTTCTGGATTACCAATATAGTCCGCTTTTTGACCTTGCTTCTCTTTGTTGTTATTAGGGTCCATTGATATTTGTGTAGAATTGCCTTAACTTTCTTTCTATCAGTGTTATTTAGACATAAAACAGCTATGAATGGTAATTGCATCAGTCTATGAATTACTTGATTTTTTTGCATGGTAGCATGTTATGTTAAATAGGTCATGTATAAAGAAAGGGGTCTAACTATTTCACTTGGCAATTTTCTGTGTCTATTAATAACGGCAAAGAGCAAGAGACATCATCATCTGTTCTTTGCTATTTGCCGTTATGAATAGGCACTCTATTATCTACTGGTTATAGGTACTGACTACTGAGCCTAGCTCAGTTAAGAGTGTGGATGTACACTCTGACCATCCAAGTTCTAGTCCTCTTTGATGTGAATTCGGGTGCCTATTTTTTTATTTAAAAGCACTTAGTTCCTCCTAGGTTGGTCGAGTTTTCTTATCATCTGTTTCTGTTGGTTACCATGTGCATGAAAATTCTAACCCATATTATAGTGTAGATTGTCATGCTACATTGACCCGACTGAATTTTTTTTGAATGGAATGAAGTGCTTAATTTTAAGCTGTGTAGGCCCTTTTTCATGTTGCGTACTATTAAAAGAGGTCAAAATGTACCATGATTAATTCAAGTGATTCTGTTTCAGTCGTTTCATGTTTTGTCATACTAACTTGTTTCTATTGGCTGATAGCTGTACTTGGAATCTGTGCAAGATTTACTGGCCCCTGAGAAGACTAATATTCCAATAGCCGAGGATCCAAAAACTGGTGAAGTTTCCTTGCAAGGCGCTGCAATAATTGAAATTAAAGATCTCGAACATATGTTTCGAATTCTGCAAATTGGAGAGGCAAATCGTCATGCTGCTAATACTAAGATGAACACAGAATCATCTCGTAGTCATGCTATTCTAACTGTATGTTTCTTCATGACAATTTTCAGTTCTGTGGTTCACACTTTCTTTTCTTGGTTCTAATGGTACGCCTATATAAACCATACCTTTTTCAGATCCATCTGCAACGAAGTTCAAGAGTAAAAGAAAATAGTAGCTCTTTCTCTAATGACGCACAAGGCATATTTCCTGATGATGTGCCACTAGTTCTCAAAAGCAAACTCTTGATTGTTGACCTTGCCGGATCAGAACGTATTGATAAATCAGGTAAAGCTTCTCTTCATATTTAACCTTTGTAATTGCAGAAACTGGCTGGTTACTAAACATTGACACAAACATGTTTATTTGTTTATGTTACATTCTCTCCTAGGAAGTGAAGGTCACATGATTGAAGAAGCCAAGTTCATCAATCTCTCATTAACATCATTAGGGAAGTGCATTAATGCACTTGCAGAAAACAGTCCTCATATACCAATCAGGGATTCAAAGCTTACAAGGATCCTCCGTGATTCATTTGGAGGTGCTTATGTTTTAAATATCTTGCTTAATTTGTTCTTTGTTTGCTAGTTTCTATTTACTTGAAAATCTTCTGTTGGCACACAGTGCCCCACCGTGGAGAGTATTGTGGTATCATTATGGCAGTGCACAGGCCTATGGTAACAGTGCATCTCTACCAAAGTATAGTGGCAATGGTTGCTGGCGTAGGTTATGGTGCGGCCCTATTGGGTGATGCCGGGGTTCGGTTATTTCTTGGCCGGTTTAGCTGAGGCTTCTTAATGAGGTTTTATTCGTTAAGTGTCTTTAATTATTATTATTGTATCATTGTAAATAACTATTTAGCAATGAGCCAATGACTTTGGGTGCAATAACTGCAAGTGTAGGTTAAGTTACAACAAGGCAAGGTTAAGTAGTTTACAGTTTTTAGTAAAGGATAATCTAATAAAAATATAAAACTGTTTTTAACTAATTTATTGTGGCATATAAGGGATTTTTCCTGATTTGTTCGTAGTGGATGTAGTTCGAAGTCTTCACAAATCACAAACATGAAAGAAATGTTAAATAAGCATGCAGTCTGAAATGAAGTGCCTTTCAAGGCACTAGAGGCTAAGAACTGGAAAGAGAAAGCATTGATAAATAGTACCATGACCGGACCCTTTTGCATTGTTCATTAGTTTGATTCAATCGGTTTAGATATCAATAATAAGTGAGTTCTAAAGAAACTTTCATGGTTTGATGACGTAATATTTACATTTTTTGCATCGTCACAACTCACAAGATGTTTATTTCTTTGCTCAAATCTTCGATTAGCAGGGACTGCTAGGACATCTCTTATTGTCACAATAGGTCCATCTGCTAGGCATTACTCAGAAACTTCAAGCACCATTATGTTCGGGCAGCGGGTAAGTTCAGTTGACCTTTCAATTGGTCAATTTTTTTTTAAAAAAAAACAACGAGTAGCTCTGCATTTTTCTCGGAGAAAGGGACCGGTGTCTTCCAGTGCTTTTACTCGGGTTGCGGTTTTCAGGCAATGAAAGTAGTGAACACAATTAAGTTGAAGGAAGAAGTTGATTTCGAAATTCTTTACAAGAAGATGGAGCGTGAGGTTGACCATCTCACATCTGAGATGGAGAGACAACAAAAGCTAAGGCAAAGTGAGAAAATGTTGTGGGGTAAAAAGTTGAAAGAGTCTGAGATGTCCTTCCATGATCTCAAAAGGACCTCTAACATGCATATTGAGGTATCTTTTCTTGCATATGTGCTATGGTCAACTGTTTTGTTTATGATACATATTTATTTCCAACCGTGCTCCAATATTGTATTCCCTCAAATGATAAATTTCCTGTACATTAATGTGTATTTTTACAAGAAGGATAATCACTATCAGTTATTTATAAGATCCTTCTCAGTTCAAAAAACAACAACAACAAAGCCTTTGTTGTTGGAACTGGAAAGATCCTTCTCTGTTCCATCCTAATAAATCTTGCGTCAGGGTGCAAGAATATAACAATTTATATTAACCCAGAATCTGGAGAAAGAAAAGCGTCAACTGGAGTCTGCAGTCAAAAGACTAACGCGTGATTTGGAGGAAGAAAAAAGACAAAAGACTCTGTTATCTGAACAAATCACCCACCTTGAGAAATTGCTGAATGAAAAGAAGGTAGCTTTGGATTACCACATTATATATTTTCCCCTCATATATGTACTGTTCATCTTTATTTTACTTTGGCATTGTGCTGGTGGTAACAGCAATAAAAAACTCACATCTTGTGACAATTTTATTGTTCTAATGGAAAATTTGTTACTCGCAGCAGCAACTACAGCTTGAGAATCTGTCAAAAACTGAAATTCTTGCTGATACAGCCAAACAGCATGAGAAGGAAATGGGGGAGTTGCTTAGGCAACTTGAGAAAGAAAGATGTGGCTCAGCTAGCATGAAAGACCGTCTGAGCGTACTACAACAGGAACTCTGTGATGCTCAGAGTTTTGCCCAGGTAAACTTCTGAAATTACAGATGCAATGCAACTGTTAAGTTCCACAACTAGTATACAGAGTTATAAACGAACTGTGCCATACTTTTGAAATTCTTGTTTGTAGTGGCATCATGCATCTATATAATGTGTTTTCTGCTTTTTTGGCCGTAAAGATCATATTTTAGATTGTAAGTAAAGTGGTCAAAGGCGATTTTAAATGACGAAGAGTAGCAAACTTCTGGGTTTCAACTGTAGAGCCACATGATCTCCATCCAATACTTACTGCATTTTTGGACACAAACCCCCCTCCCCCCCCTCCCGCCTGATAATATAAATGCAATGTAAATACATATACATATACATATATATATATATATATATGTATATGTATATGCGTGCGTGTGCGTGAATGCAATAAGCGCTCTAGTGCAATTGTAGAGCCACATGATCTCCATCCAATACTTACTGCATTTTTGGACACAAACCCCCCTCCCCCCCTCCCGCCTGATAATATAAATGCAATGTAAATACTATTGTAAGTGGGAGGGTTTAAGTGCAAAAATGCAGTAACGATTGAATGAAAATCGTGTGGCTCAGAAGAGATTTTTACGCGATTGCACCAGAGTGTTGATTGCATTCTATTCGTTACCGAGGAACTATGTGTACCTTACAGGTGACCTTAAATGCTGATGAAGTATTAGTCTAATGATAGCGAAGCTAATTGAAGGGTATTCCAGATGCAGGAAAGTAAAGCGCGTACATTGGAAAAAGAATTGTCCAAAGAGACAGAAGAATTTACCCATCAGCTACAATCATTAAAAGAAAAAATCAGTAAACTCATTTCAGAGAAGGTATAAAGCTAGTTTCGGCTAGTCGGCCCAGTCCATGAACACGTGGTTGTTTTAGTTTACTTTAAGTTTTCAGCCATGCTCAGGTTTTTATTTCTTTAATAATTCTTGTAGGAATTGATATATGAGGAACTGAAATCAACACAAGAAAAGGTGCAACAGGAAATCAGGCAGGGACAGGGACTCGAAGATCAAATTCTAAGGTTGAAACAGCCTGGACCTGATAATTGTGCTGAAGGGGTACTGTATCAAAGAGTTCACTATTTTGATGTTGATTATTTTATGCATGTTTATTCTCTTTTTCTTATCCACCTTTTCCCCTTTTCTAGTCCAAAACATCATGTGGCACGGTTAGATCTGGATCTGGATTAGGGAATGCGTCTTATGTGTCCAAATCTGGAAAGCTTAGAGAGGCCCCATCTAGTCAGAGAGGTACCATATCAAAGATATTTGAAGAAGGTACCTATATTCTACAGAAGATAACCTGATCACTATTTGTCTTTCTTGGGCTACCATCTGACAAGTTTTTGGCATGATGTCATTTAGTTGGTCTTCCAAACGTTCTGGCTCTGTTGAAGTCTGAGGACTTAGATGTGCAGATCCATGCTGTCAAGGTGGTTGCTAATCTTGCTGCTGAAGGTCCAGGAGTTCTCCCTTTGAAATTGTGCATATTTTGATAAAATAGATCTCAATAGAACATTAAGAAATGAAAGTGATAGATACATATGCATCTTCAATAATTGGATGATTTGTTATAACAGTAACAAGAATAGTCTGCCTCATATGAATTCAATCTGGACTCATGATCCAAAATTTAGTTGTTATAGCACTGTGGCTTTTAAGAAAATGGTTGCAGTTCACGCAAAACTACAAGTTTCAAGGCAATGTTGTTTAGAAGGTCAAGTGGCAGCTATTGATGTCTTGCACATGGTAGTCTTCAATCATGTGATAAGCAACTTGGACTTTTCCATAATACTATATAGTTAACAGCACAAAAGTATTGTATCATAAAAGTGCATAAAGCATAATATACATAATTATACTATGTTCCTGTGATCTGTCCAAATAATTTTGGCCATAAAGGCAGGCAAGTTGGAATTTGATCACTCAAAGTGTCCTTTATTTCTGAACAGATATAGTATTATAATTATGGTCAACTTTTTGCTCGTTGTCCTTTCTGAATTGCAGATACCAATCAGGAAAAAATTGTTGATGAAGGAGGGCTTGATGCTCTTCTGTCCCTCCTAGAAACATCAGAAAACACCACAATTCATCGAGTCACAGCTGGTGCTGTTGCTAACTTGGCAATGAATGGTAATGGATTCTTTTTCTCACAATGGTAATTGATTCCAGCAAATCACTCATTGGACAAATATCTTCTACTGGACCGAATTAGGACTGTTGCTATTGCTAACATTGGAAATAGTTGTCAGAATGCTCTAGTTTGCAACCCTTATTGTTGAAACTTGATATTGCAGGATCGAACCAGGGCATGATTATGAACAAAGGTGGAGCTCGACTGTTAGCAAATGTTGCATCTAAAACTGATGATCCCCAAACTTTGCGAATGGTGGCTGGTGCAATTGCCAACTTATGTGGGAATGGTATAACAATTTGTCTTTAATACCATCAACCATTTATCAAAGTTATGATTTATGATTATACAAACATTCTTTTAAGCTTGAAATTTCATTTGTGATACTTGATGTTTGTTGCATCATTTTTCTATGGGCTGTGCTCTTGTATAATGAGATAAAAGCAAATGTTGTGGTACCCTTTTACTATAGTTCAGTGTTTGGTTTAATCATGGTGCTAGAAGTAAAACAATATGTTTTGATAAATGATAAAAAAATCGTAACAAAAAGAACTCATGAATCTTTACTTGAACTTATCAATCAAATAACTGCATATTTTGTGAACCAATATACATTTTCTACCAATATATTGGAATAAATAATTTCATATCTTCATGCAAAGTAAATAAAAATCCAATAGAATTTGTTGCCTTATTTATTTGGTAGTTTGAATAGAAGCATCCTGAGAATAGTAATGATGAAGGCTGTCTTAATGTTTCGTAGAGTAGTATAGCATACAGTTTTTTATTTCATATACAATTCTACATTGTTAATATGTGACCTATCTTGGTGGACTTTTGTAGAAAAGTTGCACGTGATGTTGAAACAAGACGGTGGAATCAAAGCATTACTAGGAATGTTTCGAACTGGACACAGTGATGTCATAGCCCAGATAGCACGAGGAATAGCAAATTTTGCAAAATGTGAATCGCGTGTAGTCAGCCAAGGTCTGTACTCTATATGTTCCTGGAGTGCCTTGATTTGCTTTCTGTTGAGCACATAATGGCTGCGAATATCCTGCTGCCATTTGTTCTGTTTTGGAGATACCAATATTGAATATAGTGAGTTTACCTGCAATGTTCATGAAATAACTGTGGTTCTAATCAAAATAGGTCACAGGAAAGGGAAGTCCCTTCTCATTGAAGATGGTGTTCTTGCTTGGATGATGGCCAATTCAAATAGGTTTTCTGCTTCAACTCGAAGACATATTGAACTTGCATTTTGCCATCTGGCTCAAAACGGTACGTAAATGTGTAGGCTGCTCATGCATTTGAGTGGTGTTGCCATGGATCCTCTAAGATGCACATTGTCAACGTTTATATAATCCTACACCAATCACTCATGTTTGGCAGAAGACAACACATGTGATATAATCTCTTCTGGAGGGATCAAAGAGCTGCTTCGCATATCGAGAGAATCACCCAGAGAAGACACTCGTAATTTAGCCAAGAAGGCACTGGATTCAAATCATGCATTTTTAAGGGAGATCCAATGATAGTATTCCCGTCCCCACTCCCAAAACAGTTGTAAGACGCAAGAGATCTCAAACAGTTTCTTTACAGGATATTTAAGTCTCTATGTTCTTAAAAACTTGTCGCTTTTTGGTTCATTGGTACGGGAAAATGAATTAAGCCCTTAATCAAAGTTTAAACTGCCGAATAAATACATAAACCAATGGTACAAACCACCTGACGGCTTAATGTTACAGGAGAAAGCCATTAAAGCATCCTTCTCTACTAATAGTTGATACAGCTACGCGCTCAGACTGGATTACTGGAATGTAAAAGACAAGTCAGTACATGAGACCAAAAGCAACTATCTCCAGCTAAATTAACCAAACGAATCCGCCAATTAACTGGGGAACTTCATTTCGTACTGCTGAGGAGTCTGCCAAAACAAACAAGACCATAAGTACAGGCTCGTGAAGAAAAAAAATGTGAACTTGGAGGAAGCATTTCATGTACCATAAACGTTGCAGTAATCATTTTTCCTGCAAACCATCTTCCATGAAGCGCTTTCTGTGCACTCATAGCAGCTGTTATACTCTCAAACCGCAGGTACACAAAGCCC